>CM028136.1:69442500-69965000 GCA_016271365.2 Neoceratodus forsteri
CAGCACAGGTAAAATAAATCAAAAAATAACGCCAGTAAACTCTCACAAACCTAAAATCACTATTGTATAAAATGCATACGTGATGGCAAGGAGCTTGATACCGGATATATCTGAACTCATGGCGAGTGAGCTTGGGGAACAATCACTCATATATATACATATATGTATACATATTATATATACACACACACACACACACACACACATATATATATATATACACATACATATAGACACACACACACACATATATATATAAAAGACAAAGAACCTTTGATGCATAAGCACGGAGGCAAGGGTTACCCCAAAGGGAATTGACCGGGAAGCCAAGTTTCAAAGAAATATAAAATCACACATATCCCCATAATGCAAAGCATCATGAGCTGCATATGCAAATCACCACAAAATGCATTCCTGCTTCAAGTTGAACCAGCCTAATATTCTGTGATGATTTGCATATGCAGTCCATGATGCTTTGCATTGTGGGGGCATGTGTGATTTTGTATGTCTTTGAAACTTGGCTTCCCGGCCAAATGCCCTTTGGGGTAACCACTGCCTCAGTGCTTGCACACAGAGGTTCTGTGTCTTTTATGCATATATATATATATATATATATATATATATATATACATACACACACATACACACACAGTATATGAATGTATCATTGCAAAAAACACCGTTAATGCATCAGTTAGAGTTGTTTCCACAGCAACAAAAGTTTGGAAATTCGGGGTTAGGGTTAACACCCCACCACCCCATCCTCAAACCCCTAACTACACATTCCCCCCACCCCCACACAGACACATGCAAGCAGCACAAGAGACATCCATCATCATGGTGCAGCAACTGTATGAGTTCTGCTGCCATCAGAGTACAGTAACATTCAAAGCTAACCATAACATGCTGCTAATGAGTATTTCTAGTCAACGCAGCAGTATTACAACATGTAATGGTGCTAGTCTCATACCTCAGCAGCATGTGAAAAGTACTATGTATGTGTCAAGCGTGTCTGTATTGCTACCACATGTCTATGTGGTGGCAGCAATACCTGCAGCAAGCCAATCGTTGAATTATGACAAATAAAAAGCAGTATTCAGAACGTTTGTTCAGACTAGGTTTCACTGTATGAAAAAGATATGCCAGCAATAATGTGTCATCATGCTGTGCTGGCAGTATACAGTCGATCATACTGTATGTGTTTTTCATTACATAATGGTAAGTGAAAGGAGTACAGTGTCCTGATTATTGTGCTTACAGATGTGACTGACTGGTATAGTGTCTTACAATCTTGCATGCGTCTTGCGTGTGTGTGTGGGGAGGGAGTGGGGGAAATGCATAGTTAGGGGTTTGAGGATGGGGTGGTGGGATGGATTGTTAAGCCCAACATCGAATTTCCAAAAACTTTTGTCACTGTGGAAACAACCCTAACTGATGCATCAACTGAGTTTTTTGCAATGAATTCCCCTTCTTTTTGAGAAAGTGTAATATGAATTGTAAATGGTATGTGTTGGTGGGGCCCCGCGCTCCCACCAAGCTGCCCATTTGTGTATAATGTGTGTTTGTGGAAGCATGGGTCCTCCGGGCCCGTGGTCCCACTTACAAATAAGCACGGAGCCATACAGTACCCCTATGGGGCAAAGAACCCATGTAACTATAATTTGCCAATATCTCGGGAACCATAGCAGGTAGAAAAAAAATTAAAGTGTCGATGTAATCATGAGAGTGAGTATGTCTTGCAACATAAGTCGATCGAATCCATATCTCACATTGTTTCCGAGATACGGGCACCAAAAGGCACTGTGTGTGTTAACTCTGAGGGCATAATGCTGACCTACAGACATGAAAATGAGCAGTTGGAACACTAATTTGCAAATATCTCAGGAACCGTACAAGGTAGAAAAAAAATTCAAATTTCATGGGTTTCATGGCTTTCCAACCTACTTCTGAAAAAAAGTCCATATCTCGAACCGTTTTCTAGATACGGGCCCTGAAAGGCGTCACGGACGCCGCAATGTTATCCTATGGGAAAATTTCTGAACTTCAGAATGCTGTAACTTTGGGCCCCTGTACTGTTTTGGCACAGACCCAACCATTTTGTTGCAGGAGGGTGTCAAAAATTTGCAGTTATTTTGGGAGTAGTTTTGCAAATTACTTTCGCAAATCACGAAAGTTTCAAGAGAAAACCAATACATGGATTTCCAAAAATCCACAAGAACTTATATGACCTCTCATGAGACCTATTGTTTCAGGAAATAATTCTATCACTGAACCACTGGCACAGTATGTGGATTCCTTTATCAGTAGTGTTGCACAGGGAACCCAATCTCATCTTAGAGACACAATGCAATTTCTAGAACTTGTCCAGGAGATGGCAGTAGACGAACAGTGGATGTTGGTGACTTTGGATATTCAGTCCATGCACACCAACATCCCTCATGATGATGGACTGGATGCATTAAGGAACTCATTGAGTGACAATACAAAATGCACTACTGAGTTTATAGAATATTTGGTACATTTGTCTGAGATTGTTTTGACTAAAAATGAATTTTTGTTTGAACAAGTTGTGTACCATCAAATCAAGGGAACAGCTATGGGGGCCGCACAGGCCCCTAATTATGCTAGTATTTATTTATCGGAGTGGGAAAAGTCAGCTATTTATGATTGTAACCAGAACAAGTACTTTGACTCCCTTATTTTTTATAAACATTATTTGGATGACATTTTTATCATTTGGCAGGACAATCAGGATGAACTATTATTGTCTGTCCAATATTTGGAAATGACCAACAATAACCAGCACTTTACTGTAACAGCTAGCTTGACTGAGATATCCTTTTTGGATGTTTCAGTTAAGAAAGATGGGGAAGGAGGTTGGGGTACTGATTTGTATAGAAAATCTACAGATAAAAATGGTTTATTACATTTTTCAAGTTGCCACCCTAAGCATGTGGCCACTAATATACCATTAGGTCAGTTTATGAGGACAAAAAGAAATTGTAGTACTGAAAGTGGTTATCAAGAGAACTGTACTATGTTAATAGATAGATTCAAAAAGAGAGGATATAGTAAACAATGGTCGGGATATTCAAAGCAGTTGCGACCATGCAAGTTCGGAATTGCGCCAAGGAGCGATATTCAGCAGGAGCCAGTGTGCAGCACAAGTCCCATTGCGTCAATGCGCAACCCTAATGAATGCATGTGCAAGAGCAGGGGGCGTGCCCATGAATATGCGGCGCAGTGCGATATTCAACCGCTGAACTATGGCGCAAGTGCAGAGCAAGCCCCAGATGCACTGAGCAGACTTGAGCCTATAAATACAGGGCGCAAGCACACAGACAGCATGTGCCAGGGGTGATGGGGAGAGAGAGAGAGAGAGTAGAATGGGAAGGTGGAGGGACAAAACCAGTAAGATAAGGGAGACAGAGCCTGTCAGGGACAGGGCAACTTGCACAGGCAGCCACAGGGGCATGGGACAGGGGTGGCAGTGGAGAGTGAGACGGGCAGAAGGAGTGAGAGGGAGAGGCAGACAAGGTGCCACACACAGCACCAGGGTGGCATACAGTCCACAGCAGCCGACTGCCCGGGGGAGACAGGACAGCAGGGGCCATAGCCAGTGCACCCTTCCTAATGGAGGCCGTAATGAGGGGTGTGAGGAGGCAGGAGAAACAGCGACATGGCCGTAGAAGGGCCCGTTGGTGGTATGCCTGGAACATGTAGTACCATGCCCACACCACCTACGAGAATTACACCGATACGGAGATTGTGGGCCGGTGTCACCTGAACAGGGCCATTCTGTGGCAGCTCTGTGAGCTGTGCAGTGAGGAGATGCAGGCACCCACACAACGGAACCACGCAATGTCTGTGGAGACAAAGGTGACAGCAGTCATGTGCCTGCTCGCCACGGGCACCTTCCAGAGACCAACAGGGGACACAACAGGCATAACCCAGTTGACCACATCCCGCCTCCTCACACAATTCCTCAATGCCCTGCTGCCACATGCTTCGGAATATATCCATTTCCCCAGCACACAGGCAGACTGTACATCAACCATGCAGGACTTCCACAGGGTGGCATGCATGCCTGGCGTGCTTGGGGCCATTGACTGCACCCACGTAGGCATCCGCATGTCACCGGGCCCTGAGGGAGTGGCGTACGTCAACAGGAAGGGGTACCCCGGTGTCAACTTCCAGGTGGTGTGCGATGCCAAGGGGCGCATCACCAATGTCTGTGCTACACACCCTGGGAGTGGACATGATGCATTCACCTGGCACAGCACTGCGCTCTGCCACAGGTTCGAGAGTTGGGATGTCCCCACGGGCCACCTAGTGGGTGAGTATGGGGCAGGCAAGGGGTGTTGGGCAGGGCAAGGGAAGGGCAGGGCGGGTGCGCTGGCGAAGGTGCCAGGGACAGACAAGGGGCACAGCAACAGAGGACACAGGGCTAACCATGTCATTATCCACACAGGTGACAGTGGCTATCCACTGAGGCCCTGGCTGCTCATTCCGTACCGGCACCCAGTGTCCCCAGCAGAACGGTACAATGAGGCACACGCCAGCACGCGGAACAGCATCAAGCGTATCTTTGGGATGCTGAAGACACATTTCTAGTGCCTAGACAGATCTGGTGGTGCCCTACAGTACAGCCCCTTGAAAGCCTGTGGCCTACTCCTGGCCTGTTGCATACTGCACAACATGGCCGTTGACCGTGGGATAGCAGTCGAGGCTGATGAGAGGGACACTAGTGGAGATGATGAGGGCAATGGGTCAGAGGGTGGTGGACAGCCCTCCCCCCAGCTGGCGGGACCCTCGGCTGCAGAGGATGGCACCCGAGCACAGGGACACCATCGCACGGGAGCACTATGGTGCAGGCAGGTAGGTTGCGCCACATCCACGCACTGCTCACACACACACAGGTACAGCACACAGGGAGGGGCATGCATGGCAATGGGCGTGCACACACAGGGGCGTGGTGCAGGGGTGGGGGTGACAGTGCCACACAGCCACACACAGCAGGGAACAGCAACACACACTCACACACGTGCCTGGCACTGGCATGTGGCGGTGATCAGATGCAGTGCACCGGTGCAACCAGTGCAGGGCTGCTCCCATCACACCCACGCCACATGGGCCAATGACTGGGCAGGAACACACACGAGCATCGTGCGGCGTGTCACACAGGTGCCAACCCTGTGAATGCCTTTCACACCGCCCAGTGTGCGCTGGGGCAGCGGCAGGTGCAGCCAGGCGGCATGCACTCAGGTCGCCGTGTGGAACTGTGGTTATGGGGTGGCTACGCTGGTGGCCATGGGTCGCGCTGAGGCTAAATTGCAGCCACAGGCTGCACATCAGCTACAGGGGGTATATGCAACAGCCCCGCAGGGGTTGCACTGCAGGACCGGGTCCATGCAGGTGTGTGTAGGCACCCAAACAGGCCCACCCCAGGCGTGCCTGGGATGCCAACAGCAGAGCCCGGCGTCGACTGGGAGGGTGTCGCTCGACACCAGGTTCGTGGGGTGGACAGTGCACTATGCAGTGTGTGAGGTGGCCGGCCATGCCCAGTGGCAGCCAGCAGTGCAAGGCCATCCATGATCGCAGTGGCAATGCAATCTTGGGATGCAGTCGTGTCCTCCTGCAAGCACTGAATAGCCTCCAGGAGCTGCGCAGTGACTCTCTTGCGCTGCTCGGCCACATGGCACACCTCCACACACCCCAGCTACCAGCAGCACCTGTTGCTCCATGGAGGCCCGCAGCAATCTGGTGTGCTCTGACAATGGGTCAGCGCCCACGGGAACCTAGGTGGGCCGCCGATTCACCGGTGGACGCTGCACAGTGGGGTCCCCATGGGGTTGGTTCCTATCAGGTGCCCCGGCAGTGGACCCCACGTTCAGCTGCCCTCTGTCCCCTGCTGCCTGCCGCTGCTGCCCCTCCGGCACTTGTATGCTGCCCAGCGCCTGCGCAGCTACTCAACCACCACCACATGGCACTGCTGTGGCGATGCATACAGCAGCACCTGCAGTGACGGCAGACAGCTGTCCCACCGCTGACACGCCACTGGGAGCACTGCCTATGGTGGTACTTGGTATGGGTGTCTCCCCCCACTCCACCACCTATGGTGTCCAGGATCATGGTCATGTCATCATCAGTATCGGACCCCGCCCCAATCTGTGTCTTGATGCAGAGGACACCATGGCTGGCATCCTACTGAAACACAGCCAGGGCCTCATCCGACCCCATTCCCAGGACATCCGGCTAGACAGCAGTGGTGTGCTGCAGCCGATCAGGCCCCCCGATGCCCGTGGAGGTGAATGGCTGGTCCTCCAGGGCTGGGCCCGCCTCCATGGCTGCTGCCCCTTCCACCGCATGCAGGCGTGCTGGTGCTGAAAGAGAAAACAAATGTGTCAGTGACGCATGTCCCCCAGCTCCCCCCAACCCGCCACTGCTTGTTGTGCGTGCCCATCATACGTATCATGCAGTGATGGGCTTCCACCTGTCTGGAACCCTCCTCCCGGCACATACTCGACAGTGCTGCGGCACATGGTGGCTGCCACCAGCTCCTCCTACGCCGTGAGCTGTGACACATCAGCAGGCCCCCCTCCGGTGGCTGTCCGGGCTGCATGAATGGCCACCACCTTCTCCTTGATGCGGCGTTTATCGGTGCCCACCTTTTTCCGGCACTCCTGCACCAATCGCTGGTGGCTGCCCTGCTGGTTTACACTCGCTGCCACCTCCTCCCAGGCTGCAGCCCTGGCCTGTGGTGCATCTGTGGCACCACTCAGCAGTGGCTCCCTATCGAGGTAGGCCTCGAACAGGACATCTGCCTCTGCCTTGGTAAAGTTGGGCCTGCGCTTGCATGCAGGCCCACGCTCCTGACTCCCTTCCCGCTACGACACTGTGCTATCTGTGGACATAGACATGTGTGTCACTGTCAGCTGCAGCCTACCCCATCCACCCTGCTGTGCTGGCTGTGCTCAGCAGCAAGCGCAACTACCTCAGAAGGTTGCAATACCGGTCCATGGCCTGTGCTGTACCAAGGCACTTTTATAGCGCAACACATGCACATGAGCACTGGTGCAACGGTAATGACATGCTAATTGCACCAGTGCACCACGCACTGGCTGATGAGCTCATTTGCATGTGGCAGCTGAATATCGCGTACTTGCTCTGTGCGCAATAGAACTGCTCCAGAGGAAGTCATGGCGCAATGTCCTCACATGCGTGGTGCACAGGACTGCAGTGTGCATGCATCAGGTGGTGTGCTACCGTCTAGTGCGCACAGTGCGCCAGGCGAACCTTGACCCCTACTGTGACCCTGTGACCTCTTGGGCCTACACCGCCACGTGCCAGTCAGGCCACGCCCATTCCCATCTCCGTCAATGCGTAATTGCCGGTCACAGCGCATGCCTCCACGAGGCACGCTTCCCACGCACGTTGTCCACACGTGTGCCGCTGGCCGCCATTTTGCCTCCACACATTGCAGCAGCTGTGATGGCGCAGCAGGGAGTTCGATGGGCCTAGAATTGGTCCAACGTGGAGCTGATTAATCTGGTGGCCTGTTTGCAGCCACATGCACCAGAGCGGTTTGGGCAGGTGCCCCTGCAACAGCCCAGGACGGAGGTCTGGCAGGACATCGCTGCCAGGCTGTTGCGGGACACCGGGGTGGCCAGGACCGCTGAGCAATGCCGCCACCGGTATGGGACCTCATGAGGCGGGACCCTGAGCACCTGCGGCAGCTGAAGGCATGCGTCCGCACAGGGACCGTGCCATGGCCAGGTAAGTCATCCCAGCTGCACGTGTGCCCTAGTGCTGTACTGTGGTGCTGGCATGGCTGCCTGGCATGCCTTGCAGAGAGGTACACTGTCATCGTGCGCATTATGGGGTGGCATTGCCAGCCGCAGGTTGCATTGCGCTACAGCCTTGCGGGACATGTTGGGCAGGGGCATACGCTGTGCACAGGGGTGGGGGGCACAAGCTGTGGGTGTTCTCTGATGTGTACCTGTCTTTGTTCCATTCCCAGGACCTGAAGATCAGTGCCGGGTGGGGGCGGCAGGAGCGCCAGGGCTGGCACAGCAGGCTGTAGTGGGATCCAGCGGTGGCAGAGGTACAGCAGCAGGACAGGTGCAAGTGGTGCTACAGTGGGCAGCTAGGCACTGCGGCGTTCCTGTGTATTACTGGGTAGTCTGTGTGGGGTGTGTGCTGTAGCAGCCCACATGTGCCATAGGCGGCTGTGAGTTGCACGCTATGCGTGGTGCATGCCGCTGTGGGGTGGCCATTACACATGTGTACCAGCTGTTGGTGGGGTGGGTGTGTGCCCAGTTGCCACTGGTGGTGCTGCTGGTGCCCTGTGCCTTCGGACTGTCACTGCGCAGTCGGGTGGCCATTGGGCTGCAGTGTCCACCGCTGTGCCCTGTCATGGCGTGCTGGGTTGCTAGCAGGCGTTGGCCCACCCCCTGTGGGTGACCAGGGTGCCACTCCAGGGGTGTGTTCCCACTACCCATTGCGCACAGTGGGTGGGCACGGTGCCGTGCACTGATCACCTGTCTTGTCCTTTGTCATAGGCATCCGGCGGAGGGCAAGGCTGCCCCTTTATTGCAGGTTGCTGAGACAGATCATCCTGATCACCTGGACAACCCTGGAGGTGGCCCAGCAAGTGCGCTGGGTGCAACTGGTGGACGGGCGGAGGAGCAGGCATCAGGCATCAGGCAGCGGCGGGACGTGGCCGCCCTTAGTTCGACCCCAGCCATTCCCTGTAACACCTGCTGTCCATTTCCCCATCCGTCCCACTTCCCACTGTACAGTCCCTGTTCCCTGTCTCCTTCCCTCACTTTCTTACCCTTTCCCGCCCCTTGCACTTGTAAATAGTTTCTTTCAATACAGTTATTTTGCTTACCTGCCTGTGTCGTTTGCTTTGCCGCTGGCGTGAGGAGCCATGCTGCAGTGGCGTGGTGTGTGTGTCTGTGTGGTGTGCGGGTCGTGCATCATGGTGTCCTGCCCCTTGTTTGGTGGCTGTGCCTTGGGGTGGCCATGGGGCAGCTGTCCGTGATGTGTGGCATGTGTGTGCTTGGCAGCATGGTCCTGGGTGAGGCTTGCTGGAGTCTGGGTGGGTGGGGGCACAGCAAGCAGCGGGGGGGGGGACTCCACTGGTGGCCTTCCATTGGCCATTGGTGCCACCTGTTGCCTGCTTTCTGTGCCCCGGTTGTGTTCCGGGGTGGGGGTGTCTGGGTGCCTGTGTGCGCCCTGCTGGTTGTGGCCACCTGTGGCCTGCCACTGTGCATCCCTGGCACTGTCCCCGGGTGTCTTCCTCTGCCATGCCCCACACCTTTACTCTGCTGCTGTGCTTCCACCATTGCCTGGGGCTTGTCTTTGTGCGCCATGGTGCATGTCCGGCTGCGCCGTGGCACATCTCTGGCTGCACTATGGCGGTCTGGTTGCGCCTTGGCTCATCCCTGCCATATTCAGCCATGTTGCACTGGTGCATGTCGCCCACCTTTGAATATCGCACTCACTGAACCATGGTGCATCAGATTTGCGCTGCGCCGGACTTGGGCTGGCCTCTGGTGCATTTTTGAATATCTGGCCCAATGAATACAACAGGCAAAAACAAAAGTGGACTATATGTCTAGAGAAAGTTTGTTGGTAGTAAAAAAGATAGAAAAGGTAATGATGAATTTAAACATCTGGATTGTAACTTTGTTACTGTTTTCAACACACAGGCAAAAAAAAATTGAAAATGTAATCAAAAGGAATTGGCACATTTTGTCTCTGGAACCAAGTCTGGAGAAACTTGTTGAGAATGGACCTAATTTTTCTTTTCGAAAAGCCAAAAATTTGAAGGACATTCTTGTGCATAACTGGAGTGGAACATTAAAGATGGAAAATGAATCCAATTTACCAAAGGGGAACTTTAAATGTGGAAATTGTGCTGCATGTAATTGTATGGGCATGGGGAGAAGTGTAATTGTGCCATATTCTGGAGAAAACAATATGGCCTCATGCCTTTATTTCATGTAGCACAGAGGCTATGGTTTATATTGCTATATGCACATGCAAAGGTTTCTATATTGGTAACACAGTTAGGAAATGTAAAACTAGGATTCTTGAACATTTGAGACTTATTAATTTGGCTTCACTGAGAATGCATTGGCAAATCATGTTCGTTTAAAACAGAATAAACATGTATTCACATTTTTTGGCTTAGAGAAAGTCTGACAGTATACGAGGGGAAGACTTGGATAATAAACTTGTGTGTAGGAAACTTATTGGCAGTTCAAATTAAGAGCTGGAACTTTTCCATGGTTAAATGGGCATTTTCAATCGGCTCCATATTTAAAGAAAAGACGATGAACAGCCTGATTTGCTATGCCTTTTTGAATTTCATTGGTACCCTTGTATTGCTTGGATTGCGGTATAACAATACATTATATGTATTTTATATGGTTTATATCTTTGCTCTGCTTGAGACAGCACTTTGATGTATTATAATTTAAAGTTCCTAGGTTGTTTTTTTATTATTATATTTAGTATTCAACATTGGTAACTTATGGGAGCTTCCCTTTTCATAATACTATTAGAGCCCTATTTAAAGATATTTATTTTATAGGTCTGAAATGGGCTCCGTTCACTCTAATTGTTAAAAAATTGATTGGATAATTGATATGGACAGCACTAAGTGGTTTTAAACACGATCATGTATGTTTTTTTAATATGTAAAATCACGGGTGCTTCGTGCTTTTTAAATGTTTTCAATTAGTTGGATAATTGAGGTTTTAACACTATATAAGGCATGTTTTTGTGCATGATTAAACTATCTTGATAAAGCGTCAAGTGCGATACAAAACATAGATCTATGTGTGAGGGGTGCCGCTACATGTAATAAAATTGCTTTTATTTTTACAACAGCGTTTCACTGTTTTTGTGGGGTTTTTGAGTGAGCCGAGGGTTTCTTTATTTTCAGCTTTGTGTTTCTGTACCTTGGCTCCCCTTTGCTGCAGCCTTTGAGCCGTGTTTTTGCCTGTGTATACACGTTCAGTAGACATGTGAGGAAATACTTCTTCACAGAAAGGGTGGTGGATGCCTGGAATGGTCTTCCAGCAGAGGTTGTGGGGGTGAAAACAGTGGTGGGATTCAAACAAGCCTTGGATAAGCACAAGGGAGTCATAAGGGATAGGTAAGGGGGTGGCACAGAAAGTGCCGTAGACCTGGAGGGGTCTAAAGTGTAAGCAATGCAGACTGGAAGGGCCATGCAGCCCTTATCTGCCATCACCTTCTATGTTACTCCAATTTTTAACACAGTCTTATGATTCCACCTCATGAACAAGGGTGGTGAAAATGTTCAAATCTCGCCCGAAAGGTGATTTCACACAGTGACCATGAAATCACCTTTCAGAACAAATTTGAAACATTTCACCAGCCTTTTTCATGAGGTGGGGCCACAAAAAGGCCATGTTGACAATCTGGTGTAAAAATATCCAAAAATGACAAAGTTATGAATCCAAGTTCAAACCCCACTGAAATACATTAAACCAGGTTTACCATATTTTCTTTTATTGCATTCACCGGTTCTAGCAGCAAGACAGGTTCAGGTGAGTGAGTGTATATGTGTGGGGTGGAGTGGGTGGGAGTCTGGGTCAGTCAGATCAGCTAGGGACCATTTTCTTCTTTACACATTTTTAACAGTGGCGATTGGGCACACCAGTGTCAGGACATTGGTCGGCAGCAATGGGGTGGGCACCCGGTGCCACCTGCTCTTGGGAAGTTACAAGAGCGGTACCGGGGTGGGCACCCCAGTCGCTATTATGTACATACTGTATAAGGGAGCAGGGAAGAAAGAGGGAAGGCTGGCTGAGCTGGGAAGGGGAGGTGAGGTAATAAAAATATAGATTAGACAGACAGACAAGCAGTTACATAGATAAATAGATATAAGAGAAAGAGAGAGATATTACCGGCTCACTGTTGGCACATATGTGAGCAGCATGTTTCCATCTGCAACTGCAGATTTCAAGAAAGTCCCACTGTTCTCATAAAGAGAACGTAGGTGAACAGCTCATCTCGGTAAGATGGGCACCCTGGATTCTCGGGGGCGCCCAGAAACATTATATCCAGAGCAATTTTCAAAACAAACAAACACCAGAATTCACAAATCAAGTCCAGCTTACTCTACGCTCAGGTGACTGTTTTTTTTAAATACATAATTTACATGTATTTTTCAATGTTTTTTAATAAAAAAACCAAGATGACGGCATTCATGATAGGTATTTTTTTTCCATGACAAGCAAATCATTTCTCACGACAAGTAAATCGTAAAAAAAAAATAAAGCCCTTAAGATCGATGTTTTTTACTGTTCGTACCAGAGGATTATCCAAAACCCAAACTAAAAATCCTTATAACTCATGAACTGTTTTAATGTTTTTTCACAAAACTTTCGAAAGGCACTACCTCAGATAAGGTCACTTCCACCCTGAACGTTTCTTGAAAAAATTCCATTCCATCTAGGCTGTGCATGAGATAGAAAAAAAAAAAAAAAAAAATCAGCATTCCAGATCTCGGAAATCACAAAACAAGCTGGCACAAAACTTTTTCATGTCTTACACTTTTCAACCCTGACCAGGCATCCAAAACTGCATGGAATTCCACTAACAGGTGTGTAAAACTGCATGCAATTCCAGTGAACGGAAGTAAAATTATTAAGGTGCAAAGTTAGGGGTTTAACATTAAATACCCAATGTAATAGATAACCCACTACAGGGCATGCAGTCACGCTCACATATACGCACACCTTGGTGTGCGTTCAACCACCCAAGGTGTGCATAAATCAGAGCACGACCGCATGCCCTGCAGTGGGTTATCTATCTTATAAAATGGCCACAAATATTGTGGGGGGGGGGAGTAAAAGTAGTCCCTGTCTGAACAAATATTTAATTTGTAGTAGGTGATCTGGTTGATCCTGCCACATCTGTGATAGGTTTTAAGATACAGGTGATTTATCTGGTTGATCCTGCCTTGGTTTGTAAACGAAAAAGTGATTTCAAACTGTATCTGGTAGGTCCTGCCATTTTCACTGTGTCTTACAGTTTAAGCACTTTCAGTTTCGTAGCTGTACTGTAACTTGAATGAGCGGGTTTGGGAACGGACTCGGATCGCTTGGGGGCTCAGCCAGGAGAGGGAAGACTGAGCATCTGCAGGACTGCGCTCTTCCCTCGGGGAGGGGGGGGATTCAGTGTCTCACCGTTCGACAGCCACCTGGCGAAAAGCCAGGAGGAAGCGCATGAGACACCCCAAATTATGGGAAGAGCCAGCACTCAGAGTGCTGGAGCGCCTCCTCGGAGGTGAAGCCCCCTTGCATGCTCATTGCATGTCCGCTATGCTCAGGGTGAAATTCGGAGGAAAAAATGGAAGTTGGGCTTCATGAAGCCCAATCAGCTAGCAATGGCAGCCTGCTCGGTCTTCTAGGGAAAGACAGAGACTCGGGATGGCTGGGTACTGTGGGATGGGACGATACAGCCGCCCAGCCAACCATGGAAGGATAAAAATCTCTAAAAAAAAAAACACATGTACGTCAGGCAAATAAGCAAGAGGAGAAGGAGACCATTATGATTCTCGAAGGAAGTGGCAGGAAAGGTAAGGAAAAAAAAAAAAAAAAAAAAGTTAAATAGGGAAAAAAAATCTTTACTTTAGAAAAACAAAAAACAAAAATAATCAGCATTCCAGATCTCAGAAACCACAAAACAAGCTGGCACAAAACTTTTCATGTCTTAGACTTTTCAACCCTGACCAGGCATGCAAAACTGCATGGAATTCCGCTACCAGGCGTGCAAAACTGCATGAAATTCCGGTGAACGGGGGCAAAGTTATTAAGGTGCAAAATTAGGGGTTTAACATAAAACACCCAATGTAATAGATAACCCACTACAGGGCGTGCAGTCACGCTCCGATATACGCATGCCTTGGTGTGCGTTCAACCACCCAAGGTGTGTGTGTGTGTGTGTATATATATCAGAGCACGACCGCATGTCCTGCAGTGGGTTATATATCTTATAAAATGGCCACAAATACTGTGGGAGGGGGAGTAAAAGTAGTCCCTGTCTGCACAAATATTTAATTTGTAGTAGGTGATCTGGTTGATCCTGCCACATTTGTGATAGGTTTTAAGTTACAGGTGATATTTATCTGGTTGATCCTACCTTGGTTTATAAACAAAAAAGTGATTTCAAACGGTATCTGGTTGATCCTGCCATTTTCACCATGTCTTGTGGTTTAAGCACCTTCACTTTCGTAGTTGTACTGTAACATGACGCTGGCAATGGATGAGGTGGCGGACGTTTAAAATAAGCTATCTTTTACGAGCAACTTTGTTTTTTTTAACTTCGGGTTATGTCGTTTATTTGTAAGGAAGGCCACCAACTGTAGAGAGGAGAGCGAGCGAGTCGCCGGCTTCAGAAGGAAAGATGCAAGTCCAAGCAACTGTTCCTATAGCAACACTCGCTCACAGTTGCATCTTTCTGCCGCCGACTTGCTTGCTCTTCTCTTTCTACAGTCGGTGACTTCCCTTCCCCAAAAAAAAAAAAAAAATACATAACTTGAAGTTATAAAAAACTTACATTCTTTTTTGAGAGAAGATAGCTTATTTTAATCATCTGGCAGGACACTCATTACCAGCATTAACTCTGCTCAGTCACTCTACACTATAGGTATGAAAGTGTTTAAGCCATCGGACTCAGTGAAACTCACAGGATCAACCAGAGATGTTTTTCCAAAGAATGTTTTTGTTTAAAACAAAAAAAAATTATGAAAGGATTAACCAGATGAACACAGTGTGGGACAGTTATATCGATTTGTTACGGCTGTTGATGCCAGCCTGCCTGCGCCAGGTGCGTGTGTGGCAGCCTTTCTGTGCCAGGTGTGGAGTGATCTCACTACTGATGAGAAGGTTCTGAGGATTGGAAGGGGGTTGGAAAGTACTTCAGGCGTGCAGTCGTACTGGGAGGCATGCGGTTGTTGTGGAATAATGTGCGGTCATGTGACATGTTTCAGAGAATCAGGATACTGGATTATCACAGATTTTTCTGACCCATTTACATATAATATTTATTTTTATTTAAAAGTTGATAACTGGGAAAGGCACACTGAGACGAGGCTCGTTTCCAGGTGTGACCTGGGGAATGAGGTACAGGAGAATAAATAACAATCACATCATATAAGCAGCTGAAGACACTAGAGACATCACTATAACAGACAGCAGTAGCTAGGACTAATGCAATATTAGTATACTAAGTTTAACCTGTATACAATGAGGATCTAAGCATGGGTGAATCAATACAGCTAATACACTTGTGTACAAAGCAGCTGGACTGGACAGAAACAGCTTCAGAATTATGCTCAGGGGGGAAGCAGGCGCAGGGTTGGGAAGGATGAGTTTTATTTGCTGCTTGAGGGATGGGAATGAGGGGGGAGTCTCAAAGGCTAGGGGGTAGTTTGTGTGTATATGTATATATATATATATATATATATATATATATATATATATATATATATATATATATATATATATATATATATATATATATATATATATATATATATATATAAAAGAAGACAAAAACTCTTTAATGCATCAGTTAGGTTATTCCACAGTGACAAAAAGCAAGGAAATTCAGTGTTAGGGTTAAAGCCCCCTTGCACCCCATCCCACACCCCAACCGGCATCGGGTGTGCGCTGGGGTAGTCGGTCCTAACTCTCACCCCATCACATGTGTAAAGAAGCTGAGGTATAGGAGAATGGGGTGAGAGGACAGACGACCCCAACGCACATCCCGATGCCGGTTAAACTTAGTATATTAATATTGCATTAGTCCTAGTTACTGCCATCTGTTATAGTGATGTCTCTACTGTCTTCAGCTGCTTGTATGATGCGATTGCTATTTATTCTCCTGTACCCCATTTCCCTGGGTTGCACCTGGAAATGAGCCCCAGCTCAGAGTGCCTTTCCTGGTTATCAATTTTTAAATAAAAATAAATATTATATGTCCACATACGCGCATATATGTGCGTGTGTGTGTATGATGGGTGAGCGTGAGATAGTAGAAATATCTTCACGAGCTATACTTGCTCTCCTGACCTCATGAGTGATGAAGCCACAGGTGAGGTCAGAAGAGGTCAAGTACAGTGAGTAAAGACATTTTTCCTCTCTCACTTTCACCCATGTCATATTTCATTTGTAAAACTGGTGTTTAGGTGGTTTTTGTGATACGAATTATAAAAAAAGTTATAAAAAGGGGGAAAAAGTACAAAATGTAAACTGTGCCACTCAAGAACAGCCCTGCTCTCACCCATGTCAGTTTATTTCACACAACAGGTGTTTAGGAGGTTTCGTGACAGAAATGATAAAAAAAATTACAAAAGGAAAAAGCACAATTATGATTGCCTCTCAAAGCATCTCACATCTGCAAGCAATAATACCCAACAGGGTGGGCGATACTGGGCTATACCAGAATGCACAGGGCCATAATGATACCCCGATGTCACAGGCAGAGGGCCCTACAGTCCCTGGTAGGTTCCACAAAGCCAACACTGTCCCTGGAGGGTATTACTGCCCTTACAAATCTGTCACTTGAGATAAAAAAAATAAAATAAAATAAAAAAAGATTTACAAATTTATAAAAAAGAAAAAATGAAAATGACTGAAAAATGACTTATTTGTAAATAGTCCCTAAACTGGTACACTTGCCAGTGCGGAGTGCTGTTTTGAGAGTTTTTTGTTACTTTCACTTTTTCTCCCCCACACCTATCAATGAAGTCTCCCCAAACTCCCTGACCCCACTCCAGAGTAGCAATCTATTTTTTTGTTGCATGATCAGGCATGGTGGCCAAGAGATTTGTGTGTGGTAGCTGTGCTACCAATAAGGTGAGTTTCAGTTACTGTTATTTTCCTGTGTTTTCATGGGCGGACATAGAAATCAAAACAGCTCCTCTAGTTCTACATGAGTGGATGTACAGGCACAGCGAGCCGGGGAGCAAATTCAAGCTGTGTGTCTGACTAGCACTGTGCACATGACCATTCTAGCGTTCTAAATGTAAAAAAAAGAAAATTTTTTGGCAGTAAAGGGAGAAATAAGTGATTAAATGTGGCATGGTGTGTAATAAATTAAAAAGCAATTTACAAAAACGGGTACAGTGTGAGCAACATGTTTTACCGTGGATGGTTTAATGAGATGGGGGGTATCCCTCACTAAGTGAAAGACCAACATGGCAGTTATTATTTTAAACTGAAAATTCCATGAGGCACAGTGATATAAGAATGTAATCAGGCAGCCAGAAGCTGGGACTCATTATTTCCCAGTCTCTGTTGCCTGATATAGAAACACAGAACCTGACGGCAGATAGGGACTGCTAGGCCCATCTAGCCTGTCCATTTTCCCTGCCTCCTGGAAAAGCCTCAGACCCTACTTGATCTCCAGCTTTACCTCCTCGTTCCCATTGTTAGGGTTCCCCTATGCCTGTTCCATGAATGCTTGAATCCCCTCACTGTGTTTGCCCCCACCAACTCTGCCGGGAACCTATTCCATGCATCTGCCACCCTTTCTGTAAAGAAATATTTCCTCACGCTACCCCTTAGTCTACCCGTTTCAACCTCATGTCATGCCTCCTCATTCCTGGACATCTCCTTTTCTGAAGGATGCTACTCTCTGGTACCCTATTTACACCTTTTAGATACTTGTAGTTTTCTTTCATATCTCCCGGCTCTCCTTTCCTCCAGGGTATACATATTGAGGTCTCCCACTCTCTCCTCATGTGACTTTTGGTGCAGGCCCTGCACCATCTTCGTTGCCCTTCTCTGAACTGCCTCCACCCTATGTCCTTACAGAGATGCGGCCTCCAGAACTGGACACATTATTCCAAATGAGGCCTTACTAATGATCTGTACTGTGGCATCACCACCTCCTTTCTTCTGCTGACGATACCTCTTCCTATGCACCCCAGCATCCCACTGGCTCTCCCCACAGCCTTGGCATATTGTTTGACCACCTTCAGATAATCAGATACAATTACTTCGAATCCCTTTCCTGTTTGATAACCATCAGCGCCCGCCCCCAACGTGTAAATCTCCCATGGGTTCTTGCGCTCTAAGGGGTATCCACCCCCGCGACAGAGACACCAATACAGCAACCTACCAACCCTTCGACAAAAATCGACATGTTGCCGAAGCAGGTCACTGTGTTGGTGCACTGACACAGGGTATACTGTCTCCCAGTCCTGCACCCCTCCCCAAATTAACTCTGACTGGAGTTGATAATCCTAAATACGGGGGTGCAGGAGCAGAGCCTCTATGTAATGGGGCTCGCAGGCAAAGCCCCATGATGAAAAAAAAATAGGACCAGGACAACGGTAATTATGTCAACCGCAACTTGCGGTTGACATAATTCCTATAAGACAATAAACAGGACTGGGCCCAGGACTGATCCCTGTAGCACCCCGCTGGTCACCCTCCTTTCCTCAGATTGAACATCATTTACCATGACCCTGTCTTCTATCACTAAACCAGTTCCTAACCCAGTTTACCACCTTGTGACCCACGCTCAGGCTGCCCAGCTTGTTCACAAGTCTTCTATGTGGAACGCTATCGAAGGCCTTACTGAAATCCAGGTAGACTACATCCACTGCTCCCCCCGATCCACAACCTTAGTCACCCAGTCAAAGAAATCAATTAGATTTGTTTGACATGACCTTCTGCTGTGAATCCATGCTGTCTCGGATCCTGTGCTCTGCTGGCTTCAAGATGTTCCATGATGTTAAGTAGTGATTCTATACTCTTCCCCACTATTGAGGTGAAGCTGACTGGTCCCTCTTCCCTACTGCCACGTTTGTGAAGAGGGACTACATCTGCCCTCCTCCAGTCCTCCGGAACCACTTCTGCATTGAGTGACGCGTTGAACAGTGCTGCCAGTTGTGGCGCCATCACTTCCCGTAGTTCTCTTAATATTCTAGGATGTGTCCCATCCGGTCCCATAACCTTGTCCACTTTCAGTTTTGTGAGTTCCTTTACGACTCTCTCTCTTCTGTAAAATGGGACTGGTGTCCATCTCCCTCCCATATTTATTCATGTTGCCTAACTCTGGTCTCTCACCTTCTTTCTGTGAATACAGAACAAAAATATTTGTTCAGTACTGATGCTTTTTCTAGGTCCCCTTCAAGCCTTACTATCCCACTCCTGGTTTTTCTCCTTTCACTAATGTACCTACAAAAAGTCTTGTCCCCTTTCTTTACCTCCTGTGCTATTTTTACCTCTGTTTGTGCCTTTGTGCTCCTGACTGCTTTCACTGCCTCCCTCCCTCTGTTTATCCAGATATAGTACCCTGTCATCCTCCTGCTGTTTCCTTGTATTCCCTGAACGTCATCTTTTTCACCCTTACCTTCCCAGCCACTACCTTTGAGAACCATAGTGGCGTTCTCTTGCCCTTGTTTACTTGCCTAATGCAAAGGTTTGTCGCCTCCACTGTGGCTCCTTTCAGATGGGCTCACTGCTCCTCCAGGCCCCCTTTTGTCCCTACCTGCCAGCGCATGATTGAGACATATCCCCATCTTAGTAAAGTCTGACTTCCTGAAATCCAGGACCCTCACCCTTGTGTGGCTTAACTCTGCCGCTGTCCTCATGCTAAACCACACTGTGCGATGACTACTGGATCTCAGGTGTTCGCCCACTCTGACTTCCTAAATTCTGTCCCCATTGGTGAGTACCAGGTCCAAAATTGCACCCTCCCTGGTGGGCTCTAGCACTAGCTGCTCGAGGCCTGCCCCTTGTACAGAGTACAGGATGTCCCTGCTCCTGGCTGAGGCAGCAGCTGGGATGCTCCAATCCACATCTGGCAGACTGAAATCACCTACCAGTAGCACCTCCTCTTTAGCCGCCATCATGTGGATGGAATCCACTAGAACCCTGCCCACCTCCTCCTCCCCCTGTGCTGGAGGTCTGTATATCACGGCTGTGCAAACAGCAGTGCCGTTGCCCATCTCAAGGGTGACCCAAAGTACCTCCGCTCACCCCTGCATTCCCTGTAGCTCAGTCACTCTAATACCCTCCCTGACGTAAACAGTCCCCCCTCTCCCTTTTTATACCCCCATCTCTTCTTAACAGAGTATAACCCAGTACTGCTACATCCCAGTCATGCTTTCCGGTATACCACATTTCAGTAATGGCTGCAATGTCCAGGTCAGCCTCAGTTATCAAGGCCACCAAGTCTGAGATTTTATTCCCTAGGCTGTGGGCACTGGTATACATGGCCTTTCATGTCCTGCCACTCGTCCTTTTATCACCAGTCCCTGCTGTCTTTTTGCCTCCTCTGTTTGTCCTTTCTGTATTCAACCCCTTCCTCCTGTCCTCTGCTGTTCCCCCTTCTACGGGTTCCATTTCCTCTGGTGATACCATAACATTATGGTCCTCCAAGTTGACTTCCCTATTCTATGGAGGTGATATTGGACTGGCTGGTTGCTGGTCTCAGCCAATCCAAATCAAGAATTCTCCTTACCCATTTTCTAAGATGGCTTCAAATGATGCACATGGCTATTCTGATGTCATCAGCATTTTTGAATCTGCTCACCGATTGGTTTAGTATTCCAGTGTTTCAATGTGACCTTTCAACTTGAAAGATATTACCATCTTTACAGCAGACAGTGAAACAACAGTGATATACTGAGCTGTTCTAACCCAAGCTTGTTGTATAAAGATATACATGACATGGGTGAGCTTGAGAGTGTGGAAATATCTTTACAAGCTATATTTCACCTCCTGACCGCACGAGTGAGGCTAGAAGAGGTCAAGTACAGCGGACACAGATTACTTTTTTTTCCAATTCTTTTTCTGCAACTGAGCACGGGGAACTCTCTCCGGCAACTCCCACTCACCTGAGACTATACCACCCTGAGGCCTCTTGCCAGGCCCGCCCGGCCAATCCCTTGGCACTGAGCCCCTGAGGTGGACTGCCCTGGCGCTCTGTCTACAGTCTAATCCACTGGTCGGGGTCGGGAAGTGCACCCTGGTTGAGAAGCCCAACTGTGGTCTTCAGCCCTGGGGAGAGCCATCGCCTATCCCGGAGACAGGAGATTTTTTCTTGTGCTTGGTGTTGCGCTTCCTCCCTCCCCCGGAGCTCGGACATGCAATGACGTTCTCCGACATCCACCGCAGCTCTGTCCCCCTACTTCTACCCCAAGCACAAGCAGTGCCTCCAGCCTCCACCGGGGGCTGCTGCTATGATGGGCGTGCCCTGGATTCCTCCCCAGAGAGAGGAGAGCAGCTCAATCTTCTCTCTTTCTCTCTCACTCTTCTCTGCTGACCCCAGATGGCCTAGGCTCGTTCCCAAACCCGGGTCGCCAGTATGGCGCAAGGTGTGGCATCCAGCACCTCAACCCTCAGCGCCACCAGGCCGGCGACACTGGACACAGATTAGCAAGACCTTATGAACCTTATTTCATTATTTTTCATTAAAGCAGCAATACAACAAAAAATGTTTTGCTCAAAAGCTAGTTTCAGCTACGATTAATTCAAATCTTAGCACATCTGTTAAATCTACTTCTCTAGGTACCGCTATGCTATGCACCATGAGTTTTATTTTCTTGATCCTAACTGTTCTGAGGTCTACAATGCTGTTTGTAAGCCAAATGTGGCAACCAATTCCCCCAAGGAAAAACTAAATGAAACCACATATAAAATACTCAAATGCTGGGGGGGGGAGACTAGAACATTTTACTACCAAATAAAACTGGAAGATGCACGGAATCTTTTATGGTGAAAAATGTGTGGGATCGATTTTTTTTTTTGGTTTGCCTAATTTCATTGAACTGTTGCCTTAAATGCAACTTGTAGATAAAACAGAATCCAAAACGTCACATGAACATAGGTGAGAAATACCGGCACTCCAGGAATACTGCAAGGACTTTCACCTGTGCATCATCCATCGCACAAGGTGGCCAGCCATACCCACTGATCAGCAATAAACCAGGGACCTAATTGTTCGGGCAGAGTGTAAGCCAGTCTGGCACTTTTCTGCCAACCAATATGATGTCACACTGGAACAATGTAAAACTCAATACAGTTTGGGGCTTCTGGTGACCTGCAGTTATAGAACAATGCATTTCAATTTGTCAAACTGAGTTTCCTATCAGATTTCATCAAAACATCTTGTAAAATCATACTTTAAAAAAAAAAAAGGAAACACAGGTAAGTTTGACGCACATTTTAAATTGCCAGTTCTATTCTTTAGGTGTGTTCCCAGGCTGATCAAATATCCACAACAGATCCTTAAAGGCAGTCTGTGTAAGGAAATAATAAAAAGGCAGTTCTGTTGGAATTTCCACTTAAATCCTTCTGCGCTGCCTTGTTCTCCATTTTCAATGTTAAATGCTGGGCTGCCTTTCAGGATCAGATTTATGCACAATGCTTTTGGATCCACTACTTATATGGAAGACAAACATTTTTCTTACTGATAATTAGATCAAGACCAGCATCTATCAAAAATCACTAATCCTAGACATGCTTTCAATGGTCTGTCTACAATTAAACTACTAACCCGATAAGACACAAAAATGACATTATTTCATCATTTATTTGAAACATTTTACCAGATGAGCACACAGATTCCAAGTTGGGCTGGTTTCCAGCTGCGACCTGGAGGAAGTGGAATACAAAGGGGAGAAAAAAAACAGGACAACACAGGGATGAACAATACACACTCTTCCAGCAATTACACCAGAAACAATAAATACCTAGACACATAAAGCATATTTATTAAAAGCTAAATTTAAATAATAAAGCTGAAGGTTGTACTTTACTGAATTCAAATATCAATCTTGCAGCCTTGATAGAACAGATCAAAAACGCCGACTAGCAGCCCCAGCGCTTCGACCAATGGGCCTTTGTCAGACACAGCCCCTGACGAGCGCTGGAGCTGCCAGACAGTGGCCTGTGTTATGCACAAATAAATGTATAACATACTCCAGAGTCTCCTGCAAGTGCTTTTCATTTGTTTTTGATCATTAGCCTGGATCGCCCACCCTGGGAAGTGCCAGCTACCTTTTCTTCAGTGCGCGCTGCTTCTTGTGAGTGTCGGACTTGAAAGAAACAGAAATTTATTTCTCTGTGATCAGGGCCCCAGATGTCAATTCTGATAGTTCTGCAGTCCATCACTAGTCCACGGAACCAGTAAAGGTTTAATATGACATACAGGTCCAGGACAAACAACAGCATGTCCCAGGCCCAGGGGAACTGTCACCTGTCACAGCTCTCTGTTTTACCACTTAGTACCCACAGCCAGGATTCGTAGTGCAAACAATGATACAGAAATTAAGAGAAAGAATCCCCAAATGTATCCCAATATAACACAAGTGCATCAGGAGGGTGAGACATGATGGACCTGAACTCCTGTCTACCATCATATTACAATGTTATTTTAAGTGCAGAAACACCAAGCTGCTACTTTAGAAATCGTGAGAGGTCTTCCTTAATTTCTGCTTCGTCCCAAGGTCCATGGATGTTATCTTTATAGTGCTGTAGCTTGATCAGGTAGAGTGGGCATAGAAAGGAAACAGAGAGTAACAGCACAGCAAAAAGCAGAGCCGCTACAGCTGAGATGGTTAGCAAGCCAATCAGAGCAAACAGTGTGCACAACAGGGTGACACCCACGTAACAGCAGGGAGCATTGGCTTTCAGTTTCTTCTGCAACATCGGCCACAGAGCAAAGATCTGGATTGCGAAAGTCACTGTAGCAAAGGCATGGAGAGAGCGTGGCAGCCGGGAAGCAAGACACACTGAAGCAAAGATCGCCATGTTCAGAGATAGGGTGCTGGATACAATGGCAGCATTGGCACCATAGTCAAAAAATATCAGATGTCCTAAGAGCATAAAGACAGACATGGCATAGATTGTGTCAGTGCTGATGGACTCAGTCAGGGTTTTCAGCACTGGGGAAAACCCATAAGTGAACGCTTAAAAAAGGACGGCACTCTTAAGATCTGCCCACCGGGTCCTCCCATTCTGCCGCCTCCCCTCACCAGTGTCGATGATGTCAAACAAAATGTAGCCAATCAGGGACAAGACAAGGCCAGTGCCAAACAGCCACTGTGGCAAGAGCAACCCTTGGTCCATGTACCACCAGAGTACAACAAAGACGCAGACGCTGGAGAGCTGCTGACTCAGCACCCCAGACTCCCGCACAACGGACCAGTACTGGTACTGACGGACATATATGTTTTTCTGCAGCTCTTCTAGGAACCTCTGATCCACATAGTTATCCGGGAACGGCTGGCGCTCATACAGTACTTTTCTCCATCTTGCCTTGCAGTTCTCCATGTCAGCTATCTCAGTCATGGCCTGTTCGCACAGCTAGACACCTGCCTCTCATGCAGCAGTGACTGCTTTCAGTAGCAAGCACCTGGAAAAAAAGTTGAAAGATTCTTCAGAAACAGTGACAAAGAAAAACACTAGTGCTTCTTCAAGTCTCCTGGTGTATTTCAGAAGTATATTAAAATTCCATTAACTTTGCTAAGACCTTACCAGGAAAATGTACAAAGGAGGTGTCTCACCCCACTGTTTTAAGTTCCGAATCTGAGTGCCAGTACTACCTTGTCCCTGGCTGGCTTGCATTCCATTAATATTTTTTTATTTTACATTTATGCAAAGGAAGACCATTCCATGCTCTGCACAAGAATGTCCGCACAGTAGGCCCTGGCTTTTAAACCCAAGAATCTGGTGGTCCCAAAGTGTGTACACCAAAATGTTCTGCTTGCTGTGTTCTAACCCTGTTACAACAAATTCCTCTCTACACAGGACATCAAGCTCATGCTGTCATTCTTTGCACTTTGTTGTAAAATAACAAACACTGCCTCGTGTAATGGTGCTGGGACTTCAGTACGTCCCAGGGCAGCTAGACAAACTGGAAAAACAGGAAGGGATGGAGCGCACTCTAAGCTGTTGGTGAGAGCTCCTGAGGTAATGAATGTATAGTACTTTGCTATCCTATCAATGCAGTCTGTTTACTGCAGGTATATACATCACAGAAGAATGTGCCAGTTCAACACAAGAATCCAAGCAAGGTACACTACCTAATTAAAAGGAGCCTCACCAAAAGTACTACCTGAATGGGGTCCAGCACAGCCTTCCACTATCCACAGCCATCTACCAATCTAGAAAAATGGGCAACATCTGGCCCTGCCATGGGGCTGCAAGGATTGAAAGATGCAACAGATAAGGGGTGACAAGGCTGCAAGAATTGAAGGACAAAACAGTTAAGGGGTGATGGCAGTGCTCCAGATAAGGTGAGTTCTGGCCTGTTTTACTCACCAGATTTTAAGAAATACTCCTTGAAATTTTTCTGTATGAATATCGATACTCATCCCAACCCTTGGAAATGCTCCATAGATACTTCAAAAGGAGCTGCTTTTCCAAGCTTAAAGCACTTTCACGCATCAAAATTATATTTTACTCACCTAATGTCAAATATGGTGAGTACATTACACTTGACCACCAACGTTATCCGGAGCAGTGTGTGATGGGGCTGCAAGGATTGAAAGACGCAGCAGGTAAGGGCTGACAGGACTGAAGAACACAACAGGTAAGGGCTGACGGGGCTGCAAGGCCTGAAGAACACAACAGGTAAGGGCTGACGAGGCTGACAGGACTGAAGGACGCAACAGGTAAGGGCTGACGGGGCTGACAGGACTGAAGGACGCAACAGGTAAGGGCTGACGGGGCTGCAAGGACTGAAGGACGCAACAGGTACGGGCTGACGGGCTGCAAGGACTGAAGGACGCAACAGGTAAGGGCTGACGGGGCTGCAAGGACTGAAGGACGCAACAGGTAAGGGCTGACGGGGCTGCAAGGACTGAAGGACGCAACAGGTAAGGGCTGACGGGGCTGCAAGGACTGAAGGACGCAACAGGTAAGTGCTGATGGGCCTGCAAGGACTGAAGGACACAACAGGTAAGAGCTGACGGGGCTGCAAGGACTGAAGGACGCAAAAGGTAAGAGCTGACGGGGCTGCAAGGACTGAAGGACGCAACAGGTAAGGGCTGACGGGGCTGCAAGGACTGAAGGACGCAACAGGTAAGGGCTGACGGGGCTGCAAGGACTGAAGGACGCAACAGGTAAGTGCTGATGGGCCTGCAAGGACTGAAGGACACAACAGGTAAGAGCTGACGGGGCTGCAAGGACTGAAGGACGCAAAAGGTAAGAGCTGACGGGGCTGCAAGGACTGAAGGACGCAACAGGTAAGGGCTGATGGGGCTGCAAGCATTGAAAAAAGCAACAGGTAAGGGCTAACGGGGCTGCAAGGACTGACAGATACAAGAGATAAGGGCCGACGGGCCTGCAAGGACTGAAGGACACAACAGGTAAGGGGTGACAGGGCTGAAAGGACTGAAGGACGCAACAGGTAAGGGTAGAAGGGGATGCAAGGACTGAAGGATGCAACAGGGAATGGGTGACAGGGCTGCAATGATTGAAGGATGCAACAGGCAAGGGGGTACGGGGCTGCAAGTATTGAAGGGTGAAACAGTTAAGGGATGATGGGGCTGCAAGAACTGAAGGATGCAACAGGTGATGGATGACAAGGCTGTAAGGATTAAAGGACGCAATAGGTAAGGGGTGATGGGGTGCAAGGATTGAAGGACGCAACAATTAAGGGATAACAGGGCTGCAAAGACTGAAGGACACAACAGGCAAGGGGTGACAGGGCTGCAAGGACTGAAGAACACAACAGGTAAGGGGTGACAGGGCTACAATGACTGAAGGATGCAAGAGGCAAGAGGTGACAGGGCTGCAAGGATTGAAGGACGCAACAAGTAAGGGGAGACAGGGCTGGAAGGACTGAAGGACGCGACAGTTAAGGGGTGACAGGGCTGCAAAGATTGAAGGACACAACAGGTAAGGGGTGACAGGGCTGCAAGGACTGAAGGACACAACAGATAAGGGGTGACAGGGCTGCAAGGACTGAAGGACACAACAGATGAGGGGTGACAGGGCTGCAAGGACTGAAGGACGCAACAGATGAGGGGTGACAGGGCTGCAAGGACTGAAGGATGCAAGAGGTAAGAAGTAACGGGGCTGCAAGGATTAAAGGACACTGCAGGTAGGGGGTGACGGGGCTGCAAGGATTGAAGGACGCAATGGGTAAGGGGTGACGGGGCTGGGTGGATGCAAGGACATATTAGGGCATAAGGTACAAATAAATAAAAAAAAAAAAAAAAAAAAAAAGTTTTCCGATCATCAAAACTTGGCGACAACCAACCCTTGGTAGGTGGTAGCTACACAGTTAAATGAAAGGGGTGCCTCACCATACTGTCTGCCTTTGGCACAGCAGCTTCATTTTTTGTTTTGAGCTACTATGAATTCTAGGCAGTGGCTAAGTTATTATTACATTTCCTATTTGGTGTTTCCCCTACAACCACCCTCCTTCCTTGAAGCTACCTTTTCAGCCTCCCTCATACCTGCTACTGCACCCAGGGGCCATAATCCACACCATCCTCATCCTCCACACCTGACTCTGTGCAGGTGGGCCTCCTGAAGCAACACAGAGAATGGATCCAGCATGTCTTAGCGGCAGGGTGAGTTCTGCAACATTAGCAAATGATGGCAACTCAAGGTGCAACATCAAGCACCTCTGTGTATCAAGGAGGAGGGGGAGAAAAGCAGGAGGGTCTCTGCCCTGCGTAATTCCTATCCCCTGGGTCACCACACAGCTGGCAATGCTACACTCTCCCCAGAGATGTCATGTGCCCCCTGGGACACAGCTTGGGCTCCTGCAAGCCCAACACAGATCGCCAACTGTAGCCATGAACCCAAGTCCCCTATATAGCCAGTGGGCTGCTCACCATAAGTTTGTAAGACCATTACAAAATTTTAGGCATTCCATTCTGAAACATGTCCTCATCTGCATGGAAATCGCGGCTTGCAAAACAAGTTAAAGGGAAAGATTCATGTATAGTGGCTGGCATAGTTAGAAAACCCATGAAAAGCTGTTTCAAATGAGGTATTGTGCTCACCTGTAATTGGATGCACTCCAGAGGTACAGACGACTGACTCTGAACATTGCAACCCTTTTTAGAACCTTATGATGTCACTGATGAACAAGCTGTACTTCCGTGTAGTTGGGCACAGTCTGTTTCTCGATGACATCACTATGTTCTAAAAATGGCTGCAGAGCGGTGATAATATTGAACCGACTCAAGTCATCTTTCTGGAGTGCTTTCAGCTACAGGTGAGCCCAATACCACTTTTGAAAGCGCTTTTTACAGGCTTTTAAACAACGATGGCCACTGCACATAAATGTTTCCCTTAGGTTGGGGTGAACAGAATGATTCATCACTGGACACCTCCACTTCTGATACAGTATCTCAAACAAAATGCACAGGCATGGGAACCTTATCTATGGGTAAAGAGAAAGCTCCGCTACCAAGCCCGCTCTTTCAGGTCCAAGCCATTTAAGTGCCTGCTGTAGTGCAAATGCCAAGTAAGGGTTTAAATGGGAATTTAAAACTACAGCAATTTGGATAAGCAGAAAAATGATGTTGTCCTTTAAGAGGGAATACATGTGCAACGTGCATCTTGTGCAGCATTCACATACTTTCACATGAATAACACTAATATAGAAATGTATTTATTGATATATTAATTTCACACACAGGGTGATTTTTTTTCACCCTAAAATGTTATCAGTATATCAACATTTAATGGGGAAGTGCAAAATGTATTTATTTAGTTTTTGTTAACCAGGTAGGTGCAAAGTCATGAAATGACTATTTTCAGGCACGACCCGGGAGAGTACAACAATCAAAGACAGGTACATAGCATGAGTACAATGAAATTACAATAGTATAGGTCAAAACAGTTAGTAATAGTGAACACATGCAGCCAGGACAATAACAATCAATGAAATTCATAAATTCATATAGAATTTTTAGGCAGAGAAAACCTACACACTCTAGCAAGAGATACCACAACATAGCAGCAAAGAAATATTGTTCAAATTAGCCACAACAATAAAAATTCAAATAGGCAGCGAAACAAGGCAAGGGCAAATTCCTGACTGGGCAGGATGCATTATCACGGCCTCTGAAAAGACTCAGGTGGGGGGAGTTGGGGTAGATTAGCTCTCAAGAAGATAGTAAGGGTAAGAAGTGCTATGAGGTAGGAGGTTAAAGTTAGCCAGGAAGCATCTGGCGGTAAATGGATTAGGAGGACTAAAACAAGTGCAGACATCAGCAAGGATAGATGTAAGTTATAGCTCCTTTTGAAGCTGTCATGGATCCAGATATTCAAGTGCTCTGGGACAGAGTTCCAAAGCTTAGAGCAGAGTGATTGAAGGCAAAAGAGCCTTTTGATATTTTACATCTAGGTACATTCAGCAGGGATTTATCTACCGATCGCAGTCTATAGGAGGAGGTTTAGAGATACCAGCAATGTTGCGAGCGCTGAAGGGGTCTGGTTTCTGAGTACAGAGTCAAGCAGGGAGCCAAGAGAGTATTGACGGCTAGCTGAGGGGGATAACCAGCCCAGGTCCCTGTACAGTTGGCAGTAGTGCTTAAGCCGTGGTGACGAGGAGGTGTATCAACAGATATTATTATAAGTGACATCCCACTTAAAAGGATGGTTTTGTGTGGCAGCAAAGGTCGGCATGCCATAGGTGAGGGCAGGGAGTAATATGCCTCTGGCAATAGCAAGTTTAGCAGAGGGAATCAACATGAAACTGGACTTGTAAGAAACCCCCAGTTTAGCATTCACTGCCTTGCAGGTATATTGTATATGCAGGCTGAAGTTCAGGGATTGGTCCAGAAGAATTCCCAGGTACTTACTTAAAAGATGTAACGCATTCTATTTGTGTGCCACTGCGGTCTTGCACCAATAGGGGAGTTTGACACGTCCCAAGTTTAGGGGCAGATCCAAGTAACATTGCTTGGGTTTTCTTAGCATTAAGTACAAGCTTATGTGCAGAAAGCCAATTTTGGACATTTGTGAAATCTGAAGAAAGGGATGCATTTATGCTGGCAACCTTATCAGAGCTTGAATAGAGTACAAGATCATCTACATAGAAAATAGATGAACATGAAAGAAAAACCTCATCTGTGTTATTGATAAAAAATGAGAAAAGAAGAGGTCCCAGAATAGAGCCCCGGGGAACCCCAATATTGATGGTAGCACCATTAGATAAAAAAATTGTTGGGTCCAGTGTACAGATTAGACTCAGACACACAGGCTCAGATATTCAAACTGCGCCATTCTGAGGCGCAAGCCCCTGCGCTGCTCAAAATAGTTGCGCAGGGGTGTGGCCGGGGCGATATTCAAAGGAGTCGCACTATTGAGCAACTCTTTTGAATATCACCCCCCAGCCACAGCCACTGCGAATGGCAGTGGAACTTGCGCCACCGCAAGTTGCCAGAGTTGAGCATTAACTTCATGTATGCAAGCACCATGCGCACCTCCGATATTCAAAAGGTGACATGCAAATGGGGGCTATAATTCATGCAAGGCGAGGGGGGGCCATTTGCATCTATTTATGGCCCCATTTGCATGCCATTAGCATGTAGGTGTGCCGATCCCCGAGGACTTGCGCCTGGCCGCCCTGCCAGGCAGCAGCCGTCGGGGACCGACGCACCCTGCAGCCCGATCGCGGGCAGTATCTCTGTGTATACATCTCCACACACAGATCCCGGCGATCGCGGCAGAAAGTAACACGACCCCACACATTTCCCGATGCCCGATGGCGGGCATAAAGTAACATGACCCCCCACACACATCTCCCGAAGCCCGATCGCGGGCATAAAGTAACATGACCCCGCCCACACATCTCGAAGCCGATCGTGGGCATAAAGTAACATGAACCCCACCCATACATCTCCAGCAGCCCGATCGCTGGCAATAGTAACATGAACCCCGCCCACATATCTCCCGGCGACTGACTGGCGGGCAGAACGTATCAACCCCCCCCCCGTGCCCGATCAAGGGCAGAATGTAAAGCTCCCCAACCCGAATATCTCCCTGGTGGTCCAGTGGACCGTAATGCCCAATCGCTGGCAGAATGTCGTTACATCCCCCCAAACATCTCCTGGTGTTCAGGTCTCTCCCCCACGAAGCCCTTCACTTCTCCCAGCCGCGGGCGGCAGCATCCTATCTGCCTGCCGCCTCGCCGCCGGCCGACCGACTGACTGGATCGGGGCTGCATGTCACTGGTGCAGAGCTACAGCCACGGGCGCAGTAGCCCATAATTCGAGTGATGTCCAGATTTGTGGAATTATGTCATTCACAAATCTGACTGTCATGTACGGTATGAGCTGCATGCCCATTGGCTGTAGCTCTGCACCAATGGGCGGCAGCCCTACCGACATAAAGTCCGGCGGCGGCAGGCAGGTGGAGATGCTGCCGCCGCCGCCGGGGAGCGGGTGGAGGGCTTCGGGTGGGTGGTGGGGACACTAGACACCAGGGAGATGTTTGGGGTTGTAATCTGACATTCTGCCCGCGATCGGGCATTAGTGGTCCACTGGACCACCAGGGAGATATTCGGTTGGGGGCTTTTACATTCTGCCCGCGACTGGCACTGGGGTGATAACGCTCTGCCCGCGATCGGCATCGGGAGATGTGGGCTGGGGTTCATGTTACTTTATTGCCCGCGATCGGGCTTCGAGATGTGTGGCAGGGGTTCAGTTACTTTATGCCCGCGATCGGGCATCGGGAAATGTGTTGGGGGTATAGTATTATGCCCGCGATCGGGCATCGGAAATCTGTGGGGGTCATAGTTACTTTATGCCCGCGATCGAGCATCGGGAAATCTGTGGGGGTCATGTTACTTTATGCCCGCGATCGGGCATCGGAAATGTGGGGGTCATAGTTATTTATGCCCGCGATCGGGCTTCGGAGATGTGGGGGGTCATGATACTTTCTGCCCACGATCGGGCTGGTGGGGGGGCACAGGGACTGAGTTGGGGGCCAGCCAGGGGTGGCAGCTGCTGTGTTGCGCCCTGCAATACAGCAGCTCACCTGTGGGTGGCCCTCAACTTGATCCTTTTTTTTGGCTCAAGGTTGTGCAGGCGCAGGTTGGGGGTTGCGCATGCACAACTCTGCACAACCCGACTGAATATCGGGTTGCGCAGGTTATGCATGGTTCCTCCCCCTCCTGTTGAGCATGCATTCATTTGGGCTACGCTGTTGCGCAACCTGTTGTCATGGCGAATCGCTCCTGCTGAACATTTCCAGAATGGCTAATGTAGGACTTGCGATGCTAACCCTTTGAATATCTGGGCCACAGAACTTGTCAGATAAGGAACTCCCTGAGCTGTTAACTTGCCACTCCTTACTACCCTATTCTCTCTCCTTGCAGGCTTGGAAACTAGTACTCAGACTGGGTATGCACCCTGCCGTGTTGTGTCTGGTCCTTGTGGGGTTGCATCCCAGAGGAATGAAGGTTTGGTTCTTCTCTACCTACTCCCCCTCCCACACCAGTTCTTTACTCTCCTTCTCCTTCTCACTTCTGTCTCTAAGGGTCATGCCTCCCATTCCTAGTTAATCTAGTAATATTTATTTAATATGCGTTGGTCTGGGACACATAATTCCAATCTGTACATATTTGTTTATCTTAAATCACTGTATGAAATATTATTTTATTGTAGCTTTATGTTTACATCTATTGTACCTTCCCGACCCCACCCGCATCTGGAAATGAGCCTTTAGCTCAGTATGCCTTTTCTGGCGAGACTTTTCAAAATATATCAACACCTTTCAGTACAGAGTATTCATCTTGCTGAACCTGACGTCTCTAAATAATCAGTAAAGATACTGTAATGTGTTCCTAGACTATCTTGTGTGTGGACTGAATTCCATACTCCTGGCAGTGATGCCGCTTACCGAAGACACAAGTACATAAGGCAGAGTGGCACACCCAGCAGAGAGTAGTGGTGAGGCAGGGAAAGGCAACCATACTCGGAAGGTGAGCACATAAGGTGACATACGGATAACAGGTTAGTGAAGAGAAAGCCGTTCTCTGGGAGTACAGAGGTGAATTTGTTTCATATACAGTGGTATGGTCTCTAAAAATGTGCTTCTTTTGTTTTGACAACTTTTCAACACTTGTACAGCGAAGGTTATTTTAAGCATATTAATAACATTTGCTTTTATGAAACAAACATGTATGCATCCCTTTATATCATTGCTTTATAAAAAAAAAAAAAAAAAAACACACCCGAAACTGCCTCACACTGTGCAAGACACGTTTCGATACACATTATTGGGGGATAAAAGGGGTGAGCTGGTACCTGTTACTGGCTCCAGTACACAAGCTTTCAGGCCTGGCAGTGCCCGTGCCCGGCTACAGCCGCAGGTAGTCGTTTCAGGACACATTTCGGGCAGTCCACACGTTCTGCGCGAGCGCTTCGTCGGATACATTCCCCACGCCCACCCCAGACTTGATAGACCACAAGGCCTTTTATCTGCTGCTAATTTCATATGTTAATGGGCCAGCCAGCCCGAGACGCCGGCAGGACAGCCGCGGCGGACCAACGCCGCTCACCTGACGAGCTGCAGCTATCGGTTTGGTTGCCACAGTTGCGGTGCCGGGACCGGAAGTGTAGCCAGTAAACCGTCCGGCAGTCCGCGCGGGGGCACAGCGCGCAGAAGAAAGACTAGAATGGCAACGCCCACTTCCAAGTGAAGCGCGTCGACGTCAGCTTTTTGACGGCGAAAGCGGGCTGCGTCCGGGCACTGCGGATAGATTGCGTTACACCATACCGTGTTACCTCTCAGCTGCTTGTCACTGAGGTGAGGGCCGTGGACTCTCAAACTGAGGGACGCTGACTCTCATAATGAGGGACACGTCCTCAAACATGGAGCTACAAGTTCAGAACACTGTGGAATCATTGCCTTTACTTATACAAAGTTTATTTTGCTTTAGCATCTTGAAATATTCATTTCTGCTTTAAAGTCTGAATTTACAGCACATTCTCTGCATATGCAGTACCTTTTCCATGAGGGACAGGGCAATTTTGAGGATATCCTCCTAATAAGGTCACTTGAGAGGTAGGAGGATTAGACCCAGACTAAGTACAGAGGTTGCAGTGTCGGAGGAAAAGCTGTCTTAACCTAAAATCCCTATTACGTGGGAATACTTGCTCTTCAGTACCTCTCGACTTGAGACTGGGGGCAGGGAGCCTTGCAGAAGTTAAACAGGAGTTCAGGGCGTCTCAAAGCCGCATTGCTGCCCTGTCAGTTTGACCGGTCATAGGGAGAATCATGGAGTCATTACTAAAGGAGAGGACAGTGGCATACCTGAAAGACACTGGAAAACAGGACCCAAGGCAACATAGCTTCACAGCGGACGATCTTGTCAAACCAACATGATTGACTTCTTCAACTGGGTCACCAGAATAGTGGATCAGGGAGGGCAGCGGACATTGTATACCTGGATTTTAGCAAGGTCTTGACACCGTCCTCGCAGAAGCTAACAAAAAGCTGGAACATACAGGGAGTCCGACAAAAGGTAGTTAACTTGAACAGCAACTGGCTAAACAATAGGACACAGTGCTAGTAAATGGATCTCTGTTGAGGGAATGTAGTATAACCAATGGCGTCCCGCAGTGGTCAGTACTGGGACCTATCCTCTTCAACACCTTTATAGGAGACCTCGCAAATGATTTGAAAGGGAAAGTTTGCCTGTTCGCAGACGATGCTAAGCTCTGCCAAAGAGTGGACTCGGAGGAAGGGGCAGAGAACATGAAGCTGACCTTAGAAAGTTGGAGTGGTCCAGGGCTTGGCAGTTAAAATTTAATGCCAAAAAATGTAAGGTAATGCACCTGGGTAGGAGAAACCCAAGAAATAAGTACACACTGGGAGGACATCAACTCAAAGAAACACAGAGCGATCTCAGCATGGTGATCACTGACAACTTAGGTAGGAAAAGAGTGTGAGAAGGAGCACAGAAAGCAAACGGCATACTCGGCTGTATTAGTAGGGGCATTACTGGTAGGAAGCAGAAGGTTATCATGCCTCTGTACAGTCCTTGGTATGGCCACACTTGGAATACTGCGGTCAGTTCTGAGAACTCACCTCAAAAGGACATTGACCATTTGGAGATGATGCAAAGAAGAGCTCACAAAATGGTGCAGGGTCTACACCACAAAACGAGTGAGGTGCAACTCAGGAGTTAATTTAGACTCCTTGAGCAAAGAAACAGAAGGACATGATCGAAACATTTAAGTACGTGAAGGGGCTAAACACAACTCAGGCAGGTAACCTATTTCAGCACAACACAACAGCACACACAAATACAAGGGGCCATAATTTGGGGTTGGTGGGAGGTAGGTTCAAAAGCAACCTCAGGAAGTACTTCTTCACAGAGAGAGTGGTGGAACCATGGAACAGCCTGTCCCAGGAGCTGGTAGCATCAAAGACGAGTAGAGATTTCAAACTTGTATGGGATAGGCATTGCGGACAGATTAGGTTGCAAGCAATGTGGGGGGGGTAGTCTTTTTGGGCAGACTAGATGGATCGCGTGGCCCACATCTGCTGACATATTTCTTATGTGTAGATTCCACGCCCATAATGGGAGACTTCAACATGCCAGATACAGATTGGTCAATACCAGCAGGAACATCTGCCAGAACTAGACGCATGGTAGATTCCCTGCAGGGGGAGGGCCTCAAACAACTGGTACAACAACCCACAAGAGACAGAACTATCCTAGATCTAGTACTGACTAACAGGGAAAGGATCTCAGATCTCCAGGTAGAAGGTCACCTGAGGGCCAGTGACCATCACGTGGTATGGTTGAATTTTGGCCACTAGAATTAAATCATCCCATTCCAAGGCAAAAATATGGGACTTCAGAAGAGCTGACTTTGATAAGATGGTCAACAGAGTTAAGCTAGCCCTGGCAAAAGAAATACAGGTGAGAGGGTACAGGCAAAGTGGTCAAGCATTATGATGCAATACTTGATGCAACATCCCATTGTGTTGAGAGAAAAGGAAGTGCAAAGAGAAGAGAACCACTTTAGTTCTCAAAACAGTAGCAGAAAAGGTCAAGCCAAAGGCTGGCCTTCAGGAAGTATAAGGGAACACAGCAGGATGAAGATGGGAGGCATACCAAACTTTCCTCAGGGAAGGGCAAGGCAGGCAAAGGCCTAAACTGAGGAAACACTAGCACAAACAGTAAACAAGATGACAAGACTTTCTATAGATACATTAGTGAAAAGGAGAAAGTCCAGAGGGGGTATTGTTAAGATTAAAGGGGATAAGGGGCATTTGAGGAGGAGGACCATGTAAAAGCATTTATCCTAAATAGATACTTCTGCTCAGTACTTACTGAAGAGAAGGCAGGGCAGGGCCCACAGCTCTGCACCATGGACACAGGGGGGGAAGGAGGTGTGCACTAGTCCCTTCACAAAGGGTCTTACAGGAGCTCGATAAGCTCAAGGTGGACAAGACAATGGGACCCGATGGCATACATCCCAAGGTACTAAAGGAGCTAAGGGTGGAACTAGCAGAGCCATTATCAGAACTGTTTAGTGAGTCTCTGAGCATAGGAGAGGTCCCAGAAGACTGAAGAAGGGCTCATGTGATCCCACTCCACAAGAGTGGCAGCAGGGGACTACAGACCAGTCAGTCTTACCTCAGTAGTGGGCAAGATTATGGAGGCACGCCTTAAGGAAAGGATAGTGCAACACCTGGAATCCATAGGAGCACAGGATCCAAGTCAGCATGGGTTTACAAAAGGAAGGTCCTGTCAAACTAATCTCATAGATTTCTTTGGGTAACCAGAGTGGTGGACCAAGGGGGAGCAGTTGATGTCGCCTACCTTGACTTCAGCAAAGCTTTCGATACTGTTCCACATAGAAGATTGATTAATAAGCTGGGTAGGCTAGGGGTGGGACAGAAGTTGGTCAACTGGGTGTCAAACTGGTTGACGAGCAGAAACGGAGAGTTGTGGTAAACGGTATACAGTCTGAAGAGATGTAAATCACAAGTGGGTACCTCAGGATTAGTCCTGGGCCAGACCTCTTCAATATCTTCAGTGACATTGCAGATGGACTGAGGGTAAGGTTTGTCTGTTTGCAGACGACACCAAGATCTGCAACAGAGTAGATGATCCAGATGGGCTGGGCAGAATGAGAAGAGAGCTGGATAAACTAGCAAAATGGTCGGAAGAGTGGCAACTGGGGTTTAACGCGAAGAAGTGCAAGATCATGCACATAGGGAAGAGAAACCTTGAAGCCACCTATAGGCTGGGAGGGGAGTTGCTGACAGTCACAAGGGAAGAAAGAGACTTGGGCATCATCATCACAGATGACCTGAAATGATTCAAGCAGACCACTAAAGCAGTAGGTAAGGCTAGGGGGATGTTAGGGTGTATTAGTAGGGGTATCACAAGTCGGAAGAGGGAGGTAATAATCCCTCTTTACAAGACACTGGTTAGGCCCCTTCTGGAGTACTGCGTGCAGTACTGGAGGCCATACCTTCACAAGGACATTAACCAAATTGAGGCAGTCCAGAGAAGGGCAACCAAAATGGTGCAGGGACTGCATCAGAAAACATATGAGGACAGATTAATGGAGCTCAATATGTATACCCTAGAGCAAAGGAGGGAGAGAGGCGATATGATCGAAACATTCAAACACCTTAAGGGCATTAACAAGGTGAAAAAGTCTAACGATTCAACAAAAGAAAAATAGAACAAGAGGACACAGCATGAGATAAGAGGGAGGCTGATTAAGGTGTAATGTGAGGAAGTTCTTTTTCACAGAAAGGGTGGTGGATGCATGAAACGGCCTACCTCAGGAAGTGGTGGATATGAATACAGTGCAGGGCTTCAAACAGGCATGGGATAGGCATAAGGGAGCAATACAGATGAGTATGAATAGATAGGCCATTGACGGAGCAAAGACCGATGGCACATTCATAAGGTAGAAAAAGAAATGGGCAGACTGGATGGGCCCTGCGGTCCTTATCTGCCGTCAACTTCTATGTTTCTATTTAAGCCCCTCCCAAACTACAGATCGGCTGGGCGGCTCCAGCTGTTGGGGATGGGGCAGGGTTACAAAAAGTTTGTCCAAATTAATATACTACTTTTTCACTTGAGTGAGGGACATAAACTTTCAAAATGGGGGACACAGCATCAGACTGGGGAAAGGGACTAGTCCACAGCCTAGGAAGTGGTCCAGCTTTTGATGGGGGCAGTGATCCAGCTGAAGGGTAGGTTACATAGCAACATGGAATTTGATGGCAGATAAGGACTGCTTGGCCCATCCAGTCTGTTGCAGCTGGGAGAGGTATTTTTGTGTGTGTGTGGGGGTGATCTTGGTTGGTGGGGCTGATCTGTGGGTGTTACAGTGCAGAGATGATGGATTGGCCAGTGTTTGGAGGCTGGTCCATGTATGTGTGTAGCAGTGAGGACATTCTGGCTGCAGGAGTATTGTTGTGGCGGTCTTCTGTGGTGGAAAGGTGGATCTGTGACTTGAAGGGTGATCCAGCAATGGAAAGGGTTATCGACTGGTGAGGGGTGGATAGTATGAGGTGCTGAAAGAGAGGTCCAACTGCAGGGAGCGTGGTTGGGTGGGGAGTCTAGTTCAGAGCTTCTTTGAGGATGGTCCATCGATAGAGTAGGTGGTTGGCTGTGGGGGTGATGGTCCAGAGCTGGGTGGACAAGCTACAGAGACAGTGATCTACTAAGGGAGGCTTCTTTGGGGAAGTAATCCAGCTATAAGTTGTTTGCTTGGAATACATTCAGAAGCTGGTCCAGATGCAGGGAGGCTGGTCGGAGGGTGCCTGGTCTATGAATGTGAATGGTTATCTCGGGGGTGTATCACTTAAAGGAGAGCACCGTAACAGTGCAGCAGACAGTGTGTTGCAGGTGCCAGGTGGGTGGTTGGCTGGTTGTTAGGCTGTTCTGCGTGCTGGCTGGGTGTTACAGGTGCAGAGATGGTGGTTGACTGAAGCTGATCCAGGTGTGTGCGGGTGGGGTGTTCTAGCTGCAGAGTTGTGTGTGGTCTTCTGTGGAGGAAGGTGGGTTTGGGAGCTGGAAGAGTGATCTAGCAATAGGGAGGGTTGCGAACTGGGAAGGGGTGGATAGTCCAAGAGCTGAAAGGAAGGTCCAGCTGCAGGAAGGGGGTTGGCCAAAGGGGTTCTATTCCAGAGATTCTGTAAGGATGGTCCAGTGATAGGTAGGTAGGGTGGTTGGCTGTGGGGGTGATGGGCTGGGGCTGAGAGGACCAGCTGCAGAGACAGCGGTCTGCTGAGGGAGGCTTGTCTGGGGACTTGGGGGGAGTGATTCAGCTGCAGGGTGTTTTCCTAGCATAGGGATGGAAGCTGGTCCAGATGCAGGGGAGCTGGCCAGGAGGAGGGATGGTCCAGCTTTATGTAGGGGTAGTGGCCTAGGCTTTGGTCCATGGAGGGTGGTAAGTGGAGGGGGGAGATGCAGATTCTGGCACTATAAAGTGGACCAAAGAGCATGCTTATCTTGGTTTTGTTGGTGCAGGGGCAGGAAAGTTAGTCTAGCTGTATGGAGGGTGGTTGGCTGATGGGGTTGTTCCAGCTGCGGGGGGGAGGGCAACTGGTCTGTGGGCAGGTAGGATGGTCTTGGGGGGGATGCAGATTCAGGGTCTGTGGAGTGGTCCAGAGAGGGTAGTCTGCTTGGGGAGGCTGGTCCAGCTGCATGGAGGATATGGTTCAGATGTCTTTGTTGTTTTCATTAAAAAAAGTTGTTTATCTCGTTAATAAATACTGTCCTAACCAGGTATAAAAGAATCTTACTCCAAATTGGGTAGATTACACTGTCTGACGCAGGGACTTGGTAAAAAACAAACCATCCTATCCGGAACAGACCAGATCGATAAAATACAGACCAGTCAGACTGGGCATAAGTTTTCACACCATCCTGGACTACTAGGACTGGGCCAGATTCATACCAGCCGGACTGGTGGATCCACCCAGAGTGGCTAAACCTGCAGTATTAATGCAACTTACAGCACAGCTCGCTGTCTGCACTCTCCAAATGTATATTTTATGTATCTAACCTGTCTGTCATCCCTGTCCTAACACCACTCTATTTGTCGTCTCCCCCACCTTTCTTGACGAGGTACCTTTGTAAACGAGTCTTTGACTCAAAGGTTGTAAAACTGATCTTGCAATAAAATAAAAAATAAATAAAACTTGTACCCGATTTGGCTAGTTTGTTTTTTTACTGGTCCCAGTTTCACATATGCGCTCCAACACGCACTGTTAAATCCAGTATGGTAGCTGAGATCACTGGATGAGATTTCACTAGCAGTTTATGTTGTTACGAGGTTGGTACGTACTAATTGATTCTGTTTAAACAGGAAGCGGACATGGCACTTTGCCACATATCCTGTCATCATCCCACGGCACTGTGCCACATGTACTTGTCACTGAACTGTGCCATGCACACTGCTGACACCATGTCACATGCATTTCTGACACAGCACTGTGCTAAGCGACCTATCAATACCCAACTGTGTTATTCCACATATACTTCTGTCACTGAACTGTGCCACATGCACTGCTGACACATCACTATGCCACATGCATTTCTGACACAGCACTGTGCCACGTCACCTATCAATACCCCACTGCAGTGTCACGTGTACTTCTGTCACCGAACTGTACCACATGCACTGCTGTCACTGCACTGTGCAACATGCACTGCCGTCACTTCATTGTCACGTGCACTGCCGTTACTGCACTGTGTCATGTGCACTACTGACACATGGCTATGCCACAGGAACGTCTGATACAACATTGTGCGACATGCACTGCTCTATGCCACGTGACCTGTCAACACCCCACTACACTGTGCCACATGTACTTCTGTCGCTGAACTGTGCCATGCGCACTGCTGTCACTGCACTGTCACGTGTACTGTTAACACATCACTGTGCCACATGCACATCTGACAGCACTGTGCCACATGCACCTTAGACACTGCCCTGTGCTATGTGACCTGTCAACACCCACTGTGCTGTGCCACATGTACTTCTATCACTGACTGTGTCACGCACACTGCTGTCACTGCATTGTCATGTACACTGCCAGAGCTGCACTGTCACGCAGTGAGACGCCATTATGCCACATGCATTTCTGACACAGCACTGCCACGCGCACTGTAGACACGCGCTATGCCACGTGACCTGTCAACACCCAACTGTGCTGTTTCTTTTACTGAACTGTGACACATGCACTGCCATCACTGCACTGAGCCATTTGCACTGCTCCACATGCAGCGACACCACACTACAGTGTGCCACTGTGCTGTGCCACATGCACTGCTGGCACAGTGCCATGTGCCTTGCCAAGACAGTATGCATGTTCCTTAGTTGGCCACAGTCTGGGACTGTAGATAGAGGAGTTGCTTCTGGTGACACCCAGTGATGCCATCTGGGCATGTAACACAGGACCACATGCCTCTGTGTCAGTCATTTGAGGTTTGAATTCAGCTGAACTGTGCTGAATAACTGTTCAGAATGTGAACACCACCACTTTAGAATGTGCACAATAAAGAGTTTGAGCAGGCTAATTTTTGTATAGAACACAGGCTAACCATATACCATACCCCTACAGCTCAAAACGTGACCCAAAATGAGTGAACCAAGCAGCCAACCGTCCTCCCTGAAAGAAGAGAGCAACGTGTGTGTGGAAATGGAAAAATTGTTTAGCCAGGAGAGGCACACTAAGCTGAAGCTTGTTTTCAGGTTAAGTGACTTGCTCAGGGTCACACAATATGCAAGTGGGAGGGGGCTGTAGGATTCAAACCCAGGTCTCAAGATTTGCAGCTCAGAGTCTTAAACCACTGTGCTGTACAGCGTGTGTGTGTGTTGTTGGTGGTGGAGTGATAAAGGTGTAAACCAACAGAAACTGAACTAGAATAAGCTGTTTGGTGTTATTTTAGGAAATAGGGAACGTTGGCTGGGTAAATCCTCTACTGTTCTAGAGAAGTGTCATGGGATCTTTAACCCATTCTTACTGGTAGAGCCATATGGCGTCACAACCATTCATTGCTTAACCCGACCCAGAATAGCCACACAAGACAGAATGAGATTTATTTTTTTCTGTTTTTGGTCTGGACTCTCTTCCCATCAGGTCCCGTCAGCCCGCCACCCCCATGCCCAGGCTTACCCCCCTGGGCAGGGTCACCGAGGGGGCTTCCCACTCCCTTATGGACATTGTGTGCAAGCCTTGGATTACCCCCTAGGTCAGGGCCACGAAAGCGTGACCTCCCAGCAGGCATAGGAGGCAGTGGGCGGCGGAGCGGAACAGGACATCGTGCCGGGGGGGTGGCATTTTTGTTGGTTTGCTGCCCTGGGGGCGGGGACATGCAATGACATCCAGCATCCGCCCTGCCCCCGAACATGCTGGCACTGGTCGCTGTGGCACCCCTGGCCTCCTTGCCAGGGGTCCGTCAAGCGCCAGACACTCTTCCCTTCCCTCACCCCGGAGAAGGAGAGCAGTCCTCAGGACGTTTGATCCTTCTCTCCCCGGCCGGCCCTCTGACTCCCCGGGTTTGTTCCCGAACCCGGGTAGCTGGCGTCACAAGCGGAAATCCAACCGCTGTGCCAACAGGCTGGTGATAGAATGAGTTTTTAATCTCCAGCTGAACAACCACCATAAAAAACAGACGGAACCTCTGTTTAACATCTCATCTGAAGGATGGCACACCCCGATGGTACAGTATCCCCATACTACTGTTACTACTGGTGGTAGCAGTGATAATGGTATGAGCATAATCTCTGTGCTGGACTAGAAGCCATGACCTGGTCTAGAGGTGGATGTGCTACCAACTAGCTGTTCCTCAGTGACATGCACTTTGGTTCCATGGTGTATGTCATACCCCTTTTCATTTAGGAATACTAAAATCTGCCCTCTGGTAATCTGCATGGATTAGCACCAGCCCTTCTTCAGGAAAAACCTACGCCATCTGTCTGAGCCCTACCACCCTACCAGCAGTCCAGAGACACCTTTTCTGACCTACACCGTAAAAATTAGTTAATGTCATTGTTACATGTTCAGTCATTATCCTCTCATCGCGAGGCCCGAATGCCAGTATCTTGTCCCAGTAGTATTCTGCATATCATGGCACAGAGCACTGCTGCTCAAAATACCAGCATTCAGGCCTGTCCGTGAGAAGATGAGGATTGTCGGGAGGCATCGGACAATGCAGTTAATTAACTGTAGTTTTTGAAGTGCGCCTCCAAGAAAGGAATCATTGAATAAGAGGGTGGTGAGGCTCAGATGCATGGCAGTGGGAGACTAATAGAGACACCAGATCAGGAGGGCTAGTCAATACTGCCGATTTTTAGCCTACTCCAAGGGCGGGTTTTGGGGTGGGTGCAGTGAGAAGGAAGATGGAAAACCAAGTGAAATTAAACCAGAATAAGCTGTTAGTGTTATTGTAGTGAATGGTGGAAATTTGGAAAGGATTCTGGGGAAATTCTCGTACTATTCTCGAGAAGTGACATGGTATTTTTAACATCCATCTGAACACTGCCGAGAAAGGCAGATGGGACCCTCAGTTTAATGTCTCATTCAAAGGAGGGTGCAGCCCAACAGCTTATGACCCCCAGCCCAGCCCTGGCCTCCAGCTCCCGACCTCCTCCGTCTTGTCATCAGACTGCTGAACCCACCCACCAAGGTGGCATGTTCACAAGGCCACCCACCGGGCCTAGCCTCTAACTTCGAACCCCCGGCTCCCCAGCTTCCCCACAGCCATGACCGCCTGCTCACTAGCCCACCCATACCAGCCCTGACAGCATGTTTCTGAGCTCCCCCAATCTATGGCTGCAGGTTCCAGTAGTCACTCCCTCAGACCTGATGGCAGGCGTCAGAGTCCCTCCCCCTAAGCCCTGCTTCTGAGCCCCCATAGACAGGTCTGCAGGAGCTTCGGAACCCCCCCCAACAGCTTCTGATCTCCCCAGGCCTGGCAGCAGCTTCCAGAGCCCTCACAGCCTTGATGACAGGCTCTTGTGTACACCCCAAGCCCTGGCAGCAGGCTCCCAAGCATCCCCAGTATTGGTGGCATTATGCCCCCATCCATAACCCTGCTTTTATGCTCACAGGACCCCCCCCCCAGCTGGCATGGACCTCTGGCTCCTAAACCCTCAACCATTGGCCTCTTGCTCCCGAGCCCCCAAGTCATAGCTGCAGAATCCGTGGTTACTCCACAGACTTGATGGCAGGCTCACAGAATGCAAGCTTCTGCCTCCCCAACAACCCCTCAGCAGCTTCTGAGCCCCCCATTCTGATGGCATCTTCTGATCCCTCCAGGCCTAGCAGCAGACTCCATAGCCTGAGCCCGAGACCAAGTGGCAGCCTCCAGAGCTCCCACAACCCTGACATCAGACTGTCATGCACCAACCAGCACCCCCCCCCCCAGAGCCCTGATGGCAGGTTCTTGACTAAATCCCAAGCCCTGGGGGTGGCCCCCACAGCCCTGAAGATACGCTCCTGAGCACCCCCAGCCCTGGCAGAATACCCCCAAATCCAAACCCTGCATTCATGCTCGCGGGCTGACCCCCTAGTCAGAAATCCAAAGCACCAGTACTCCAGACAAAAAAGATGTCGACAAGGCAAAATTCATTGCATATGCAAAATTTAATTTAGGCAGTCATGGCCATACAATAAACCCAGCACTTTGGTGGTTAGACCTTCAAAGGGGTGTGTCAAGGGGACTCCCTGATGCCAGTTTATACACAAAACAGTGACATCATCATAAAGTGCCCAATGTGCATCTACAATATCTAAACGATATAAAAATACAAAAAGCTGTACATAATGTCATGAATTCTTAAATAAGTAGCTATATACCAGCATTTTCAAATCATATACAAATAAGTGGATATATTCCAACATTTTCAAGTCATTTACTCATTTGTTACTTTCCAATAAATTCAAGATATCACTATTAATTCATTCAGTCTAAACATATTAAAGGGCCAGCGTAAAAACATTAGGCCTCTTTTAGCCAAAAAGAGGTGAGGGAGAGAGAGCTCCAGCTAGAAGAGGAAGGACAGGAAGATGTGTGGGGGGGGGAGGGCGAACAAGGAGAGGGACAGAAAGGAGGAAGGATGGATATAAGGGAAAATTTATTAAAGGGAAGGGAAGGGGGAAATGAGGAGAGGGAGGGTATAGGAGGGCACGGGGTTTAGAGGGAGAAGGGAAGGAAAGGAGAGGGAAACAAGGAAAATAATGAGGGGGAAAGGAAAGGGAGGAGGAAAAGGAGGGGGAAGGGGAAAAAAGAGGAGGGGAAGAATGGGAAGGATGGGGAGAAAGAAAAGGTGGGGGAACAGGAAGTCAAAGAGCAAAATCACATCATACACAGTAAGGAGGCAATACTTAAACAGAATACAAGATTTGAAACTTCAAAGGAATGGACCAAAATTAAATCCATATATAGGACACAATAATGAGTGGAGAGGCTGTTCATATATGATCACCCCACATCTTTTCTTGTTCATTTCAAGGGGATCTACAAGGATATAAAAAGCTTCTCACACATTTATATGTTTAGATATTGTAGATGCACATTGGGCACTTTATGAAGATGTCACTCTGTTTTGTGTATAAATTGGTATCAGGGTGTCCCCTTGACACACACCCTTGAAGGCCTAACCGACGAAGCGCTGGGCTTATTGTATGGCCGTGACTGCATAAATTAAATTTTGCACATGCAGTGAATTTTGCCTTGTCGACATCTTTTTTGTCTGGAGTGCTGGTGCTTTGGATTTCTTGCGTTTTGTTTGGGGCTTGCTGCTCCCTGCCTGCACCATCCCCAGTAATAGCGCAGTGTACTCTTTGGACTTGTCACTCCCTAGTCAGCCCTGGCCTCTGCCTCCAGAAAACAAAACCGGTGTGCTGCAACGGAGGAGAGCCAGTGCCAGACAGGAGCTGCTAACTCCCAAAGCAAACCGTCACACCACCAGAAAAGCCAGGCACCTGTAGAGGGGGATGTCTTCCCCGAGAAAAGTGTTACACTCCCAAATGCAGGTGTTTAAACTTTTTATTAAATATTTCACTAGATGCCCTGGCACTTTAACCGTATAGGTCTTCCTCAGGGGGCAGTGTCTAGAGGTGAAAACCAGCTTTTAATATGATCATCTTCATCAGTGCAGCAAATTCTTTAGATAGGTTTCTGCTCACAGTTAATACCGGTGACAGGTATAGTGGCTGGGGCGGGGGAGGGGAGAGACAAAATAAATAAGAACAATTCAACAAGTTAGAAGCTGTCTATCATTGCAATTAAGTATGCAGTTATGCAGTGCTGAACATAATCATGGATATTTAATTTCACTTCGTGTAATATGCATAACTAAGTAGGGAGAATGAACTCAAGGCAAGACTAAGGAAAAGTAATCGTTACATCACTATCAGAAATTACTGGTGTACTGCCAGACAGGAATGTTTCATTCTTCCGTGAGACAGAGTAAACAAATTAGTTAAATCATTCATTTAGCCTGTATTCTGCCTAAACAATTACTTGGATGGTAACATCAGAGGTTGAAGAGAGACAGGTGAGTACATATAGGGATTGATGCCAAAGGAGCTGCGATCTCCTGTGTGGACCCTTATTGTCTCTCCAGGGTAGGGTGAGCAGCCAATCCACTGGCTAGTCAACAATGAAAAGTGCTACAAATAAAAGAGAGAAATATTAGAAAAATGAGAGAACATTGTTAAAAAAAATTTAATCACAGACCACAATAACCCAACAAAACTGGAATATTTTTGCTAATGAGCCCTTTCCATCTTAACATAAATAATCCGTGATTATAGTTACAGAAAATGCTTGAGGTCCCATTCATTATTCAATCCATGGAGTTGAATGGATTCTAGGGTAAAGATCCAATAACTCTCCCTCTGAAGCAGAGTTTTAGGCAGTCTGCTCCCTGGAATTCCTCCCTGCCATTTTGATGTCCATGAATTGCATGCCATCAGGTGAGTTCCCATGCTTGTCAAAGAAATGTCTCCAAACTCGGGTTTCAGCAAGTCCAGAATGGATTCTTCTAATATGTTCCTGTATTTCTTTGTTTTAAGGGTCTTACTGTACAGCCAATATATAAAAATTGTCAGGGGCACCAAATAGCATGAACCACGAACACGCTGCAGCAGTTCATAAAGCTAGTATATCCACCTTTCTGTTATATCCGTGTAGCTCAAACATTTTCCCATGGTGGCAGAAAATGCAGATATTGCAGTGGCCACATTTCTGCATGCCAGTCGGGAGGGGGGAGGAGCCACTGCCTGAATGCAGGAGTGGTAGGTGGTTGGCTACAAATGTACCTGCTATGCACACATTTATCCCTTAAATTTGCAGCCCTGGAATACGTTATCCTCGAGTTGCTGTGTAGTTCATCTGATAGGGAGGAATCTTGTAAAAGTATTTGCCAGTATTTTCTGATGGTTTGTCCTATCTTGCCTGACAGTCTGGAAAATTTTGTTGCAAAGCAAACTGGTTCTTCACCTGCCCCTAATTTGGGCTTTGAGTGCAGCAGATGAGACCTTTCGTGGCTACTAGCTGTAAATAAAGCTTCGTCCAAAATTTTCCTGTCATAACCTCTGTCAAGAAATCTTTGGAAAAGTTCAGTTGATTGTTTTTCAAAATTCTCGTCCCCAGAGCAGTTTCTGCATATTCTGAGAAATTGCCCATATGGAATCGAGTTGATAAGTGAATGGGGATGTGAAGTTTCAGCTCTCAACAAACTATTTGTAGATGTGGGCTTTCTATAACCTTTTGTTTGTACCTCAATATTCTCATCTACAAAAAGACTGATATCAAGAAAATTCAGAAAGCGTTGACAGTGCCTGTAAATTTTAAACCAAATTGGTTACAGTACAGGCACTCCAAAAATTCACCAGCCTCTTCTTTGGATCCATCCCAGATGCAAACAGTATAATCAGTGTATCAATGCCATTTTATAATGAGACCCAGCAATGGGTTTTCGTTCACTGAATATATGAGTGACTCCTGCCAGAGTCCAAGGAAGAGGTTAGCGAAAGAGGGCACCATAGCTGCCCCATAGCTGTTCTTCAGAGTTGTAAAAAATAAGAGTTATTGAATTCAAAATAATTGTGTTGTAACACAAAATGTAGTGATGAATTCAATCAGAATTCATTCCTTCCGAGGATGGCGATTGAGAAAATGTAAGCATGCCTGTATTCCTTTCTCATGATCTGTACTTGTGCAGAGGTGTTGTACGTATATTCCCAGAAACAGATCATTTTGTTTCCAACCAAAATCATTAAACTTCCCCAGGACATCCATTGTGTCCAAGAGATGGACTCTAAAGTTGAGACACTTTCTTTGAGAAAGAAATCCAAGAATTTGCACAGATTGTCTAAGTGATCCCATCCTTGATACAATAGAACATCCTGGGGGAGACTCGAGGTTTTTATGTACTTTAGGGAGGGCAAAAAAAGTGGGTATAACTGGAGAATCCACCCACAAGAACCTACATTCGTCATCAGTGATGTAGTCCAATACCCTTCCCCATTCCAGAAGTTGTAAGAATTTCTTTTTATGCAGGTCAGTTGGATTTGGATCTAATTTTCTGTAATTATTTTGGTCATTTAAGAGACCAGTGACACATTTTACATAGTCCACTTCATTCAAAATAACAGTGTTGCCACCCTTGTCTGCAGGTTTGATAATACTACTTTTTAATTCTTTCAGTTCCTTCAGTGCTTTACTCTGCTCTCTGGTTAAATGTCTGCAGACAAATGGTGGCAAACTGTTAAACAGGTAATCAATTTCACGAAGTACCATATTTTCAAATGTTGTAATAAAGGGGTTGTTAGTTGTTGGACATAAGAGACCTGGGCTTAAACAGTCTTTCTCTAAGATTTTCAAAGCCTTCCCTTGACACAACATATACGGGTTCGTTTACTGCATCATCCATATCAGGTGCTTCACACATTAGTTCTTCTAAGGCTACAAGGTTAACTCTGTCTAGTAAAGACATCATTTAAAATTGACACAACCATATTAGATAGCCCCTTACCTAAAATATTTAATCTATCGCTACGACACTTCCAATTCCCTAACATCTGGAAAGTAGGGCTAGTTACACCCATTCATAAAAATGGAGACCACACCTCTGTCACTAATTATAGGCCCACCTCTAACCTCTCACCACTGTCAAAAGCTCTTGAAAAAGTAGTCTCAGATCAGCTGGTACATCACCCTCAGTAAGTACAACATACAGTGCAAACAACAACATGGATTTCACAAGCTACCAGGTACTACCACAGCGCTACTTGAATACACCAACTACATACTTGAAGCTCTCAACTCTGGCCACCTTGCTGGGTCAATTTACATTGACCTCACCTGACAAAAGCCTTTGACCTGGTCAGCTGCACACTCCTGACTACCAAATGTCTCTCACTAGGTTTCTCACATGACACAGTATCTTGGTTTAACAACTACCTTACAGGCAGATCACAGCAAGTCAAAATCAATGGGTCATTATCAGCTTTCAAAAATGTCACCATAGGAGTGCCTCAGGGATGAATACTGGGGCCTCTCATGTTTAGCCTCTTTATAAACAACCTCCCAGTAGCTTGCCAGACATCAATGGTCTTGCTATATGCAGATGATGCCATTATATTCACCAGCAGCCAAAGCCAGGACACTCTCATTACATACCTGCAAGATGATTATGATTACAGGTGTCTACGGAACCGATGTAAACAAACTGCCCTTGCCCAAAAGTGTGCCTTCTTTCAGGGCAAACAATGGGACAGCCTTAGTGATCCATGCCGCTTCTGGAGCAAGGTCAGCTCCTCGCTCAGCCCACGTTCTCATAACCCTATCATTCACCTTGACACTCTCTCTGGCTGGCTGACTGACCCCGTTGATGTTGCAGAGGTTTTCAATAAAAGTTGACAGACCTGTCCTCCTCCTAGCAAGCTACCACTCCTGATCACCCCTAGCCCTGGGCCTAATCCTGCTGAGTATCCCCCTGTCTGAGATCCTGAAAGTCCACACCTCCCTCCTTTCTACTTTCAGTCTATCACCCCTAAGGATACTGCCAACTACTAAAGAGCCTGTCTAGCCGGGGCAGCCCGGGCAGTGATGGTCTTTTTCCTGCAATGCTCAAACTTGTCTCCCCTGTCATCCTAAAACCACTTACCTACCTCTTTAACCTGGCACTGACCACCTCCTCAGTGCTTTGCACTTGGAAACATGCCAAGGTGGTCCCGATTTTTAAATCAGGCGACCCACTATCCTCAGACAACTATCGACCGATATCCTTGCTCCCCCACCTTAGTAAGCTCCTGGAAAGGATTGTCCACTGACAACTGTCTGCTTACATTGACACAATCTAATGTCTGTCACAAACGCACTCAGCAGGTCAGGCCCTCTGCTTCTACAGTGCCAACCTCTGAGCGCAGTATTATGAACAGGTAACAGACAGGGTAACCCTCCTGTCTGCTTGTGGGTCCGAATCACCTTTAGTCTCAAGTTCTGGGGGGATTCAAACTGTGAACCTTATGCTAGCATACCCAAATGTACAGGCTCAGATAATCTGCTCTTCGGGGGGATGCCAGATATATTTCGCCTAAGGGCACCTAACCAGGTATCCAAAATGAACCCTTAAAACTCTATAAAAGACCTTGGTATAGTCTTACCTTTTCCCAGTTTGATAACACCATCAAGCTCTGAACAGTTTTTGTCAGTCTTAACCCTCCATATGTCACATGCAAAAAAGAACTTTGAAGACACACCCAGGCAGTCTTTTCAAATGAAAGGTTTACTTAAAAATGGATACAAATATGTAAAATGTGAATACAAAACACTATATCACAAAGCATACAATCACTTAAAAGAAAACTACAGGCAACTCCTACCAACATACAGTTATATTTTTTCTATCTAATGTATTATCTCTCTACAGTGCTTAAGTTAGATCTTGTTTCCTAAGAGCCCAAAAAGTTGTGTCACCCAGTTGAAATACAGAATACAGTTTAAACTTTCTGTCTCCACCCCTTCTATGATGCCATCTAGCTCCTCCTTTTAGAATATAAAAATTATACAAACAATGATCTTCCTGTCAGGAGATAGTTTAAATACTGTGACTTCAGCAAAAACTAATTTCCCAAATTATTACAGTCTTTAAATCAAGCCTTTCCTTTGATCTTGTGTGGTTTCCTGCTCCCCTGGCAGGTCAAAGATTTTACAACTGTTCACACCATTTTGTTATAACATGTTTTTTCCTCTAAGACTTCATAAAAGTTTACGAGCCCTATTTCCTGGTAGCTGGGTCAGTTCTAATTAAGTCAGAAACAGGAGACCCTTAATTAAGTCTCTCTAGTCTTTAAATTACCTCCTGGTTTCAGGTTAATATATCCTGTTATTTCCACTAAAACCTTGGGGGGGGGGGGAGCAACCATAGCCCAGCTGGTCTTATGGAGACAATCACACACTACATTTTTATATTACAAATATCATAGAACAATCATAACCAGCTGGCCAAGCATCACAATGGCAGCAACACGGCTTTCGTAACCATCACTCCACCACATCTGCCTTGGCCCTGTTTACTAACCACATTCATAGGAACATGGACCTTGGGAGCGCCTCCTCCCTCCACAACCTTGGTTGCTCCTCTGGGACCACCCGGTGGTTCCATAATTACCGCTAGCTAGATCTCAGTCAGTATGTAGGCTTTAACACCTCCCCCACCCTCTCAGTCACCACCGGTGTACCTCAAGGCTCCATCCTTGGCCCACTATTATTCTCCCTGTTTATTAACTCTCCCGTCTGACTGTCTTACATGCCATGCCCTATTATACGCAGATAACCTCATCCTCTTCACCAGTGACAAGACCCGTGGGAACATATCCATGGTTTTATCCAGAAACTACACTGCTGCTCATAACTGGTTCCAGTCTCATCACCAACTTGTAAATGTCAAAAAAACAAATCCATGCTGTTTGGATCCAAACCCTTCCTAGCTAAGGTTGCCAAAGCAGGATCTGCACTCTCAGAAATTACACTGGATGATACTATACTTGAAAATGTATTAACTTTCAAATATCTAGGCGTAAACCTGGACCCCTCCCTCTCCTATGTCGATCATATCACCTCCATCATCCGTTGTGTAAACCAGAAACTTGGTGTGGCCTATTGGATAAAGTTGTTCCTGGACCAGGGAAGCTCACTTAGCCATTGCCCAAGGCAACTTATTACCCATAATTGACTACTGATCCCCCATTTACTTGCGCACATCCTCGGCCATGAGAGTGCACCTCAGCTTGACTTACAACAACATCTGCTGTTTCGCTCTCCTAGCACCATACTCCACCCACCACCGCCACCTCTACCAGACTCTCAGCTGGCTCCAACTCCAACATAGGTTTGACTGCTTGCTTGGCTGTATCCTGGACAGCGCCATCAGACACGGTGATGCCTACCCGTATACGTATCTCCTCAAGACCAGAGCCTCCCTCAAGAAGCTTGTGTGCATCCTCAGTGTCCCCCCCCCCCCCTTGGAAATCCTGAAAGTTTCCTCGGTGATGAGTGAAAAAGCATTATGTGTTGCTGCCTTCACTCTGTGGAATAGCCTCCCGACGCCCATCCATTCCCTGGGCACCCATGCCTCTTCCAGATATGTCTCAAGTCCTGGCTGCTTGATGAGGCCAGAGTGCCGTTGCTCCTGGTTAATCCCCCACCAGTGACCACCCACCGGCCTTCTTGAGTACCTGGCCTCCACCAAGCACTCTTTTCCCACTATCACTGTGTCCTGTTTAATCGCCTTCCATACATGTTTTGTGTACTACACTTGACAGCACCTCAGTATGTTCTCATGTTATGCACTTAAGTACACTTGTCCATTATCCTGTTGCATATAATGTACAGTTTAGTCTTTTTTTCTCTGATTACCCTGATGAACCGATTTGTTTTTCAGTTAATAAGCATGTACAGCCTCTCCTTGTTCTGCTTCTCTTCTATTGCAATTTACACTTATCACCCAATGATGTCTCTATTTTCACTGTTATTCACCCTATCCACCAGTGAAGTCTGTATTTTTCACTCACCTGTACTCACTGTATTATGCATTTTCTCTCTCTGTAGTGCTGCCTGCTGTGGCCTGGGTCATGCCTGAAAATGGTCCCTTGGATCAGCGCACTTACCCGGTTACCGAAGACTTAAATAAGTAGATAAATAAATGATTTCCTCCCACTAGAGGATTGGTTTAAACAAAGTAAACTAGTCTTAAACTATAAAAAAGCCAAAACAATGATATTTGCTGGGCCAGAGATGAAGAGAAAAACTCATCCCCTAATTATCCCCAACGAGACTGATGGTACTGTAGAACAGCTCACCACATTCAAATACGTAGGTGTCACTATTGACGGTGCTCTAACATTTCAGCCCCACATGGACATCCTAGTCAGTACAATCAATAGGAAACTGGGAGCATTATACAGGCAAAGGCACAACCTTACCCAGGAGGCCAAACAGATAGCTGTATCCAGCTTGATCCTCCCTACTTTCGACTTTGGAATCACAATATATGGGGCAGCTTCCAACACCGTCCTCAGCAGGGTCGAAATAACCCCGGAGACCACCCTAACCAAACTTGACCCCCTCTTTAATGCCTTCTGCCATTTCGCCCTCGATGCTCCCCCCCGCTCTCACCACTGCGAGCTCTATCGATCTCTGGGCCTGCCTTCCCTGAGCAACCGGCGCTTAATTCACTGTGCCAAATTTACTTTCAATTTTTGGCTCGGCTCCCTCCCTCCCTCCTACCTCATCCTCCCTATCCTCCCCATCCACTCCCTCCGATCTGCTGATTCAAGACTGTTGGCCATCCCTCACCGCGACCACCATGACCAGTCAGCCTTCTCTTCGCTTCCCTAAACTCTGGAATCACCTGCCAGCTCAGATCCACCTTTCATCATCCAAACACTCCCTATCCTCGGCTCTCACTAATTTCCTTGCACCTAATTGCTACTGCCCTGACCCTTTCCCTCCTGCTTCCTCCCACCATCCCTCCCCTCCCTTGTGCCTGACCAGGCTTGGCCTTCGCCATATTGCCTGGCTTATACACTGCCCTTCCACTTCATCTCTCCCTAATTGTTACCTCCTTACCTCCCACCCTCCTCTCTCCCACCCTCCCTCCCATTATCCATGCTCTCACCCTCACGCACTCCTACTGCTCACCCCTCCCAGCCTTGTTACCCTCCTCCTACTTCTACTTGTCAAATTGCTGCACCTCGCTTTAGCTACGGTTCTGCTACCGCCACTCATGCTTTGCTACTGGCACTTAAACTGCTACCGCCACTCATGCTTTGCTACTGGCACTTAAACTGCTACCGCCACTCATGCTTTGCTACTGGCACTTAAACATGTTTTAATCCGGAATGTTCCATGTTATGTATACCGTATCCTTCATGTATGATCTCTGTACTGTTCACCTTTTGTTAAATGCGTTATAGTTCTCCTGTATTGTTTCCACTTATCCCCCCGTTATGTACATCACCTATATTGCAATATATTTCTTTTGTCTGTTATATGAACTGCCTCCACTGTAACCCTTCCCCCCAGGTCGCACCGGGAGACGAGCATCTTATTGCTCAGTGTGCCTTTCCTGGAGAAACAATTTAAATAAATAAATAAATAAGGCCTGCCACTTTGCTCTCAATGCAGATAGGCTAACCCACATCTGCACCCCATAAGCCCAGACCAAATGGCTCACACTACAGGATAGAATAAATCTCTAAACATGCCTCCTTTGGCAGAACAGCAATGCGGGCCTCACACCAGTGGACATCCAGGACCTCCTTTGTCCACTCCCAAAGCACTGCATCTCTAGAAATGTTACCAGAAATGTCTTTTTTTTTTGTACTTTATTTTTATTGATTCAGCTGTATATAATACGCAGTACACTACCCTCATAGGTAGGCTTACAGAAATATCATAGGCATCCCGCTTAATGCTTTACATCATTGTTACAGTAAGGATTTGATAAGCCCTTATGCATTGGTTCATCATTGGGGGGATTACTAACATAAACTTTACATTTCCTAGCAATGGTTTTATAAATGGCCTTTGCTGCCATGAGAAGGGATCACCAGCACGTCGTTTTAATATTGTCGAGCACCCTACTTATCAGGTCAAACACCCCCAAACCACCTTCGTTAGTTACTCATTTATATAATCAAGCTTGCTCCCCCAAACTCCAACAGCCCAATAAGCATTCCTACATTTAACTTTTGAACAGATATTATGAACAAATATAACTATTTTATTATAAGCATTCGGTCGCTGAACAACAAACTACCTGCATGCAATTTGTTTCTCATCATATTTATGAATTTCTTTATCTGTTCATTGCCCGTGTCCAAAACCTCGATGGAGCCAAAAACAACCCACAGGCTGGAGAGGAAGGGCACCATGCCTGTAGGACATATACGATCTCTAAGGTTGCCATGTTAGATAACTGCTACTTAGTCCACCAAACCCCTTAGCCACTACCCGAAACATTTTTAACTGAGCAAAACATTTATAAATTGTTGCTCACAAAAAGGTTTGTGGTTAGGAGTATAGTGAACACAATTCAAAACTCTTAGAAACACAGAACAAGACGGCAGATAGGACTGCTAGGCCCATCTAGTCTGTCCAGTTTCCCTGCCTCAGACCCTACTTGATCTCGGCTTTACCTCCTTGTTCCCATTGCTAGGGTTCCCCTATGCCTGTTCCATGCATGCTTGAATCCCCTCAATGTGTTTGTCCCCACCAACTCTGCTGGAGCCTATTCCATGCATCTGCCACCCATTCTGTGAAGAAATACTTTCACGCTACCCCTTAGTCTACCCGCTTCCAACCTCATGTCATGCCTCCTCATTCCCGGACATCTTCTTTTCTGAAAGATGCTACTCTCTGGTATCCTATTTACGCTTTTTAGATACTTGTAGTTTTCTTTCATATCTCCCGGTCTCCTTTCCTCCGGGTATACATGTGAGGTCTCCTCTCTCCTCATATGACTTTTGGTGCCATGTTCTACACCATCCTTGTTGCCCTTCTTTGTACTGCCTCACCCTGTCTATGCCCTTATGGAGTTGCGGCCTCCAGAGCTGGACACCGTATTCCAAATGAGGCCTCACCAATGATCTGTACAGTGGCATCACCACCTCCTTCCTCCTGCTGGTGATACCTCTCTCTGTGCACCCCAGCATCCCACTGGTCCCCCCACAGCCTTGGCACATTGTTTGGCCACCTTTAGGTCATCGGATATGATTACCCCCAAATCCCTTTCCTGTTTGGTGACCATCAGTTTCTCCCTCCCCATCATGTAATCCTCCCCTGAGTTCTGCACCCCAAGTGCATGATTTTTACCTTTCACATTAAATCTCATCTGCCACACTCTAGACTATTCCCCAGCTTACCTAGGTCCTCCTCATTTTTTCTATCCCTCCCGGAGTGTCCACCCTGTTGCAGATCTTAGTGTCATCTGCAAAGAGGCACACCTTCCCCTCCAGCCTCTCCGCAATGTCACTTATGAAGACATTAAACAGCACTGGGCCCAGGACTGATCCCTGTGGCACCCCGCTGGTCACCATCCTTTCCTCAGATTGAGTACCATTTACCACCACCCTCTGTCTTCTATCACTCAACCAGTTCCTAACCCAGTTTACCACCTTGTGACCCACTCCCAGGCTGCCCAGTTTGTTCTCATGTGTTCTGTGTGGAACGGTGTTGAAGGCCTTACTGAAATCTAGGTAGACCACATCGACCACTCCCCCTGATCCACGACCTTAGTCACCTAATCAAAGAATTCAATTAGATTTGTTTTACATGACCTTCCCACTGTGTATCCATGTTGTCTCGGATCCTGTGCTCCACTGGCTTCAAGGCGTTCCACAATCCTTTGTCTAAGCAGTGATTCCATAATCTTCCCCACTATCAAATTGAGGCTCACTGGTCTGTAGTTTCCAGCCTCCTCTCTACTGCCACTTTTGTGAAGAGGGACTAATATCTGCCCTCCTCCAGTCCTCCGGAACCACTCCTGTATCGAGTGACTCCAGTGGTGCTGCCAGCACCTCCTGTAGTTCCCTTAATATTCTAGGATGTCTCCCATCTGGTCCCATTGCCTTGTCCACTTTCAGTTTTGCGAGTTCTTTTAGGACTCGCTCTTCCATAAATGGACTGGTGTCTACCTCCCTCCCATAATTGTTCATGTTGCCTAACTGTGGTCCCTCACCTTCTTCTTTTTCTGTGAATATTTGTTCAATATTGATACTTTTTCCAGATCCCCTTCCACACACTCTCTTTCTTCCCCTTCAAGCCTTACTATCCCACCCCTGTTTTTTCTCCTTTCACTAATGTACCTATAAAAAGTCTTGTCTCCTTTTTAAGTCGTGCATGCACGTTGAACTTATCGCAGTAAGGGACTTTTGAGGGGTGTGACGCAGAGTGTGCAATGCAGAGTACTCTGCAAGGGGCTCAACAGTATTGCACCAATCATCAGCCAGGCTGATCTTGACACTGTTTTGCCCGAAATAGTCTGCACTTGAAAAGAAAAAGCTATACCAATCGTGGTGGCGTTTTCCATTCATCTGCAGGTCACCGCCCAGCAAACAGCTGTTTGCGTCCCAATCAGCCTGGCTGACGTCTCCGCCCCCCCCCACCACCCCACCGGCCCTGTCCCTCTCCAGCCCCTTGCATTACTGCTGACATCTTAAGCCCTGTAGGGCATAAATAAATTTACAAAGTGCCTGGAAGTGGTGATTCTGGAAGGTGGGAGGCACTTTCCTCTCGCGCCTCCTCCACTTGCCGCTGCCTCGTTTTGCTCCTGTTCTCACCATGCAGGTAGGCCACAGCCCCTAAGGCTCCATACAGGGCTGGGGTTTCACACCGAAGGCACTTTCATAGCAAGATCACGGGTCAGCATTGATTCCTCCTCAACATTGGGGTGCTCTAATCCCCATGTCAGCATGTATCCCCCTCCCCATTAATGTGGTGCACTGGGAGCCCACCCCAGTGTGCAAAATACTACCTCTTTGGTGTTACCGACACGGGATGCCTACTTCTGGTGTTGGATGCTTCCCCGATGCCCCTATGTTCTCACCCGACCTCGGGGTTGCCCAATCCCAGGTCGGCATTAGCTCCCCCAGTACTCTGGCACACTGGGCCCACCCCAGTGTGCCAAAATCATATTTATTAATTTTCACCTGTGAAAAAGAAATAGTCCCATAAAGTCTTTTTTTTTTTAAACCTGGAAGAAACAGTCCTTGTCATTCCTGCCGCCCCCACCCAACCTCAAGACTTCCTCTGTGCACCCCACCTGCCTGCACCCCACTCACCCATACTTACCTCCAGAGGTCAGGAGCAGCGATCTTCTGTGGACCGGGAACACATCTGCACTCTTCACAGACCAACTGGGAATTGAAGAAATGACGGTAAGCCCTATAATGGCAGTCAATGGGGGGTTTTCAACTTAGGTTGATATCTCAGCCAGTTTTTGGAGTTTTGGTCCCAAAATTTCAACATGGGGTTCTTGGGACCCCACCTCGTGAACACTGGCACTGTCATTTCGTTTCTCGGTCCCTAAAGGTGATTTCGCGGTCGCTGCGCGGAATCACCTTTCGGGACCAATTAACAAACCAACAGTGCCACTGTTCATGAGATGGAGTCCCAAAAAGCCATTGTTGCAGATTTGGTAACAACACTCAAAAAATGACTGCGTTATGAGTGTCCATTGCGCAGTTTCTACGCACACTTGTAACTTCATCAATTTTTAATATTTTCACTCCAAATTTCCAACATTGCCATTTCTTCACATCCCCTTTTTAACAGTACAGCTGTCATTTTTTGCATCCTTCCAAAATGTGTTTTTGCACCTGTGGCACAGAATGGCATGATCGCTATATGAAATCAACTTTCGGGACATGTTAACGAAATCCCAGTGCAACTGTTCATGAGGGGAGGTCCCAAAAGGCAATGTTGAAAATTTGGTGAAGACATTCAAAAATGACTGTGTTATGAGCTGCAGTGCGTACAGTTTCTACGCAACTTGTAACTTTGCTACTTTTTCATATTTTCACTCCAGATTTTCAACATTGCCATTTCTTCACACCTTCTCACGAACAGTATAGCTGTCATTTTTCACATCCTGCCTGAAATGTGTTTTCGCACCTGTGGCGCCGAATGGCACACTTGCTGTGCAAAATCACCTTTTGGGGTTAAGTAATGAAATGATACTGCCACTGTTCATGAGGTGGGGTCCCAAAAAGCCCATGTTGAAAATCTTGACCAAAAATACCAATGAACACCAGGGGCGTTAGAGTTTCCAACTGTAACGCCCCACCCTGTACAGACTGACAGGCATCGGGGTGTGACTTTGGGTCATGGGCTGTAATGCTCACCCCATTCCTTCACCACCCCCACCCTGCAGCTACTGACAGGCATCGAGGTGTGTCTTGGGGTCTTCAGCCCTAACGTTCACCCTGTTCTCCTATACTGCCCCCATCTCAGCTTATTTCCTTAAAGAATGGAGTGAGCATAAGGGCCGAAGACCTGAAGGCATACTGCGACACCAGTTGGTATCTGCAGGGTGGGATGAGGTGGAATGGTGTGAGTGTTATGGCCGACGACCCAAAGGCACACCCCCAACACCTGTCAGTCTCTGCAGGGTGGGAGTGGGGGTTGGCGTTACGTCAATACTTCACTGCCATTCCTATTATGCATCTCTCTAACTCCTGCACTACCAATGCCAGTACCAGCAAGCAAACATTCAGCATTAACAAATGCTTAAAAGACAAAGAACCTCAGCATGCAAGCACTGAGGCAGTGGTTACCCCAAAGGGCATTGGCCGGGAAGCCAAGTTTCAAAGAAATACAAAATCACACATGCCCCCATAATGCAAAGCATCATGGGCTGCATATGCAAATCATCACAGAATATTATGCTGGTTCAACTTTAAGCAGAAATGCATGGTGCCGAAAAGGCCTCTCACATAAAGCTTATAAGGGTGCCAACAGAAGACACAGACACGTGTTTCATCCTACCAGGACTCATCAGTATGCTCTTCTGTTTGACACCCCAGTGGAATGACCCAGCTACCCTAAGATGGTCTATCTGGGTTATGTTGTGGTGAACCCAATTAAAACAAAAAACAAGTTAAAAGACAAAGAACCTCAGCGCGCAAGCACTGAGGCAATGGTCACCCCAAAGGGCACTGGCCGGGAAGCCAAGTTTCAAAGAAATACAAAATCACAAATGCTTGTTCATTTTCGCGCCATTCAGTGCTGAATAAGGGGGCCATAGGCAAGACACCCTCCTTCCCAAGTCATGATGCCTCATCCTTGGGGCTGCCTAGTGGAACCCCTCCTGCCCTACAAAAGACTCGAGGAGGGTCTACAATGAGGAGTTGGCGCCTGAGTGTGGAGGGTTGAGGACGCGGGGAGCATGGACAATAGAAAGTTCCCTGGGGAATAAATAAGAACCTTGTATTGTTGGCAAGAAATTCTGCTACTCAACTGCATGTAAATAAGCCTGCGCCGGGACCTTTAGCCCTGCCCCACCCGGTACAATACTAATACATGTACCAATAGCGAACTTCGGCATTGACAAATGCTTGTTTTTATCTCCTGTGCTATTTTTTCCTCTGTTTGTGCCTTTGCATTCCTGAATACTTTCCCTGCCTCAGTGCCTCCGTCTGTTTATTCAGGTGCACTACCCTGTCCTCCTCCTGTGTTTCCCTGAATTTCCTGAATGTCATCTTTTTGCCATTACCTTCCCAGCCACTGCCTTTGAGAACCATAGTGGCTTTCTCTTTCTCTTGCCCTTGTTTACTTGCCTAATGCAAAGGTTTGTTGCTTCCACTATGGCTCCTTCCAGATGGGCCCACTGCTCCTCCATCCCCTCTTTTATCCCTCCCTGCCAAGGCATGCTTGAGACATATTCCCATCTTAGTAAAGTCCACCCTCCTGAAATCCAGGACCCTGCCTTGTGTGACTTGACTCTGCTACTTGTACTCATGCTGAACCACAGAGTGCGATGATCACTGGATCCCAAGTGTTCTCCCACCCTGACTTCCTAAATTCTGACCCCATTGGTGAGTACCAGGTCCAAAACTGCACCCTCCCTGGTGGGCTCTAGCACTAGCTGCCCGAGGCCTGCCCCTTGTGCAGAGTACAGGATGTCCCTGCTCCTGTCTGAGGCAGCAGCTGGGATGCTTTGATCCACATCTGGTTGACTGAAATCACCTACCAGTAGCACCTCCTCTTTAGCTGCCATCATGTGGATGGAATCCACTAGAACCCTGTCCACCCCCTCCCCCAGTGCTGGAGGTCTGTATATCACGGCTGTGCACACAGCAGTGCGCTGTCTGGCCCCAAGGGTGACCAAAGTACTCCTCCTCCTCTATGCTCCCTTGATGTCAGTTGTCCTAATATCCTCTCTGACATGCTGACTTCACTATCCTGTGGGTGGGTTTGGTTCCCCTGCATCCTTCTGCCACCCCATGCCAATTTAAATGTTTGCTAAATGCAGTTGTCCCTAAAGGACAACCTAAATTGTCAGGGGATTCCTTAGGAATAAAGGCACGGGGGTAGGGATGGTTAGGAAGGGTCGGGGAGGGCAAGTAGGTAGGCTCAGCTAAAAGGTTAACAGTGAGGTTAGGCCTGATTAAGGCCTGAGTCCATGGAGGGACCTGGGGAATGCGAGGGCCACACATGCGTGAAACGGGAAATGGAGCAACACGCATCCGCAGCTAGGAGGGGGAGGCCATTTATGTAGTTTTTTCCGCAAAACAAGCAAACGGGGGCAGCGATTACAGGGTCTAAATAAATAAATAAAAATAATCTCTTACATTGTCCTATAATCAATCAATCAATCAAAATCTTTATTTAATCAGGCGAACATCATTGAGCATAGCTCATTTACAAGATGGACCTGAGTGGTCAAGAAGTGCAAGTGTTATTACATTGACAAGGGTAGCATAAACAGTAATACAATGACAGGGGTAACATAAACAGTAATACAATGACATAAGTGCTAATATATAACAATATACATATGTACAAGGCACATTAAAACTTTTAATCTGTGAGACAGAAGGTAATGGGCACATCAGGAGTAATATGTAGATTATAGGACCTAGCAGGCATTTTGAGGGTGAATCTTGGGACTGGAAACGGGAGTTTTATCAGCATATAGGAACACGGGGTTTAGGCCTTGTGGAAGCAGTTGCAGAGTTCTGGGAATAGGGTGGTGAATAATCTTTTGAAGGATATTAAGGGTAGGAGGTTATTTAGCTTCATGGTTTTTTGGAGTGAATTCCAAACAATTGCTAGTGAGTAGCTGATAGCAGCCCTCCCAAACTGGGTGCAGACATTGGGGACCTTAAGAATGATAATTTTGCTGATCCTTAGGTTGTATGGCCTAGAAGTAATTTGAGTAAAACAGTCTGAGATATAGGTAGGTAGCTTGCCTGATAAGGCTTTGAATATCCAAATTGCAGCATTCCTATTTCTTCTGTGTTGTAATGATGTCCAGTTAACTGCCTTATAAAGGGAGCAATGATGGGTGCTGAAGGAAGGTCAGTAATGAATCTGATGGACCTGTGGTATAGGGTGTCAGTTTATTTAAGAAGGGGTGAACAATGTCCATACAGAAAGTCAGCATAGTCAATGAGGGATAGGAATGAAGCTTGGATTAATCTTTTTTGGAGTCTCTGTTGAGGTAGTGCTTTATTCCAAAAATAAACCAAGCCTTTGTCTCAGTTTCTTTAGTAGCTCCTCAATATGGACAGAATAGTCAAGCTTGTTATCAATCCAGACCCAAGGTATTTGAAGTCAACGAATTCAGCTTCTCTCAAGTAAGGTGTGTTAGTTGTAGGGTGGTGGATGGTGGGTAGTGGCAGAGCAACTCTTTGAGGTAAAGAACATAGCTTTTGTTTTCTGCATTTAGAAGTAGTTTTTATCCAGTAGGTTGTGTTGTAGGATGGAAAATTCAGATTGTAGCAGTTCACAGGCTTTAGATAATGAAGGATTGCTAACATATAATACAGTATCATCAGCAAACAGATGGATGTTGGATTGAGTGAGGTTAGCATCAATATTATTAATATAGATGGCAAAGAGGATGGGCCAAGAATAGAGCCTTCGGTACACCTCTTAACAGTGGTTTTAAGGTGGATAGGTAGATTCCATTTTTACCAGTTGTGATCTATCTGATAGATAGCACTTGAACCAATTGAGTGAAGGGAATCCAACCCTAGTGAGCCAAGGAGGTGATTAATGATTCATGATCCACTGTGTCAAATGCTTTGCTCAAATCCAGGAACACAGCACAGGTACTGTTCTTCTTATCCATAGTAATCTGCCAGTCGTTGGTTACTTTGGCTAGGGCCGAAATGGTGCTATGCCTTGATCTAAATCCTGATTGTGCTGTATTTAGGAGGTTATTGTTATCCAGGTAGTCCCTTAATTGTGAGTTTACTAACTTTTCGAGCATCTTGGATAGAACTGATAGGATGGAAATAAGCACCCATATAAGCACCCATCGCTGTACCACAGAACTGTAGGAAGTGATCCCCAGTAAAATTTAAACAAATTTGTCGAGCACAAAGTCATGTGCTTATAAAATGAAGTTGATGAGGAGTTCATCTTTTATAAGGGATTGTTATGCTGTATTTGCTAGCTCTTATACCTATCTGAGGATCTGGGGACTCAGCAAGGCAACGAGTAACACATATATATTTATATATACAGTATGTTTAGATGTTTATGTGTGTATATATATATATATGTATATAAATATATATATATATATATATATATACACATAAAATTAAAAAAATGGGATAGGTACTATATATAGGTAATATATATAAGAATGTAATATATATATAGGTAATATACATAAGGCAAAGGAGAGTGAAACACCAAATACAATACAGATACAGGAAGAGAGGGAAGTGTCAGAGGGATGTGTAGGACTACAAGGGTTTTTGCAAAGACAAGGAGTCTCGGGAGGAATAGGGCAGGGGATAACCACACAGATCTGGGGGGACAGGTGATTTGATTTTGACTCATAGTTCCTGAGAGGTTATTAGACTTTAAAGACCTTGCTAAGACACGGGGAATGGAGAGGACTAGGACAGCAGATAATCATGTTTTGTTATATATCCCCCCAAGTATTTACCTAGTCAGGATGGCAGGAAACGGAGAAATTACAAGTGTCCAGATGATGAAACATGTGGCAGATATGATGTTAAAGGTGAATGAGATGCTGTAGATGGCTCGAAGAAGAGGAGGTGGAAGAAGAGGCCATGAGGGTGAAATCCAAGAAAGGGCAAGGGAAAAGCTTGATGGAGAAGGTGAACGAGTTGAGAGAGGCAGTGAAACAAAAGGAGGCAACAGAAGTGGCAGGAAAATAGAAGACACCAGCTGGGGCCCGGAAGAGCCCAGCTTAAGAAAAGGACACCACGGGAAGTGCCGGATCAGAATTGGCTGAGGAACCGGATGCCGAGGAGGGCACGAGTGGTAAGGAGAAAGGAAATCAGAACTGAAGGGATCTGACTGAGTATTTGAGGTATTCTGGAGATATGGGGAGAAGGAGATAGAGAAAATGGAAAGGGCGTTAGAGGAACTGAAGCCAGCTGGGGAGAAAGGGAACACAAAAACCAGAGTGGGCAACGACGGGATACCGGGTATGACATTGGGGGATCATGTACCTTTAACTATTAAAGAGAAGAAATGGAAACGTGAATACATGGCTATATTCGCATTGGCAGACAAAGTGTCTGAAAAGAGGTATGCACAAAAAGAAATGGTGGGAAAATCCGAGATGGCGGTGGCATTAGCAATAATGGGAAAAAAGTTGGAGTAGATAAGTTATAAGGAGAAAAATACAGAAACATGGCAGGCGGGGTTTTCCATATTCAGTGCCATTCTGTTGGAAAAGAAGCCGGAATTGGCCATTCCACTGCTCACATATGCCGACACGGTAAAGGATGCCTACATGGCAAAGTTGGGCGTGGGCTAGTTGAAATGCGACAAAGCTTTCAGGCAGAGGATGGCGGCCAGGGGAGATCTGAGATGGGATTCCACTCATTCCGAGTTATGGATGGGGAGTCTGTCAGGATACGGGGTGGGGTAGGAGAGGGGAGTAGACAGTGGGGAAGTGGGCAGCAGGTGAAAACATGCTGGGCATTCAGCAAAGCATCATGTTCTTGGACCAATTGCAAATTCAGACATGTCTGCTTGAAGTGCACAGGGCAGCATCCAGTGGCGCGCTGCAGAGCAATGGGGAAAGAACCAACGGCCAGGGGGTAATGGCAGCCCTTTCAGGGAGCAAGGGGGTTACCAGAATGGGAGGGGAGCGGATTGCAAGGGAGAGGGGGGTATGGGTCAGGTGGCATGGGGAACTAATGATGGAAGGCTGGGCAACAGGGAAGGGGGGGTTTTGGTTAGCCAGGTCTCCAGTCAGGGTGGGGGTGGTTAAAGAATGGATAAAAGGATACCCAGATCTGAAGGTGGGGGAGATGCTAGTGGAAAGGTTCGAGAGGGGTTTTAGTTTGGATTACCAAGGGGTAAGAAGGAGCATGACAGCCAAGAACTTGATCTCACTGAAAGGGAAAGAGGATTTGACTCAAGGAAAAATAAAAGACACCTGTAACTGTCATTAAGTCTCTTCCTTCCCCATGTGTGCCATATTTATCCACTGGTAAGGTATAATTGATTTGTCATATTAACTGCTTTCCCTTCCCCTTCTACTCCTGACTTTATCTATGCTTACGCTCCACTGCTACTCTATCAAATCACTCCTCCCCCCATATCAGTTGTAGTCTGTTGTTTGTTCTAGCTGCCAAAATATATGTATTACACACCAGTCATCATGTTTCATTTATCAGTATGCAACCTGTAAGTCGCTTCCCTGTGTCATATTAATGCTTACCACCTCATGTCACCCTGTGTGGTACCCTTGTATGTATATCCAGCCTGTATCATGTAACGTGCATTTCATGTATATACTGTTATTACCTATCTATGTTTGTACTTCAAGTGTTTATGTCACAGGACCTCCTTGTGAATGAGCTTGCTCAATGGAGTTTTCCTGCAATAAACTTGAACTTGAAACTTGAACTACTACAGGAGGCAAGAAGAGGAGGAGAGTCCCCTTGGGTCAGGTACAGCAACTGTTGGGGCATCTGAATTTTGCGTGCAGGGCAGTGGCGCCTGGAGGGTTGGGAGGGTTTTTCACCAGGAGATTAGCCAGGGCAACCCGGGGCGCTAGACTGCCACACCATTTGGTGGACATTTCGCAGGGGATGAGGCAGGATCTGGAGGTGTGGCAGCAATTCCTAATAGACTACAATAGGGTCACGTTTTGGCAAAAGGAGTGGCTAGGGAATAATGACTTGGACCTATACACAGATGGATCCGGTTCTAGTTATGTTCTGGTGTGACAGTGGAGCAGTGGTAGAGGTTCAATCAGCAGGGAGGACACTCGCTGTCAGCTGACAGGGTTTTGAGACAGCTGGTGCTGTGGGTTCTAAGACTAAACATGTCATTTAAAGCTAAGCATATTGAGGGAGTAAAAAATGACATCGCTGACAGCCTTTCCCGTTTACAGCTGGAGAGGTTCAGGTCCATGGCACCACAAGCGGCTGCACAAAGAATGCAGGTACCAGAGGGAGCATGGGAAATTGGCTGGAGGGAGCCCGGCTGCTGTATAGGAGCTCCTGATCTGCCAACACATTGAGGGCATACGAAGGGGCGTCGGGGGCATTCCAGGAGTTCCGGGAGCAGGAGGGGTTCAAGGTAAGTGAGCCAGTTTCACAGGATCAGATAACGAAATACATGGTGAAAAAGTGGGAAGAAGGACTGCCAGCGGGACAATGGGGGTACAATTAGCAGGCCTAGGATGGGCTTGCAGCATAAACGGCTGGGCGGAACCGAATAAGTTTAAAGTGGTTCGGTGCATGTTGGTGGGGTGGCAGCAGTTAAAAGGAGGAACCGCAGATGCTAGACAACCCATAGCAGGAAAGAAGTTCGAAGAGCTAGTAAGGGCCCTGGGGGCGATATGTATGTCAGACTTCGAAGCCTACTTATTTAGGGCCATTTTCACAGTACTGGCAAAAGGCGCATTCAGGGTCAGTGCAGTAGTGGCAAGGAATAAAAAGGGTCAGTCAGGAGGTTTATGGGGAGATGACATAGTATGGGAAAAGGAGAGGGTGACAGTTTGGCTGAGGCGTTCTAAGACTGACCAGATGGGGGCAGGAGCGGAGATCGTACTAGGAAGACAAGAGAAGGAGGAGGAGACCTGCCCAGTTGCCCCTCTGTGGCAATACCAGGGGAAGAGACAAAAGGGCAACCGCCAGTTCTTCACACATGGGGACGGCAAGCCAGTTACGTAAGAAGGGCATGGTGCATATGAGGGAAAACCCAAGGTGTTATTCCTCTCATTCATTTAGGATTGGAGCCGCTTCAATGCTGGCAGCATGGGGGGGGGGTCTGAAGAAGAAATTAAGAAAGCTGGAAGGTGGAGGTCAAATTGCTTTAAGAGATATGTGAGAAAAATGGTATAACATGTTGTTTCTGTCTTCACAGGCCAGGGAAGGAGCAAGCGGGTCTGGATCATTGGGCATTCTTACATTTATTGGGCAGAGAAGTGGGCCGCCATACATCGGGGAGGAAAACAGCTAGGGGCAAGGCCCCAACAAAGTAAGGGTTTATTGGAGAGGGGTCTGGGGCATGAGGTAGGCATAGATCAGGCCAACCTTGGAGGAGTTGAAGCTGAAATGGCCGCAGCCGGACCTGGTGATCATACATTTGGGGGGCAATGATTTGGGAGATCGACCTTGGGGCTTTTTATGCAAAGAAATGTTGAGGGATTTAGAGGCAATACAACAGGGGTGGTCACAGGCAAGGATAACTTGGTCCAAAATAACACCTAGGGTGGTGTGGAGGTAGGCCAGGAACATAAAAGGGGTGGAACGGGCCAGGAAGAGAATTAACAGGCAGGTGGCAGCATGCTTAAAGGGGGTCGAAGGCATGTACATAGCACACAGAGATATTACAGTTACTGTCCCAGGGGTTTATCGGCCAGACGGAGTACACCTCTCAATGGTGGGTATGTCATCATACATGTTACAGTTGAGAGACACTATTGAAAATTGGGAAAAGAAAGGCAGGAATGGGGAAGCCCATCATTCCATCGCCTAAGCTGGAGATGGGCTAGTGGAAATTTTTGGAAAAATAAAATGGGGGGTGGGGGATCAGGGAAGATCCACAAGCCATGGCGCGCATGCCCAGATGCCCAGATATGGAGGCAGACGAAAAGAAGGGTACAATAAGGTACTAACAAAATGGTGGAGTGGCGATTACTGTGAAGCAAGCCGGACCCAAGGAGGGTGCAGCAATGAGAAAAGGAGAAGGGGTGTTGGGCTTTTCAAGCATCCGGACCCGAGAGAGCGACAGACAACAGTCAAGGAAAAGGGAGGAAGGGTATCGGCTTTTACAAGCCGCCTGGACCCCATAAAGACAACTGGAGAGCCAGAGACAATTATATAAAAGACGATGGGGACTAAGTGATTGTACAAAATATTAACAGTTGGACTTGATGTTTGGTAACGTGTGAAAGGATGAAACAATGTTTTGTAAATATGTAATTTTAAAATGGTAAAATAATGATGTTGGATGTATAAAATAAATTATTGCTTGTTGAGCACCCACTAATAAGTTGTATGCGTTATTTTCCGGGAATCTGTTACGAGTTGACTCACAAAGAGAACAATTGTGTCCCAGAAGATCTACTCACTGTCCCCAGAGTCACTTTCAGGATTGTCTTCTGGGACACAGTTGTTTTCTTTGTGAGTCAACTCATAACAACTCAGTGAACAGTTTAAAACCTTCATTGGCAAGCATTTAAATTGGCAAGGGGTGGGAGAAGGATGCAGGGGGAACCAAACTGCCCACCCCCACAGGATAGCGAAGTCATCATGGAGCACCATAAAGTTATGATATCGACAGAGGAATTGAAACCCCTAGTAGGGGGAACAGCAGAGAACAGGAGAAAGGGGGTTGAAAACGGGAAGGACAAACGAGGAGGAGGAGGCAAAAAGACAGCAGGGGGAATGATAAAAGGACAGATGTCCAGACATGGAAGTCCATGTATACCAACGTCTGCAACCTAGGGAATAACATCCCAGACTTGGTAGCCTTGATAATGAAGGCTGACCTGGACATTGTAGTTATCACCAAAATGTGGTATACTGGAAACCATGACTGAGATGTAACAGTACTAGGTTACACTCTGTTTAGAGGAGCCGGGGGGGGGGGTAAAAAAGGAGTGGGGATGGCTCTTTATGTCAGGGAGGGTATTAGGATAACTGATATCAAGGGAATGCAGGGGGGAGCGGAGGTACTTTGGGCCACCCTTGGGATGGGCAGGGGCACTGCTATTCACATGGGTGTGATATACAGACCTCCAGCACAGGGGGAAGGAGTGGACAGGGTTCTAAAGGAATCCATCCACACCATGGCAGCTAAAGGAGTTGCTACTGGTAGGTGATTAATCTGCCAGATGTGGATTGGAGCATCCCAGCTGCTACCCTCAGCCAGGGACATCCTGTACTCTGTGCAAGGGGCAGGCCTCAGGCAGCCAGTGCTAGAGCCCACTAGGGAGGGTGCAGTTCTGACCTGGTACTCACCAGTGGGGGACAGAATTGAGGAAGTCAGGTTGGGAGAACACGTGGGTCCAGTGATCATCGTCACTCTGTGGTTCAGCATGAGTACAGTAGCAGAGTCAAGTCACACAAAGGTGAGGGGTCCTGGATTTCTGGAAGGTGGACTTTATTAAGATGGGAATATGTCTCAAGCATGCCTTTGCAGGGAGGGATAAAAGAGGGGAGTGGAGGAGCAGTGGGCCCATCTGAAAGGTGCCACAGTGGAGGCGACAGACCTTTGCATTAGGCAAGTAAACAAGGGCAAGAGAAAGAGAAAGCCACTATGGTTCTCAAAGGCAGTGGCTGGGAAGGTAATGGCAAAAATGATGGCTTTCAGGAAATACAGGGAAACACAGGAGGAGGACAGGGTAGTGCACCTGAATAAACAGAGGGAGGCAGGAAAGTAGTCAGGAATGCAAAGGCACAAACAGGAAAAATAGCACAGGAGATAAAACAAGCATCTGTCAACGCCTAAGTTCGCTATTGGTACATGTATTAGTATTGTACCGGTGGGGCAGGCTAGAGGTCCCGGCGCAGGCTTATTTACATGCAGTTGAGTAGCAGAATTTCTTGCCAACAATACAAGGTTCTTATTTATTCCCCAGGGAACTTTCTATTGTCTGTGCTCCCCGCGTCCTCAACCCTCCACACTCAGGTGCCAAGTCCTCATTATAGACCCTCCTCGAGTATTTTGTAGGGCAGGAGGGGTCCCACTAGGCAGCCCCGAGGATGGGGCACCATAACTTGGGAGGGAGGGTGTCTTGCCTATGGCCCCCTTTCTCAGCGCTGAATGGCGCGAAAATGAACAAGCATTTGTCAATGCCGAATGTTGTCTTGCTGGCATTGGCATTGGTAGTGCAGGAGTTGGAGAAATGCATAATAGGAATGGCAGTGAAGTACTGAAGTAACACTAACCCCCACCCCCACCCTGCAGAGACTGACAGGTGTTGGAGGTGTGCCTTTGGGTCATCGGCCATAACACACCACACCATCCACCCCCCACCTTGCAGACTCCAACAGGTGTTGCAGTGTGCCTGGAGGTCTTGGCCCTTATGCTCACTTCATTCCATAAGGAAATAAGCTGAGATGGGTGCAGTATAGGAGAATAGGGCGACGTTAGGGCCGAAGACCCCAAGGCACACCTCGATGCCTGTCAGTGGCTGCAGGTGGGGGGTGGAATGGGGTGAGCAGTCAGCCCATGACCCCAAGTCACACCCCGCCCCCTATCAATCTGTACAGGGTGGGGCATTACAGTTGGAAACCCTAACACCCCAGGTGTTTGTTGGTATTCTTGCTCCAGATTTTCAACATGGGCTTTTTGGGACCCCACCTCATGAACAGTGGCAGTATCATTTCATTACTTAATCCCAAGAGGTGATTTTGCACAGCAAGTGTGCCATTTGGCACTACAGGTGCAAAAACACATTTCGGGCAGGATGTGAAAAATGACAGCTGTACTGTTCATGAGGAAGTGTGAAGAAATAGCAATGCTGAAAATCTGGAATGAAAATATGAAAAAGTGGCAAAACTATGAGTGTGCGTAGAAACTGTGCAATGCGCGTTGAACACAGTCATTTTTGGAATATTTTCACCAAATTTTCAACATGGCCTTTTGGGACCTCCCTCATGAACAGTGGCACTAGATTTTGTTAACCTGTCCTGAAAGTTGATTTAGCATAGCACGCGTCATTCTGTGCCACAGGTGCAAAAACACTTTTCAGGAAGGATGCAAAAATGACAACTGTACTGTTCATAAGGGTGTAAGAAACTGGCAATGTTGGAAATTTGGAGTGAAATATTGAAAACTGATGAAGTTACAAGTGTGCGTGAAATTGTGCAACAGACGTCTCATAATGCAGTCATTTTTTGAGTTTTGTCACCAAATTTGCTACAAGGGCTTTTTGGGACCCACCTCATGAACAGTGGCACTGTTGTTTCATTAATTAGTGCGTGAAAGGTGATTCCACACAGCGCCACAATTGTATCCCAGAAGATCTACTCACTGTCCCCAGAGTCACTTTCAGGATTGTATTCATTTGCCCAGAATTCTCATTTAATATGGTCCATTAGTTTGGTAGCCTCTCCAGGGTCAGAACATTGGTATGACTTCTCTCTGTAGGTGATTCGCATGCTCGGCGGCATCAAAAGCACATGTTGCAACTCCAGCTGTCTTAAACGAGTTCTGATGTCATCAAAACGTTTCTGACGTTGTCTGGCAGTGTAGCTTAAATCTGTAAAAATGTGCACTTTGGTGCCTTCCCAGTCCATGAGTCCCCACTTCTTTGCCTGGGTGATAATTATGTCCCTGTCCTGGACAGTCCCTAGCACCACAAGGAGAGTTTGGGGTGGCAATTGGTTAGTTGCTGTGTAGCTTCTCCTGCCATGTGGACTGATTCTGTATGCTTTTAGGATCTTAATTTCTTCTTGCACCTGTAAGGTTCCCTGAAAAAAGTGGCTAGAAAGACATGCAATCCTCTCCCTCGGCACCTTGGTATCACCAAAATTCTCACATGGGTCACCACGGAGGCATTTTCCAAATTTTCTCAGTGCCTCCAAAGTACCACATCCTCCTTTGTGAGGCTTCTGTTGTCACTGTCATTGCCATGATTTCGCCAGTTTTAGTTCAAGCACCACATCCTCCTTTGTGAGGCCTGTTGTCACTGTCAATGCCATGGATTCGTCAGTTTTAGTTCCAAAACACCACATCCTCCTTTGTGAGGCCTGTTGTCACTATCAATGCCGTGGATTACGTCAGTTTTAGTTCGAGCACCACATCCTCCTTTGTGAGGCCTGTTGTCACACTGTCAATGCCGCGGATTTCGGTCAGTTTTAGTTCGGGCACCACATTCTCCTTTGTGAGGCCTGTTGTCACTGTCAGTGCCACGGATTTCGTTAGTTTTAGTTTCTTCCTCCAGCGTGCTCACTTTTGTATCCAGGACTTTAAATTGCAATGTCAAGGTCTCCATTTTGTGGTCCAACCTCTGGATGGGTTTAAGTAGCGCTGCGTTCAAAGGTTGGGGAGATGAGTCTTCTCCCACCCCCACATTAGAGTCTTTGCAGGGGCCCAGCTTCAGATCTTTTGGTCGGGCTAACTCTCCTCCAGCTCCCGCTCTGTAGCTTCTGCCCATATCTGTGGGACCCAAGCTGATAGCGCTTCCAAACGTGGTTTATTCAAATCGTCAAGAATTCTGCTTTTACATTAGTTATATTGCTGTATCTGTTCAGTATTTTATTAATGTTTAATTTGTGAATTAGGTTGTTGTTAGCGGAGCTCCGCCAGATTGCTGCTGCAAGCTTGGCTTCTGGCCAGGCCCCCCCCTCCCCAGAAATACCTTAGCTGTTCTATATTACAGAACAACCCCAAGCCTCACGCTTTTGCCATTCGGACACCAAAATGGTTAAATGAGCTACAGACACTCTACTAAAGATTCCTAAACTAGAACAATTTAAGAAAACACTAAACCCAGTACTCACCCCAAATACCAACTGTAACTGCCATTGAGACAACACCACAGGTACTACATACAACCTCAAATGTCACCTGGCAACACTCCAGAGATATTGTTAATCACCCCCCCCGGTACCCCTTGCCATCCCTATCAATTACATCATCCTGACAAAATCCACTCTGACAATGGCACAGTTGTGCACTGCTCTCAGCTTGTTACATCCTGTATGTATTCATGTGATAATAACAATTTGTATACTCTATGAATCTCATTTTTACGTTCACTTGCGCAAGGAGCGTTTTGGGACAATAGCACACTTAGGGTGTGCCTCTGCGCAAATGCACTGCTCCCTTGAGCAGGCGTGGTGATCCTGCACCAATGGGTGCAGCAGCTCAGTATGACAGCGGTGTTCCTCTGCTTCAAGAAAACACGCTGCCATACTGGCGCCCTCTCGGCGTCGCGCTACCTCCCCTCCCACACCGCGTCCGTCCGCCGCCCCCAAAGCTTTCATGCCACGCTGGGGCCCACCCCAGCGTGGCAATTCTTGACTGTCGACAGGGAGCCCAATCCCCGTCGGCTCCACGGCCCCAAAGCCATCCTGCTGCCACGCTGAGCCCACCCCAGTGTGGCAAGCGTTTGCTTTATTTTGCCGAGCAGGGGTGCCCAATCCCGTCAGCTCTTGGTGCCCCCAGCGTAGTTTGCCGACAGGGTGCCCAACTCCCGTCAGCTCTAGGCCCCCAGCTATCTTCTGCCACGCTGAGGCCCACCCCAAGCATGGCAAGCGTCTCACGCGTCGTCTTTTTTTTCAAACCTGTAAAACAAAAACTGTCCGGCGCATCTCCAACTCCTCCCACAACCGCGCACCCGCCCTGCGCACCAGCCTCCCACCCCACCCCATACTTACCTCCGGACTCTGGCGCGACGATCTTAGGTGGACCGGGAACACGTTTGCACTCTTCAAAGGCGACCGCGAACTGAGGAAATGCCGGTAAGCTGTATAATGGGCTAGATGGGGGGTTCAACTTTATTGCATATCTCAGTCATTTTTGGAATTTTGCACCAAATTTTCAACATGGGGTTTTTGGGACCCCTTCTCATGAATGATGTCACTGTCATGGTGTTATTCGGGCCCGAAGGTGATTTCGCGGGCACTGCGCCGGTCACTGCGCAAAATCACCCGACCTCAGATAGCACCATGACAGTGATTATCTTTCATGAGAAGGGGTCCCAAAACCCCATGTTGAAAATTTGCTACAAAATTCAAAAAATGACTGTTGTACGAGCGCTTGCTATGCAGTTCCTACGCAGGCTCGTAAGTTCGCGAATTTTCAATATTTTCACTCCAGATTTTCAACATTGCCATTTTATCACACCTTCTTATGAGCTGTACAGCTGTCATTTTTCACATCTCACCCAAAACGTGTTTCCGCCCATGTAGCGCACAATGGCGCAGTCGGTGTGCGAAATCAATGTATGGAACACATTAAGAAAATCACAGTGATACTGATCATGAGCAGGGGTCTTAAAATGGCTGTGCTGAAAATTTGGTGAAAAAATTCCTAAAAATGACTGTTTTACGAGCGTGCGTTGCGCAGTTCCTCACTGCGCTCGTATGTTTTGCAAATTTTCAATATTTGCATTCCAGATTTTCAACATTGCCATTTTACCACACCTCTTCATGAGCAGTACAGCTGTCATTTGTCACATCCTGCCCAAAATGTGTTTCTGCCCATGTAGCGCACTAATGGCGCTAGGTCGGTGTGCTTAACTCAATGTATGGGACACATTAAGAAAATCACAGTGACACTGATCATGAGCAGGGTCTTAAAATGGCTGTGCTGAAAAATTTGGTAAAAAATCCTAAATATGACTGTTTTATGAGTCTGCGTTGTGCAGTTCCTCCTTAGCACATGTAAGTTTTGCGAATTTTCAATATTTTCTCCCAGATTTTCAACATTGCCATTTTACCACACCTCCTTATGAGCACTGCAGCTGTCATTTTCTCATCTTGCCCAAAACGTGTTTCCGCCCATGTAGCGCATAATGGCACAGTCGGTGTGTGAACTCAGTGTATGGGACACATTAAGAAAATCACAGTGTCACTGTTCATTAGCAGAGGTTTTAAACTGCCAATGTTGACAGTTTGGTGAAAAAATTCCTAACAATAACTGTTTTACCAGCGTGCATTGCACAGTTCCCACGCACGCTCCTAGGTTTGCGAATTTTCAATATTTCCACTCCAGATTTTCAACATTGCCATTTTACCACACTTCCTTATGAGCAGTACAGCTGTCATTTTTCACATCCTGCCCAAAACGTGTTTCCGCCTATGTAGCGCACAATGGGGGTAACAAAAAGGTCATGCTGACAATTTATTGTGCAAATACCAGCAATCGCACAGGGCATTAGGGTAAAGCACCATACATGCCAAACACCACTGCAAACACCTGCAAGCGAACGTTCGGCATTGACAAATGCTTGTTGTATATATTTTCTACCGATTTGACAAGTTACATACATGTGATTATTTTGTACATATGTCTGTTCTCTGTGAAACTCAGTTTGTAAATAGTCTTTCTATCCATTTGAAACGGAACCTTTGTAAGTGAGCTTCACAAACTCAAATGTTTTGTTTCCAATATAATACATGAATAAAATAAAACATTACTTGCAGCAGAGAAAATGTTATTCTCAGTATTACCACTAGATGGTAGTACAGCATCACTTAAATTCATCAAAACCTCACCATTATCAGGACCAAGGGACGGCATTTCATTAGCACAGTGTGAAGTTTCACTTATCAAGCCCATATGGTTTCCCTGTTTCTTCTTGGGAAAAATATTCTTTAAGACATAGTTGTCTAAAAAATCTAAATAAGTCCACTTGCACAGAGAATTTGTCATAGTCAGTCTGTAGGATGAGCTTAAGTCCCTTCTTTAGAATGGAAATATGGGCAGGGGTGAGGGTTACTTTAGAGAGGTTTATTACTTCTTTTTTGTCTTCGAGCTGCTGCAGAGGTTTCTTTTTCCTCCCTTTTCTTCCCCTGTGGGTCTTCCTGTTTCTTCCGCCTCTGTAAGTTTCTGTTTGGCTTGGCTTTTGGTTGCCTCTACAGTCTCTTTTTGAATTTGAATGTCAGGGGCCCTCCTCAGCGTCAGATCTTGTCTCTTCTGAGTCACTGATGTTACGTTACTTTTTTCCTGGGTCTACTGTCCGATCAAGATCGCCTCCTGCTGTTAAATCTTGCATTTCTTGACCAGCTAAAAATATTACCCTTAAAATCACTGCTGTCTCTCTGAAGTTTGTATTGTTTTTGTTCAATTAATTCTTTTTCACGTTTCTCTAGTTTTTTCCTTAGATGTGCATCCAACTCCATAAAAAGAGCATGGCTTCTGTATTTAGACAGTTCAGATTTCGTTTTTACAACATCCTCCCTCACAGCGGTATGTTTGTCACGGTCTTCAGCGACTATGAATTCTATAAAAGTGTCTGTGCCCTTTCCCACTCTTCTCTTCTTGAGAAGTTTTCCAACCCACAGGATGGGGTTTTAATGACCCGCAATCCATGTGGTGACTGCTGCTTTTCAAGATAGGTCTTTGAGAGAAGTAATGTTGTTCACTAAATTCAGTTCATGCAAACAGTTCAATTTTTCTAAGTCCAAAAACGTTCACTTAACTCACTGTCACCAATAATTACAGTCTCAGTGCAGGATAATACACCTTTCACTCATGCCTTTCTCACTGTCAGCTTTTTTTTTTTTACTAGGAGAGACACACTAAGCTGAAATCCTGTTTACATGTGCAATCTGGAAGCAGAGGGAAGTTAAGTGACTTGCTCAGGGTCACACAGTTATTCAAGTGAGGGCTGTGGGATTCAAACCCAGGTCTTCAGGTTTGTAGCTTAGAGCCTTAAACCACTGCGCTATACTGCTTCCTTGCTGCCAGACAGCTTGGGGTTGCAACAGATCACTGACTCTGCAGTCTTGAAATTCGAGGAGCTCATGCTAGAAGCAGTTTCTATCAACTGTTCTCTGTCGGAGTTTACCTGTTGTTAGAATGGGCAGTTAATTCGCCCACAAAGTCCCAAAAGCGGAATTCCTCACAAATAAAATGATAAATGGCTGACTCCTCCGTATATGGACTCTCCCTCACCAGCACTCTGCTGATGTCCACGGCAACACTCAATCAGCCACCTCGGATCAAAAACAACAAACAGTTGTGCTTGAACAGAGGAGAGCCAGTGCCAGGTGGGAGCTGCTAACTTCCAAGGCAAACTGCCACACCACCAGGCACTCATAGAGGAGGATGTCTTCCTTAAAAAAAAGTGTTAGACTCCCAAATGCAGCTGGTGCATAAGCCTTTTATTTCGTATTTCAAGGCTTAAACAAAATTGTGTTTTTTTTTACTTTTTACCTGCTTTTCTCTGGCCCCTTAGGACTCTCTCCGGTGTGGTCGACTCCGATCGCCTTTCTTCCCACACTGCCCGAGGTCTCCTTGAACCATGCTTCCATTCCAGAAAGTCTCCTTTTCACATCCACGGCCTCCCAGCCCCCTGCCTCTAAGCCCCCTGGGGTGGGACCACCATACTCCTTCTGGCACTCTATCTATAATCTAGATGGGCTGCCGTAGTGTGTGAGGAGATCCAGAGGCCTGGCCAAGGCAGACCCGTCATTGCGCATGGGAGCTGTTCCCTGGGCCCATCATCGCCTTCCCATGTGCCAGGACTTTTCCATGTTTCTGGTAGCCCCCTCCAGTGTGGACGTGCAATGCCATCCAGCGCGTGGCATTCACGCTCCCGCACACACCCACAGGATGACCTCCAACACCAGCCCACCATGAGAGTTCCCAGCTGCAGTGCACCCAGTCTCCACTAGGCACCACTAGAGTTGCAGAACACAGACCCCCCTCCCCCCAGAAGAGGACAGCAATCTGGCGGGCACTCATTCCTCTCCTCCTTGTCCGACCCCGGCTCCCCGGGCTCGTTCCCGAACCTGAGTTGCCAGCGTGGCACAAGATGAGGCAGATGCTTTAATCCTCAGTGCCACTGGACCAGCATAAGGTTTAAACAAAGTAGCGAGGAAAAGTGGTCAGAAATAATGAGACGCCACAGCGCTTCGACTGTATAGGTCTTCCTCAGTGGCAGTGTCTAGAGAAGAAAGTCAGCCCTTAAATACTGTTGTCTTCCTCAGTGCAGCCAATCCTTTAGGTGGGTTGCTGCTTGCAATTAATACTGAGTGACAGGTGTAGTGACTGGGGGGAGGGGACAAAATAAGAACAATCCAGCAAGTTAGAAGCTGTCTAACATTACATTTAAGAATGTAGTTACGCAGTGCTGAACATAATCATGGATGTTTCATTTCACTTCACGTAATATGCATAACTAAGTAGGGAGCATGAACTAAAGGCAAGAGTAAGGAAACGTAACCATTACATCACTATCATGGGGTCATGGGAGCATGAGTGGAAACTGAAGGGGGCAGAGGAGGTTTAAGAGGGATTTGAGGAAGTATTACTGTACGGAGAGGGTGCTGGAACCCTGCAACAGTCTACCAGTTGAGGTGGTATGAGTCAAAACCATAAATGGTTTCAAGCATAGCTGGGACAGTATGAAGGCTATTAGGGCTACTCGTGGTAATAGTAGCAGGGGAGAGGAGAGGGAGGGCTAGTGCCCTAGATGACAGGTCCCAGGGCTAGGTAGGGAATCATGGGTAGACTAGAAGGACCAGTGGTCTTTTTCTGCCAAAACTGTCTATCTTTCTTTGTAAATTTGTAATCTGTGGAGTAGCTCTCCCCTCCCTGATTGACAGCCGCATCTAGTACCTAGTTCCTTGATACCCATCTCAAGGCCTGGCCTTTCCTTTTCATTTTTATAGTTTGACAACTGTGCCTTAACTCAGCAGGCCATGAAGCCAGCCCACCCCCATCAGCAATACTCAGGCCTTGTGCCAGCCCGTCGGCGAAGCGGTTGGATTTCTGCTTGTGATGCTGGCGACCCAGGTTCGGGAACGGACTCGGGTGCTGGAGGGCTGGGGGGAGAAGGATTGAGCGTCCGACTGACTGCTCTCCTCCTCTTCTGGGGGGGGAGCACTCGCTCTGTGACCAGCCCATACCGGAAGCTAGGAACCAGTGCAGGTTAGGCCTAGCAGTTCCGGAGGTGTGCCAGACGTAGGCGTGTATGCCAGTAGATCATTGCATGCCACGCCTCCCACCTAAGGGGACAAAATGGATGCACCAGAATCCAGTAACCCCGGCCCCACCCCATGAAGCCAAGCCCAGAGATCCACAAACTGCCAGACTAGACAATGTGGCACCGTTTGGAGGGGTACTTGGGATGCCCCACCCAGCTGCCCCAGGGGGCAATCCGGGGTGAACACTGGCGGGGAGTGACGATGGTCCCGAGGGATGGGGAAGAAGTGAATGGGAGGAAGGTGAGTTAAAAAAACAACACACTACTCAGGCCTTCCCTTTTCAAAATTCTGCTGACTCCCTGAAAGGCACCAAGGGAGTGATTAGAAAGTAATACTACTGACTGCACATGCTGCATTTTAAAGGCACAGTCCTCCCTAGTAATACATTAACATGATTGCAAAAGCTGATAGGGCCAGAGTCGACCACTTATGAAAGTGATACGGCCATGGCCATAGTGGTTACCCCATTCGGACACCTGTGGGGAGAGGGTCGCACCTGGGTCTGTCAGTGCACAGCTCATTATCCCCTAGGGGTGGTTGGCTGGGGGGGGGGGGCTGGCCCGGGATAGAATGGTGGACAGCAGGAGGATCGAGAAATGGTTAAATTGGAAATGTTCAGGTGGGAGAACTCTTAACATCTAGGTGGCGGAACTGCCATTTCTAGGTGGTGGAACTCTCCTATAGTAGTCGGTGGAGAAAGATGATTGAAGTGGTAGAACTGTCATACAGTTTTTTAAGAGGTGTTGGAATGGAGTTCCTCTGGGCTCCTGCTCAGTTTAACCCCTGTGATCCTGCTTCAGGATGGGTTATTGGCTGGGAGCAGAGGTTGACCCAGGGGATGGTGAGAGGTCTGTCTCCAGGAAACATAGAAATTGTCGGCAGCTAAGGACAGCTAGGCCCATCCAGTCTGCCCGTAGGCCCTATACATGTATGCATCCACTCGCCCTAAGTGGTCAATGGCTTTTCATCACTCTGTTTCCACCCAATGTTCCTCTGTGCTTGTGTAAGGCATGTTTAAACCCCTCCACTGTGCTTGCCCCTACCACCTGTGGCAGACTATTCCAAGTGTTCATCACTCTTTCCGAGTAGAAACACTTCCTCACATTACCTCTTAATCTCCCTCTCTCCTATTTCATATTGTGCCCCCTTGTTCTGGTATGTTTTCTACATTGGAAAAGATCTCCCACCTGCACCTTGTTTATGTCCTTGAGGTTACTTAAAAGTTTCTGTCATGTCAACTCTTTCTCTCCTCTCCTCCAGTGAGTACATATTGAGGTCTCTTAGTCTCTCCTCATATGTTTTGTGGTGCAAACCATGCAGCATCTTTGTCGCCCTTCTCTAGATAGACTCCACCCTGTCTATGTCCTTACGCATGTGTGGTCTCCAGTACTGCATGCAGTACTCCACATGAGGCCTTATTAGTGTTTAATACAATGGTATCAACACCTCCTGTCTCCTGTTAGTAATGCCTTTGCCTGTGCACCCCAGCATGCCACTGGCCCTCCCTGCAGCCTTTGTGCACTGCTTTGATACCTTCAGGTCATCAGATATGATAACCCCTGGGTCTCTGTCCTCTTTGGTGATGGTCAGAACCTCCCCCCATCCTGTAGGTCTCCCCAGGGTTCCCCCTACCCAGGTGCATTATCTTGCACTTTTTTGCATTGAACCTCACTTGCCACACCTCCGACCATCATTCAAGCTTCTCCAGGTCCCTCGTCATTATCTGCACCCCTTCTGGAGTATCCACCCTGTTGCAGATCTTGGTGTCATCTGCAAATAGGCAGACCTTTCCTTCCAGCCCATCTGCAATGTCACTAATGAAGACATTGAACAGGACTGGTCCCAGTACTGATCCTTGTGGCACTCCGCTGGTCACCCCTCTCTCCCCAGATTGGATCCCATTTACCACCACCCTCTGCCTTCTGTCTGTCAGCCAGTTTCTAACCCACTGTATCACCTTATGCCCCATGCCCAGACTACTCATCTTGTTAACTAGCCTTATGTGTGGGACAGTATCGAAGGCTTTGCTGAAATCCAGCAACACCAAAATGCTGCCTCGAACAGACACTAGGCCTTCTTCAGAGGGTGGGTCCCCCGCCCTAGGGAAGGCCTAGTGTATTAGCTGAAGCTGGGGAAGAAGGGTATGTTCCTGTGCACCTTGCCACAATAAATTATGATTTCTGACTTCAGATTACAACTCTCTCCTTGTGTCTGTTTGAGTGCAGCGTTTTGGTGTTGTTGGTATGTTGAAGGCCTGGCTGCCTGGTTTTCTGCACCGAAGGTTCTCCTGAGCACACCTGACACAAATCTTTCTCTTTTGCTGAAATCCAGGTAAGCAATGTCTATGGCCCCTCCCTGATTCACTTCCCTAGTCACCCAATTTTAAAAAATCTATCCGATTCATTTGACAAGACCTTTCTGATGTGAATCCGTGCTGCCTCAGATCCTGGGCACCAATGGATTCCAGGTGTGCCACTATCCTTTCTTTCAGCAGTGTCTCCATGATCTTCCCCACCACTGAGGTAAGGCAGACTGGCCTGTAGTTCCCCGCTTCCACCCTATGCTACTTTTGTGCAGTGGGACTACATACACCTTCCTCCAGTCCTCTGGAACCATCCCTGTGTTGAGTGACTCTGCGAACAGGGTGGCCAGAGGTGCTGCTAGTTCCCTCCACAGCTCCCTTAATATCCTCGGGTGTATGTCATCTGGTCCCTTGGCTTTAACGTCAGTTTTGTGAGTTCCTACAGAGCTATCTCCACTGTGAATGGACTGGTGTCCATCCCCCCCCCACTGCCTCTGCTCCCCAACTGTGGCCCTTGACCCTCTCCCTCCTCAGTGAATACTGAACTGAAGTATTTGTTCAGTATTTCTGCCTTGTCTAGATCCTCCTCCTTACAGTTTCCCTCCTCCTCCTTGACCCTCACAATCCCCCTTCCCGGTGTTTGTTCTGTCGCTGATGTACCTATAGAATGTCTGGTCCCCTTTTTTCATAGAACACGCTAAACCCTCCTCTGTCTGTGCCTGGGCTTTCCTAACAGCCTTCCCTGCCTCTCTGAGACATTCAAGGTACACCTTCCTGTCCTCCTCCCTTTGGTCCCCTTATACTTCCTGAAACTTGCTCTTTTAGCCCTTACTTTGTCTCTCACCTCTTTAGAAAATGATAGTGGTTTCTTTCTTCTTTTTCCTTTGGCCACTATCCTAATACATTGATTAGCTACCTCCAGAATGACTCCTTTTAGTCTCCCCCACTGTTCCTCCACCCCCCCCCCCCATTACCTCTACCTTCTCCAGGGCTGCTTTTAAACATCTACCCATTTCATTAAAATCCACCCTCCTGAAATCTAATACTTTTGCTCTTGTGTGGCTTAATTGAGTCCCTCTCTCCATGTCAAACCACACCATGTGGTGGTTACTGGATCCCAGCTGCCTTTCCACCTGGATTCTTTCGACTCTGTTCCCATTGGTCCATACCAGGTCTAGAATCGATTTGTCCCTGGTTGGCTCATGTACCAGCTGTCTGAGTCCAGCGCCCTGCAGGAATTCCAGGATGGCCGTGCTTCTGGCTAAGCAGCTGCCTGGGGGGTCCAATCCACATCTGGCATATTGAAATCTCCCATCAACAGGATTTCGCCTTTAGCTGCCATGTCGTGAATTTCCTCCACTAGTACCATGTCCACTTCCTCCTCCTGTGCAGGAGGTCTGTAGATCACCCCTGTACGTATTGCTGTGCTATTTCCTGGTTCAAGGGTGACCCTCATTGCCTCAACCTCCCCCTGCCTTCCCTGTACTTCTGTAGCCTTTATGCCTTCTCTGATGTACAGGGAGCCTTCCCTTTTTACCTTCCCTGTCCCTTCTGAACAGTGTATAGCCTGGTACATTGATGTCCCAGCTGTGATTAGTAGAATACATGTCTTTGTTATTGCTGCTGTGTCAAGGTGCGCATCCGTCATCAAGGCTTCCAGGTCTGGAGCCTTATTTCCCAGACTGCGGGCATTTGTGAACATGACCTTCCATGTTTTATTCCCTGCCTTCCCTCTGTTCTTGTTTTCTCTACTTTGCCTCTTCCTCTCGCCCTGGCATTCATGCTCATGTGCTCTTGTCCCCTTTATCCCCCCTTATAAAAGTTTCCCCTGCCTGCCCCTCACTGCTCGCTTGCGTTGTTCCTGTTGTCAATTTGTACTTTTGCATGTTCTTGTTGGGGGGGTTCCTAAGCCACCTTTCTCTCCTGGTTCTCCCCCCTTGGCCAGTGTAAATGCTCTCAGATGAAGCATTCCAACTTCTCACTAAGAACTGAGGTCCCTTTTCCAGACAGATGCAGGCCATCCTCCTGGTACAAGCTCGCATCTGCTCAGGTTGGGCCCCAGTCCCCCATGAAGCCAAATCCTTCCCTTCCACATCAATCCTTCAACCAAGAGTTGAAGGTTTGGATGTGGAGTGCCCTGGCCTCCCTCGTGCCTTGGACAGGTAGCACCTCTGAGAATGATACAAAATGTGCTACCCGTTTCAGGTCCTCTCCCAGCTTACTGAAATCCTCCTGTACTCTGGCTAACTCTGCCCTTCTCCTCGCCAAGTCATTGGTCCACTGGTGGACAATGACATCCAGCTCCTCCCTCCTGGCTATCGCCCTAGCGGCCCTATGGATTCGCTTCCCATCCCTCCATGCAGCACTTCCTAGGAGGCACTTGACCTCCCTCTCCCCCCTGCTAGTCCCTAATTTCACATCCTGTACAATAGAGTCCCCCACTAGGAGAAGCTTCCCCCTCCTCTGGGGTCCCTTGCCCCCCTTCCCTGGGACTCCGGATTGGAGGTCCCAACCATCCTCCCTGGTCCCAGCTGTGGGTGCCTGTGTAGGGCAGTTCTGTTCCTTCAAAACGGCGTAGGGGTTATTAAGCTGGACTGGTTGGGGAATGTGTCTCTGACCCCTCCCCACTCTCCTTGAGCCCACTGTGGTCCAGTCATCCTTCTTCCTGGACAACCTTTGAGGTTGATGTTGTGGACCCAGTGGTCTCTGGGTGGGGTGGATGCCACCTGTAACCTGGCCACCTCTACACAGAGACAGGCAACCTCCTCCCTCAGCCCAGAGAGGTGCCTGCAGAAAGGGCAGCATCGCACCCTCCAGAACGTCTCCCTGAAGATTGCTGCTCCACAGCCACTGCACTGCGCCACTCCTGTCATGTCTGACGTGACCTGGCCTGCAATATAACCTAGGTATGCCCTCTAGAAGAACCCCTGTGCTCCTCCCTTTCCTCGGTGTGGAACTTCCTGTGTGGTATAGGAAGGTGTAACGCTATGGGCCCACACCCTATAAAAGGAGGACTAGCCCAGGGGTGGGTGGGATTACCTTCTAGCTGAGTCCAGAAACAATCAGCTGAGGACTCTTTTACCCTATGTTCACAGAGGACAAGCCCCAATAAAAAAAGAAAAAAAACAACAACACAAAAAAAAAATAAATCCCTCAAAATCCGTTGAAATATGAGACCTGCCCTAAAGGTAACAGACTTAAACAAGTACAAACAGCTCCAAGCTTACCAGCAACTAAATCCTTCACTCTTGCCCCTCTACAAACTTAGCAGCAACAGAAAGGTAAATCTACCTGAGCCAAGCTAAGTCTGCTTCTGCACTACTGATGTGTGAGAGAACCCACTGGTATGTAAACCACAATTAGCTTAAATTGATCCTAGCTGAGGGGAGAGAACAGAACCTTCCAGAAAGCTGCTATCAATGCCTGTTGAAAACAAGCATTTGTCGATGCCGAATGTTGTCGCGCTGGCATTGGCAATGGCAGTGGTGGAGCTAGAGACGCATAGCGCTGTGATTTTGTTAATGTGTCCCAAAAGGTGATTTTCCACAGTGAGCACGCCTTTGTGCACCACAGCTGCTGAAACGCGTTTTGGGCAGGCTGTGAGAAATGGCAGCTGGACTGTTGACAAAGAGGTGTGCACAAATGCCAGTGGTGAAAATGTGGCATGAGTATATTGCAGATTTATGAAGTTGCAAGGGTGAGTGGAAACTGCACAACGCACGCTTGCAACACAGTCATTTTATGGACTTTCGGCACCAAATTTTCAACATAAGCATTTTAGGACCTCTGCTCATAAACAGTGTCACCTAATTTCCTCAAACTGTCCCGAAAACTGATTTCGCATAGCGACCGTGCAAATCTGCACCGGACCAGCGAAAACACATTTCAGCCAGCAATACTGTTCATAAGGAGGTGTAGAAAAATGCCAGTGATGAACAGCTGGAGTGAAACTATTATAAATTCACAAAGTCACGAGCGTGCGTGCAAACTGCGCAACGCGCGCTCGTAAAACACTCATTTTATTGACTTTTGTTCACAAATTTTCAACATAGGCATTTTAGGGCATCTGCTAATGAACAGTGTCACTGCCATTTTCATAATGTGTCTCGAACACAGGCTTTCCACAGCGACCGCGCAATTCTGCGCCGGAACTGCGAAAATAGATTTTGGTCAGAATGTGAAAATGACAGCTGTACTGTTCATTAGGAAGTGCAGAACAATGGCACTATGAAAATCTGGGTGAAAATATTATAAGTTTGCGAACTTACGGCGTGTGTGTGCAAACTGCATAGCTGCCTTTCGTAACACAGTCATTTTATGGAGTATTGTCACCAAATTTTCAACACACACATTTTAGGACCTCTGCTCATGAACAGTGTCACTGTCATTTTCGTAATGTGTCCCGAACACTGATTTTGCACAGTGACCACGCTATTCTGCGCCAGAAGTGCAAAAACACATTTTGGCCAGGATGTGAAAAATGACAGCTGTACGGTTCACAAGAAGGTGCTGTAAAATGCCAATGCTGAGAATCTGGCATGAAAATATTGCGATCGCTAACTTACGAGCATGCGTAACAGCACTGTATGGCTCGTAAAACAGTCCTTTTTAGATCTTCCACAAATTTGCACCATAGGCTTTTGAGAGCCCCCATGAACAGTGGCACTGTCATTTCGTTATCGGCCCGAAAGGTGATTCCACGCAGTGACTGAGAAAGCACCTTCGGGACCGTACTAACGCATGACAGTGCAAGGAGTCATGAGGAGGGGTCCCCAAAACCCCATGTTGAAAATCTGGGGCCAACATTCCCAAACATGCCTGAGATATGCAGCAAAGTTGAAAACACCCTATTTATTCCATTATACAGCTTACTGGCATTTCTTCAGTTCGCGGTCGGCTTTGAAGAGTGCAGACATGTTCCCGGTCCACCGAAGATCGTCGCGCCAGACTCAGAGGTAAGTATGGGGTGTGGGGAGGCAGGGTGCGCAGAGGATGGGTGCAGGTGGGGGCACAGAGACTACGAGGACCGTTTTCGTTTTACAGGGAAAAAAAAACAAATTAGACGGGGACAGTTTTTATTTTTTATTTTAGGAGATTTGGCATGCTGGGGTGGGCCCCGCGCGCCACCTAACTGTTGAGGCGAGTCTGTAACCGACGGGGATTGGGCACCTTACGTCTGCACACAACATGGGGGATGTTATGCCGGCGAAGTTGGACACCCCGTCAGCACACAAAAGCGGAGGCAGAGCCGAGAGAGATTGGGCACCTCGGCATTTTAACAATGGGGTTAGATTATGCCGATGGGGGATGGGCTCCCGTCGGCCACCACAAGGAAAGTGGGGAGTAGGCAGGGGATTGGGCACCCCTCGGCATATAACAAATGGGAGGGTGCTTTATGCCGACGAGGTGGGCTCCCCATCGGCACATCCTCTGAGGCAGGGCAAATCAACAGGGATTGGACACCCCGAAGTTGGCAGTTTGGCGGCCAGTGTGCCACCATGTTCATAATGTGGTGAGCACATCAAGGAAGCCCGCTGCATCTGGCGAGCTTTGCTCGCGTACGAGACCTTTGTAGATAATGCTCACCACATTATGTATGTATGATGTGGCGCCGGCATGCAGGCTGATTGGGGAATGCGACGGCACCTACTGATCGCGTGTCCTGCATTCGCCCAACAGCGACCGCACCTTGAAATCCCCACTGCCGCAAGATGTTGGCTGCGCAAGCGTGCCAACATAAACAAGCATTTGTCAATGCTGAATGTTGTCGCGCTGGCATTGGCATTGGCAGTGGTGGAGCTGAGGACGCATAATAGGAATGGCAGTGAAGTATTGAAGTGGCGCCAACCCCACCCCACCCTGTAGAGAGCGACAGGCAGTGGGGTGTGCCTTTGGGTTGTTAGCTATAATGCTCATGCCAGTGTACCTCACCCTACCCTGTAGACACTGACAAGCATCATGGTGTGCTTTGGGGTCTTTGGGCATCATACTTACCCCATTCCATAAGAAATATGCTGGCGTGGGTGTAATATAGGAGCGTAGGGCGAAGTTTGTGGCCAACAGTGCAAGACACACCGTGATGCCTGTCAGTGGCTGCAGGGTGGGTGTGGGTGGGTGGAATGGCGTGAGCATTACATCCGATGATTCCAAATCACAGCCCTGATGCCTGTCAGTCTGTACCGGGTGGGGTGCTACAGTTGGAAACCCTAACACCATAGGCTTGTAGTGGTAGTTTCACTCTACATGTTCAACATGGGCTGCTTGTCAGGCCACTTCATGAAAAGCGGCACAATCACTTTGTTAGCTGAAAGGTGGTTTTGCACAGTGGCTATGGCATTTGGTGACAGAGGGATACCAGTGATCCATCCCTGCCAACATTCCTCCACCCAGTATTCCCTCACCATACCAACATTCCATCCCAGCCACTGTCCCTCCACCTGGCATCCCCACAGGATACAATACCTCCACCTGGCACCTCTGCAGGATACTGATGATACATCCCAACCAACATCCCTCCAACTAGCATCCCCAATGGCTACCAACATACCTTCACATGGCATCCACACAAGATACCAGTGATGCATCCCAGCCAACGTGCCTCCACCCACCATAACCACAGGTTACCAAAAATCCATCCCAGCCAGTATCCCTCCATCTGGCATCCTCACAGGATACCAACGTAACTCCACCTGGCATCCACACAGGATACCAGTTATGCATCCTTGCCAATGTCCCTCCACCTGGTATACCCACAGGATACCAATGATCCATCCAACCAACATCCCTCCACCCGGCATCCCCCCAGAATACCAGCGACCCATCCTGGCCAATGTCCCTCCACCCAGCATCCCAACAGGATAACATTGATGCATCCTGACCAGTATTCCTCTACCCAGAATCCCCACAGAGTACCAACAATCCATCCCAACCAGTGTTCCTCAGTATTGGCATCCCCACAGGATAACAATGATCCATCTTGGCCAAAGTCCCTCCACCAGGTATACCTACAGGATGCCAATGATCCATCCCAGCCAACGTCCCTCTACCTGGTATACCCACAGGAAAACAACAACCTGTCCCAGGCAACGTCCCTCCACCTGTTATCTCCACAGGATACCACTGATGCATCCTGACTAATGTCCTTTTACCCAGCATCCCCACAGGGTAATAACAATCCATCCCGACCAATGTCCCTCCACATGGCTTCCCCATAGGATAACAATGATCAATCTTGGCCAAAGTCCCTCCACCCAGTATCCCTACAGGATACCAGCAATCAATTCCAGCCAACGTCCCTCCAACTGGCTTCCCTACAGGATACCAACAAGCCATCCCAAACAGTGTCCTTCCACCCAGCATCCCCACAGGATACCAGCGATACATCCCAGAGAATGTCCCTCCACCTGGCATCCCCTCAGAATACTGACAGTCCATTCCAGCCAAAGTCCTTCCACCCAGTATCCCCACAGGATACCAAAGTAACTCAACTCCATTGATGCATCCTGACCAATGTCCTTCTACCCAGCATTCCCACAGGTTACCAATTATCTATCCCAACCAATGCCCCTCTACATGGCATCCCAACAGGATAACAACAATCCATCCTGGCCAAAATCTCTCCACCCAGCATCCCCACGGCCACAGGTTATCAATGATACATCCCAGGCAATGTCCCTCTACCCAGCATCCCCACAGGATATAAGTGATCCATCTCAGCCAACGTCCCTCTACCCAGCATTCCTATAGGATATCAAAGATCCATCCCAGTCAACATCCCTTTAACCAGCATTCCTACGTATACCAAAGAACCATCCCAGCCAACATTCTTTCACCCAGCATCCCCACAGGATGCCAACGTCTCTCCCATCTGGCACCCTGCAGAATACCAATGATCCATCCCAGCCTCCGTTCCTCCACCCAGCATCCCCTCAGGATACCAGCAATTCCATCCCAGCCAACATCCCTTCACATGGCATCTCCACAGGATACCAGTGATGCATCCCAGCCAATGTTCCTCCACCCAGCAACCCCACAGGTTACCAGTGATCCATACAAACATACAAAACACCAGCAGAAACAAGCCTCACAGTCTATCAAGTCTGCTGGATTGTGCAGCTAGCCCCTCAACTGGTAGCTGCCCCACCCTCCCCTCCACTTTGTACTTATCCCCCGTCACTGTGTCCCAACCCATCTTAAAACCACCCACTGTCCTACTGAACCCCACCTCCTCAGGCAGAGTATTCCACTTGCCTACCACCCATTCCATGAAAAAATGCTTCATGATTTCCCTCCTGAATCTTCCCCCTCCAATCTCAGCTGATGCCCTCTTGTATCCCTCCCTCTTCTAATCTTGAAAATCCCTTCTGTATTGGTCTTGTTTATCCCCTTTAAGTATTTAAAGGCTTTAATCATATCCCACCTATCCCTCTTCTCCTCCAGGGTGTACATATACAGCTCGCTCAGCCTATCATCATAGGACCTGTCGGAACAAAAGCTTATGATATCACTTTTTATAATGATGCACTTGGATTCACCTCAGGCCTTACCCAAAAATTATTCCATAAATTGCCAAAAATAATAATAATTCACATATGATATTATCCTATGCTCTCCAGAATCAAAAATGATGGTGAAAAACAGTTGCCACACTTCGGATTATATAAGAGATAAATATATATTTTACTCACATATGTACAAGTACTAAATATTCATGCTTAGCATAAATATTAAGCATAATAAAAAATAATGTAAACATAAACTGTAATGTAAACAAAACAACAGGTTTTAGAAAATCAAGTAAATCAAATAACACAAATTTCAGCAAATAAGCAATGCCAATGAATAAGCAATATTCATCATAATAAATGACAGTGTGCACTATTTCTTCAGCATACTTATAAATATCATGACCTTTTCTTGTTACTATGAGAACTTGCAACTCATTACACTAGTGTTTTAGGTTATAGCTTTGTATTATAATTGTTTTAAAACTTCATAGCATGAAAAAGGTATTTCCTTTACATCTAAATTTTAGCTTAACCATATACCCAAGATTTTGGAGCCAAAATGCACTAAGTTACCTCCCCCAGATAGTCAAATAAGTACTAAAAGTGGAATAAAGGAATACTTATGTTTTAGTTATCTGTAGATGTGGTCTTCTACTTTTTAACTTTCAAAGTCTTGGTGAGAACTTCTGGTTTTGGATGACTAAAGTCCTTGGTGGTGAGTTCGGCTTTAGTCTGCTGTTTTTTTCCCTTGAACCTGTAACTGTAGAGTCTTCTGACATCAATGAAGCAATGCAGGCTGGATCCTTCTTGCTTGACATCACAAATCATCAAAAGTCACTTCAGGATTTAGTGGGAAAAAATCAGACAACAAGATTGTAGCAGTTCAGCACAGTCTGTAGAAAGATAATTCCCTGTAGACAGCAGTGTTGTTTTGGAAACTGGACTCTGTGACTCTTGCCTGTTTCAGTTTATTTCTGCTCTTGAACCTGCAACTCTGGACTCACTGCTATTTAACAGCACTGTAGGCTTGCTGGCTGGTAAATTCCAAAGTCAGTCTCTTGTTCAGGCTTTTAACAGAAATTCCAAAACATTACTTTAGTCCAAACTCTCAGTATGCAAAACATAGGCCTTGCTTCATCCAATATTGGGAAGAGAATCCTTCCTGTAACAGTCAGTTTCAGCAGCTGGACTTTGTTGCAGCATTGTGCAGGCTTTTAAGCTGGTTTAGCACCCCCTTGCGGTGGCAGTGTCAAAGTCAAATCATGTCCCAAGCAGGTGTGGCTTCAGGCTTTTGACCTAGTACAAGTCCTAAGCTTATCCAAAATTGTCAGGGCAGCCAACACAGGTCTTCACACACCAAAGAATTAGACAGTTCTGGGCCGACTTTGCCAGCATCCCATTTATGTTCCACTTGCTGGGCAACATCACCATCAAATTATGATTGGTCTGAGTACTCTTTGAGGGTGTTATTGTTAACCCCTCCTAAGCCATTTTTTTTATTAATATGACCTCATCTTCAAAAACTATTTTTGATATAAAACTATTTTTCTTTCTTGCATCTATGTGCACCTTGTTACAATTATAAAACTTACATTTTTAGATGCAACTAAAACAGAGGGTTCATTTGAGACCAAACATGATGGTGTCAATTCTAATATAAAATCTATAATTTATAAAAAACATTATACAAATGTTTCCTTTATAGATATCTAAAAAGTATTTATGGATTTCAGAAGTACATTTTTTCCCTGTTTAAAATGATGTTAGTTTGGCACACCTGCTATCATTAGAAACTGTATAAATTTAGTAAAACTTCTTTAAGACAGGGATCTTCTTTGTTTGAGGTAAATGATGCGTAACTTCATGTTGCTTTGGAGTTTATCCAGAAGGCTTATACAATCCACATGACTGATGTTTCTGTTAGAGAAACACTTCAGACTCCTTCCATTGAAAAGGTGGCAATGTCAGCTTACTATAGACACCAAACTTGTCAACATATTTTAAACAGTTTTGGGACTACAGAGTTTTGTAAATAGCTCACACTACACTTTGCTGATAGGTTTAAAACTTAATCACTGGGCAGGTTCATGCATTTCCAATAACCTGTATATTTCTGAAATGTATCAGAATTTTTGTATTTTTTCTTTAAATAAAAGTCTTAATTTCTTAAAGCCAATCTATGTTAACTTCTGAGATTTGCTCTGGCTGGTACAAAAATCAGAAACAAAGTTGTAAATTACGTGAAGCTTCCATGGCAATAATCTCTTTCAAAGTCTTGCTTCAAGCTTTTTGGAAGAGGCCATTCAATTTAAACAGACTATCCTTGAAACATTTTTATTTTTAAGTTGACCATGTATGCTATATTCCTTTTTGTTTCATGGCATCATTCCTCCATTTCAGCATTCAAGCCTTAAGCAGCATTGCTCTTGTTTTAGAGTTCATTTAGATATTAATGTGACCAGAAACATTTGTAGTACTTAATAATAAAACCAACATAAAGATACAGAATAGCAATTAAGAATATAATAAAATTATAATAATAATGTATTTTAGTCAAATTAGTTCTGTTCCTACAGATCTTCCCTCCAATCCCTGGATCATCTTAGTCGACCTCCGCTGTACCCCCTCCAGCAATCTGATGTCCTTCTTCAGGAATGGGCACCAGTACTGCACACAGTTTGCCAGATGTGGCCTGATCAGTGACCTGTACTGGGGAAGGATCACCTCCCTATTTCTGGAGGAGATTCCCCTTGCTATACACCCCAGCACAGGGTTTTATTTAACTCTAAAAATTGGTTATCATTTTGCTCATAAAAGTGCTAAAACTTTGTGAAAATGCATAGCTCTAGCCTCACAGTGTTTAACAAACACAGCACTTCTAGAAAATCTATATAAGTACTTTCTGTACAGTTAGTATCATCCCAAGAAAAAAACTGCTATTCAATTATTTAAAACCCTGCAGCATTTTGTTGGCTTTAGCTGTCGCCTTCCTGCACTGAGTTGAGTTGTTCATATTCCCTGTCATAAGAACCCCTAGATCCTTTTCCTCTCCTGTGCTTCCCAACTTTACCCCTCCCAGCTGATAGCTCCTCCCCTGGTTCCTGGCTCCGAAGTGCAGTACCTTGCACTTCTTGGTGCTGAACCCCAATTCCCATGTTTCTGACCACTCCTGTAGTTTGGTCAGGTCTTCCTGCAGACCCCTCCACCCTTCAGTGTCATCTACCACAGCTCCCATCTTCATATAGTCTGCAAACAGACTGATCTTGCTCTGGATCCTGTGTGAGATATCAACTATGAATATCTCAGACAGCGCTGGTCCCAGTACCGGTCCCTGTGCTACCCCACTTGTCACCTCCCTCAGTGACGATGGTTCCCCCCCAAACTACCACCCTTTGCTGCCTTCCCTTCAGCCAGTTGGTGATCCAGTTGACCGTCTTTGTTCCCACCCTATATATTCCAGTTTCCCCTCTAGCCTTTCATGCGGCATGGAATCAAAGGCCTTGCTGAAATCCAAATACAGGACATCCATCGCATGACCCTTGTCTAGTTCCCTGGTCACCCAGTCGTACTGGTCAATTAGGTTTGTCTGGCAGGACCTACCCAAGACAAACCCATGCTGTTGACCATCCTGGAGTCCATCATCCTCCAAAAAGGTCATCAGCCTCTCTTTTAGGATTGTCTCCATGAGGTTTTCTACAGTTGATGTGAGGCTTAATGACCTGTAGTTGCATGGTTCATCTGTTGGACCACTTTTGTGAATGGGCACCACCATCCCGGCCAGAGACCCTCCATCCAGCATTCCCACAGGATACCAGCAATCCATCCCAGCCAATGTACCCCCACTGGGCATCCCCACAGGATACCAATGATCCATCCCAGCCAAAATCTCTCCACCCAGCATCCTCGCAGGTTACCAATGATCCATCCTGGCCAGCGTTCCTCTACCCAGCATTCCAACAGAATACCAGCAGTCCATCCCAGTCAATGTACCCCCACTGGGCATCCTGATAGGATACCAATGATTCATCCTGGCCAATGTCCCTCTATCCAGCATCCCAACAGGATACCAACAGTCCATCCCAAAGTCCCTCCACCCAGTATCCCCACAGGATACCAGCAGTCCATCCCAGCCAATGTACCCCCACTGGGCATTCCCACAGGATGCCAGCAATCCATCCCAGCCAACGTCCCACCACCTGGCATACACACAGGATACCAACAATCCATCTCAGCTAATTTCCCTCTACCCAGCCTCCCCACAGGATACTACCAGTCCATCCCAGCCAACATACCTCTACCTGGCATCCCCACAGGATACCAACAATCCATTCCAGTCAATGTCTCTCCACCAGATATCCCCACAGGATACCAATGATTTTTCCAAGCCAACATCCCTCCAGCTGGTATATTTACAGGATACCAGCTATATATTCCAGCCAACATCCTTCCACTCAGCCTCTCCAAAGGATACCAGTGATCCATCCTGGTCTATGTCCTTCCACCCAGCATACTCACAGAATACCAATGATGTATCCCAGCCAACATCCCTCCACGCAGCATTCCCACAGGATACCTAAGATCCATCCCCGCCAATGCTCTTCCATCTTGCATCACCACAGGATACCAACGATCCATCCTTTTTTTAAAATAATATGCTTTATTGTTTTCAAAACACACACAATAAAACAGGACACACCATGTTACATACAAGATCATACAAAGACAAGACATACAACCCCCAAAAACTATGTACAGAAGAGAATTTGTTGAAGGTGAAATGACATGCTCTTTGTTCAGTCTACATTTTGAACTGTGATAAACAATTTTGTAACTTGTTTATGATGATCCAAAACACATTAATATTACCCAGTGATCATTTTTTGTTTCTTGCCTGTTTTACAGATTTGATCATGTGTGAGTTGATCCTGTCACTAAGTGCCGCAGACACCAACTGCGATAGATGGTGATGACATAACAGTCTCTGTCGTCTTTCATTTCCTGGTTAGCTATCTTTGTCATCCAAAGCATGCCAAAAAAGTGTGCATCTGAAATTCACAGTCATTTGTTGTACCGTTCATAAGAATGATTAATATACTGTTGCAGACTACATTTTTCATACGTTTAAATTTTTGTGAACCTACTTCTTGTCTGCTATATTTAGCAATGAAAGGCACAATGATAAGAGGCTCATCTATTATGTGTGTGAAGCAGGAACAGTTTGTGAGGGTGACAGCATGCAGTTCTTGTCAGTTAAACTTGTTTTTACTTTTCACTTAATTTTTATTAGAAAATGCATAGTTGTATCAGTCTGGATCAATTTGTTTTTCCTTTATGACATGTATTTGCCATGTTAGCATCTGGAATAGTGTGGTCTTTTTTTTTTTTATTTGTTTATCTGCCCCTATGCACTCCAAGTCCCCCACTCCTTGGGCCGTCATGGTCTGTTTACCTCCCTACTCTCCTCACTCGAACCTGCTGTCTTTACATCTTGGCCGACCCCACAGGGTACCCGTGTAACCTTCACCGGGTGGGTCCCTCTCCTCTGAGGGGGAAGGCACTGGTGGAGGGAGCCGGCGCACTCACTATTTGGCCCTGGGGTGCTGCTGAGGTGGACTTGGCTCCCTGGAGGGCTTTCGGTGGTGTCAGAGACTTGCAGCCATCATCCGGCGGATCCCTGGAGCTTTTTCCATTTTTTTTCTATGGTTCCCCACTGCGTTGCTCCTGCAGTGCCTCCAGTCTCCACTGGGGGCCACTGCCGAGTGATGCTACCCTGCAACCCACCCCAGGAGAGGAGAACAGTCCTTTGGACACTCAATCCTCTCCTTGCCCCTGCCGACCCATGGCACCCAAGTCCATTCCCGAACCCGGGTTGCCAGCGCAGTGCGAGGTAAGGCATCCAGCGCCTCAACCCTCAGTGCCACTGGGCCGGCTAGTGTTTTCCCCCAATTGTTTAACCAGGTGAGACACACTAAGCTGAAAGCTTTTTTACAGGTGCAACCTGGGAGCACGGGGAAGTTAAGTGACTTGCTCAGGGTCACACCGTATATGCAAGTGGGGGCTGTGGGAGTCAAACCCAGATCTCCAGATTTGCAGCTCAGAGCCTTAAACCACTGCGCTATATTGTCTCCCAATGGTGTGGTCTTTTAATCATGAAGGATCAATTCCCATTGTGAAATATAAATTAATTTTTTAGCATCAGTAACAAGACTTAACCACGTAATTTGTATCTCATAATTCTGCATGGAAATAGTTACATTTTCTGAATGTATTAAAAAAATTTAAATGCTGGTGGGAATATTTAGCTACGGTGGATTTTTTTTATGTGTGCCTAGTCTTGGTTCAAAATTGGACTCAAGTGTAACTGAGGTCTACTGCAGTTACCGTTTGGTTGCAGGCCAGTCACATGACGGACAATAACAAATGTCAGAGATAAGAAGAGGAGATAGAAATAGGGTAAGTCATTGTCAGAACTGCTTGCTCTCAGAGAGTGAAGACGGAACAGTGACGGTCCACCAACATCCTAAAAAAGTCAAGGAATTTATTTATTTATTTATTGCAAACTGGTGATCAGGATGGAAAGATTTTACACTGTGCTCGCTCTCAGGCTCAGCTGTCCTACTGTCCCATCACGTCACGTCACTGTTTCCAATGCTGGATGGGGGGGAGACCATCAACTCCTCGACCCCACCAGCAGCAGATTTCTGGCCTCAACCAACAGAGTCCTTGACCCCTACCTATCCCTGTTCTCTTTGGGTAATATCCCCCCCAATCCATCAGGAAACAGTGACATGACAGGACAGTAAAGTAGGACAGTAGTTGAGCCTGAGCCAGCAGTGTAAAACCTTTCCATCCTGATGTCTTGCTGGGAACTCCCATCCAGGACTCGGGGCGGGGATAGTTGGTTGGCTGTAGCTCTCTATAGCTCCTCTCTGATATTGCCATTGTCTGACTCTGCCTGCACCCTGCTGCAGCACTGACCAGGAGGTGGTGGCCGAGGAGCCTGAGCCAACAGCAGGTGATTGGGACCTCCCCCATCCACCAGGAAACCGTATCAGGAGTCAAGGTCAGGACAGCTGAGCTGCACACTGTAAAAGTAAAGCCTGGGTTACCTTTCCGGGAAAGGTAACCATTTGCTATTACAGTGTACAGATCAGCTGTCCTGCCACTGTTTCCTCATGGATCGGAGGGCTCTGTGTTAGTTGGGGTAGCGGCCAGCGATCTATTGTTGGGAACTCCCATCAGGGCTATTTGGGTGGCTGCCTGACCTGTAGCTCCTATTACCATGGTGCTGACTCTACTCTGCCTGCAGAGAGCACCAACATCCAGATTCTCTTGGCTTGGCTGTTTAATTTTTTTTTTCCTGACTTCACTGTATGGTCATTATGGTGCGATGAATTTCTGATCCCCACCCCACGAACAAATCATTTTCGCACCACAAGAAGTTGGAAAAACTAACAGCTAAGTCGGAAGTCAGGAATAATGCAGGAAAAACAGATTTAAAAAAAGAATTTAGCCTCCGTTCCCCCCAGTGTTTCAAAATTATTAGCCACTGTGGCTAATCAGACCCAATATTTTTTAGCCACCGCATAAGACCCTTAGCCACACATGCCGAGTAATGGTAAAAATTTATACAGACTTGTATTAACTGCAGATCACATTCTTTAAGTACTTAAACATGTTTACAGCACTTTTGTAGTGGTTAAAACACAATTAATGAGCCTAAATTTGAAATAAAATCTTTATTATCAGGTTCATACTGAACTATAATGTATAATTAGAAAAGTATACAAAATAAATGCATACTGGTCATTAAGACTGAGAAGTGCCAGTGGCCACACAGCAGCCAGCCATTTGAAAAAAAGATACTTTAGTTTGTGGTCAGTTCAGGCAAACAATGAGTCTGACAAGACAATGTCGAGACATCGGTAAAAGGCAAGGCGCCACATATTTTTAAAGCAGGAAAATTAGCATTAGACTCTATGAAAGTTTTCAGTAATTTCTGTGTGAAATGACAAGGCCAGTAGTGCCATAAGTGTTTTAATGCCCCCCCCCAGGCTGCCATAGCACACACAGGGTCATGTGTAAGCCTGAAACTTAAGGCACTAGCAAGGCAGAGTCAGAAATAATTTTCACATAAGAAATTAAGCAACAGTTTTAAACAATTATTAAAAGCAGAAAAAGTGTTTTTATATTGTAAACCCCGGTTGTTTGAAAAACATTAGGCACCAACAACTCATTGATTCCGGCTATTAAATCATAAGAAAAGCAGTAAGTTACTGTGTTTTTATGACATTTGCAGCTCTGCAAGTATTTAAAACAACATGGCAATGAGCCTATTTCAAAAATCAGCAAACCCAGTAACTTTGAATCTTAAATGATTCAAATACCAGTGACTATTAATGTATCATAGAACAAGCAACCAGCCTAGTGTCTGTCTGGGATTCTTTGTCTTTTTCTGTTATGCAATGCTGCAGATCATCTTCAGAGGAACTTTGAGGTGCATCAGTTGCCTTGACAGTTTGTAGGAAACCACGCCTGTCCTTCTCAGATGTCCAAATCTGGAATGCAGTTTCGAAATCAAAGTTTCCAATGTCATCTGGAGCCTCGACCAGAAGAGTCATTAGATAGTTTACATTCCACACTTTAAGACGCATTCCTCTCAGCAGTCTTAATGTTGTTGTATGCACTAAACCCACGTTCACACTCCACTGAAGTTGATGGGGTTGCCAGACATATTGAATATAGTTTGGACATGTTTGGCCACGATTCCTTGTTTGGGACCACAACTTTGACATTGAATTCTTCAATAGTGCACTATTTGTGCACTGAGAATACTCTACGTATTAAAGACCATTCAAGTCTGGTTTCATCTGGGTTAACTGGCAGGATGTTAGTAACTTGAGGGACACTGGCTTCTTTAGGGACACCATAGTGGATAAGTATGTTCTCAATCTCCTCTTCTCCGTAGCTAACAATATTCTCATCCTCAGGTGCATTGCGTGGGTCTAAAACTTTCCAGTTGTCCAACAATGTCCCTTCTGGAAAGTAACTTTCTAGTTGCTCGGCTGTAGAGTGTATGTAAGAAGTTTGTAGATTCTTAAACTCTTCTCTTTGGTCCCATGTATCTTTCAGTGTATGTGATCTAAATATAGATTTACCCTCCTCTGGTGGTTCACTTGGCATCTCAGATAGAAAACCTTTGAAATGTGGTCCTGGATTTTCAGGGAGTGCACGGAGTGCATCAATGGTGTTGACCAGCTGCTGTCTTTCCTCGGAGAATATGACCGCACGTTTCTGGAAAAGTTTAGAAAGAATTGCAAAAAGACCTACAGCATCTGCCAGAAAGAAAACAGTGGCAACAAATTTGAACGTCCCCATTTTTTTAAGGCATCCCATATCAAGAGTTCTCTGATAGTTATCCTCTGCCATTTGTGTCAAAGTAGACATAAGTGATGCAATGCAGGCTTGTAATGCCTGTACAGAATCAGAGAATGAAAGCCATCTAGTGAAGAAAATCTGTTTAAGCTTCACAGCATGTTCCTGGTGTAGCTTTTTGCTCTGATCAAGTATTCAACAGAATTTGGGCCAGTACTTTATCAGTTTCCCAAGCTGATTTACTGTTGACATAAAACTGACCAGATACTGTTGTTGGTTGGCTGCGTTCTCTGATGCTAAAGCGAGTCTATGTGCAAGACAGTGAGTGGCAACTAAATATGGGCGACCTATTTTGGCTAGAGTGGTCACCCCTTTTTTGCATCCTGTCATTATAGAGGTCCCATCTGTCGCAAGTCCTATCAGCTGTAAATATCCTAGATTTTGATCAGAGATCATGTTCTTGACAGAATTATATATTGCTTCTGATTTACATTCTGCAAGCTCAGTCACACCTAAAAATTCTGACTGAACGAAACCCTTGCTGTCAAGGAATCTGATGTAAACCATTAGTGTACTCTTGTTAGCCACATCTGTTCCCTCATCAGTTTGTAAGGAATATAATTTATGGTGAGCATTCTCCAATTCCTTTAAAAAAGCATCCTGCACAGCCTTAGATATTGCTTTGTAAAAGTCATTAATCGATTCAGAATGCGTATAGATGCCTGTGCCTTGGAGAACGGATTGCTTGATAGGTGCTAGCTCAGTGCAATCCTGTGTGGAAAAAGAGAAAAAAGAAATTTTGAAGTGACAGCAAGAGTATGCTGTCCCCACCCCCAAGCAAGTCAGAAACGTGTCCAAATGAGAGGCATGGAAGCAGGTGCTGTCAGTATTTTTTTTTTTTTTACAATCTTTACAAGTTACAATTCTTGATGAAAATTGCAAGTCAAAAATACTTACGTTGTGAACTTGCAGTTCCAAAAGTTTATGGAGGTTATGAGTGGCAGTCAGAGTTTTTCCCATGTAGTAAGCGCTTCTCATTTCTGCTATAATAGCACTTTTCACAGATGAATAAGCTGTGCTCACTGCCTTCAATCATTCCTTTTTCCTCTTTCTGCCTCCATTGCAAGTCTCACAAAAAGAGGAAATAGTTTTAAATAAAAAAAATGTATCATGATAAATTGAAGTCAGAAGACGAAAATGACAGAAGCCTGGCTGCGGGGCATAATTAATAAACTCACTTGTGATCTTTGGACATCTATATTTATTGAAGTCATCAGCTTTTGGCTTACTGGTTGATTTTCCTTCAGTGAAAATATTTCTCCAGCCAGTTGCTTTGCAAATTCTGCAACAGAATACTGCCGCTGCTTTGTCATGGATGAGCCATGTGTATGTTTTAAACCAGGAATCCTTTATTTCTCTGTGGCTGTCTCTGTCATAAATTCTAGCTTTCTTGATTGCAGTTTGAGACTGGCTTTCCATAGCTACAGAGGTGCTGGCGGCGCTACACATTTCTGGATTAGTGTGTACAGATTGTTCCATTTCAGCGGCACTTGATGATCTGCGTCTTCTGAAAATATCTGTTATTTTTCTTTGTTTTACTGTGGCCAGTGCTGTAGGAAAGCATTTTGGTGCCCTGGGCGAGAGTCTATGTTTGCGCCCCCTCCAAGAAAAGAGCCGGGGGTCTGGGGCGCAAGCCCCAACTCTGAGGGGTTTGCATGCTCTGTGGTGAGTTTGGGGCCTTTTTCAAAGAAAAACATACTTTTGTTACAGTTCCTATCCCTGATTTCAGGGAGAATATTTTGCTCCCATGGAATATGAGTTGTGGGAGACTGAGTGGGTGGTTATAGAGTGGGCCGCGCAATTGTTGTGAATGAGTGGCTGACCAAGAATGCCATCAACCACCCACCCTATATGTATTCTGAAATATATTGTGAGAGATTGCTACATAAAGCATGGGGTATGGGCTGCAAGACCCTAGAAGCTCTGAGGGGTTTACATACCTGTGGTGATTTTTGGGGCTTTTCTTGAAGAAAAACATACTTTGTTACAGTTCCCTACCCCTGATTTCAGGAATATTTTGCCCCATGGAAAATGAGATGTGACAGACTCTGACTGGGTGGTATACAGAGTGTGCCCGCAATTGTTGTGGACATTTGTGTGACCAACAATGCCATCAACCACCCACCCATATATACATTTCTGAAATGTACTGTGAAAGATTGCTACACAAAGCATGGGGCTAGGGTCCTCTAGGGCCACTGAAGCTCTTGGAGGGAGACAGTTGCTGCTGTAGCCTGATTTAGTAAGTTGTGGGTAATCTACTACTGAAATACTGCCCTACTGAACCAAAAACACTTGTTTACATGTTCTTCGGAATTGAGTATCTCATAGTAAACCCCTGATTTCAGATTTTTCTTCATCATGGAATTATCAGTGGTATTTAAATCAAAATCACAGTTTGCTAACAGAGGATTCTGCATTAGAAAGTAATGCAGATGTCGATGCCAGTTCAGTACTCCAACTTAATTGATAAATATATGAAATGTGAGAATTGAACAATCTATACAACACACAGGAACAGTTACACAGCAATACAAGATATGGAGCTGGAGCTGAATGAACCAAAGCCCCACACACAACAGCACAGGCCACTGAGTACTAAACCAAAAACCTGAAGGCAATCAGGACAGGAAACCCGGTAACTGACGAGAGCTGATGGATGCTATATTTTCATGCAAATATGTTATTTGAATCCAGATTGCATATCCACAGTAGTCAGATACAGCTACACATTTCACAGTTGTCTGTCTGGTCTATGGTGAACCTTTCTTGCCTTCAAAGAGGCAAATTCATCAATGACTTTGTCAGGTTAATGGCACTGGCTACAACATTTTTCAATAGATAGTATAGCGTAGATTTGACAGTCTTTCTTGTCCCATAGATGATCTTAAATAGGTCTTGATCAGCTTCAGTTTGCTGAAACTACGTTAGCAAGAAGCAACAGTTACAGGAAGCGCCAAGAAGAGTCGGAGAGCAATTTCAATGTTTGGATAGGAAGTACTCAAAGACCATTTGTGAATGAGCTTCAACAAGCTGAGGGTGTGGCATTAGAAAAATTGGGCAGTACTGAAGCTGCCTGAAATTTGAACTCTCTACCTCATATACTATTTCACAAGCATCTAGGTCCTTGAATATTTCATTGCTAGATCTGCTGCACATTTCTTTAACTCGCTAACTTCCATTGTTGAGAAAGATAGCCCTGTAAGGAAGTTAAAGTCAGCAGCCACTTCAGATAATGCCTCTACACGTCACTGAATCTGGGAAGTGAGGGTGTCTTAGAAACTGTTGAACTGCATTTTGAAATCCTGCTCATCAGAAATCAAGTGGCCTTCATCTTCAAGCGTTCTCATTGGCCATCCTTTTCACCTTTCTTTTCTTTTTCTGTGAATTCTGCATTCAGTGACATCTGTTCAGCAAGTTCTGCTGCATGTTGTACAACATCATGTATTCCATCATCCGTATGTGCTGAAGTGCATCCCTTAATCCAATGATATGTTTTGAGGCACTATCGACAGGCAATCCCTTACATTGCAACAGTTGGTTTACTCGCTCAGTCAGGTTCAGTATTTTGTCCACATTGCTAGGGTACAAAGAAATTTGAAATCTATCTGCTTGATTAGGCTCTGGGCTGTTGATACCGCGTCAGCATTGGTTGCATCTTCACTTATTTGGTACAATGCCTTTAAGACTTCAGGTATTTGAAGATGAAGGAGTGAACTGCACAAACTTTGAAGACCATCTTGTTTCAGTGTGACCTTCAGGTGACCTTTACTGCTTGGGACAGCACCTCCCAGCGGCTTGTTGAAGCTACAAAGAATGTAAACAATCTCTGCACTGTGCCAAAAAATGATACCATGTCCACTGATACACTGCAGCATGGACCCCAACTAAATTAAGAGAATGAGCTGCACATGGGACAAATCTAGCATGTTCATTCACTTGTGCTATATCTGGCTTACACACCATGATACTTTCCTGCCATATTAGCGCTGCTGTCATACCCTTGGCCACGACAGTTAGCTATATCTAAGCCATCATCACTTAATTTCTTTTCAATTTCTGCAGCTAGCCCACTTCCTGTCTTTTCATGTGAGATGATGAAATCAATAAAACTTTCCTCAACAGTACAATCATTATCCTGTATCCTCACATACCGAATGATTTGAGACATCTCTCCTTGTGAGCCACATCTGGCGTACAGTCAAACATAATAGAAATATTTTGCCTCCTTAATTTTACGATTATTTCACGTCTCACAGTGGAACCCAGCAAGTTAATAAACTCGTTCTGAATTGTAGGAGAAAATAGTGGCAGACCCTTCTTATGGTTGGCAATGTGCCCTGCAAGCTCGGATTATAGTGACTTATCAGTTCTAGCAAATTAAGAAAAATTCCAGAATGTGTGTGTCCAATTATCTCTGTGGACCCCCAGAGCCAAGTTGTTCTTTGGCAGAAAGAGATGCATCAAGAATAATTTTCAGAATGGTGCGCCACTTTTCTTTCTGAAGCAATTACCTTTGCAGTTGATCATCTATGTGGCCCCTGTCTTCAAGCACATTTCAAAATTCTTCCAGCGTAAATAACTGTCGCGGTGTTCAGGTGAGTTTTCATGATCTGGAATTCTGGGATTTAAATGTTTCCAATACAAAATCCTTTTTTGGATTTGCTAGACTGCCGATGTAGTGGATGATTTTTGCAAATAGCATGCCGTAGGAAGTAATAGATAGCTTTCTTGGTCTCACCCTTCATTATTATTATCGTTCACAGTCTCTCCATTGGGAAGAAAATTTTTGTGAACCAATCCCGATAAAGCGCCTGCCATCATCAGACGCTGAGAAACTAAAATCAGCATTTTCTTTTGTTCAGGCCATGTTCCACCAAGCAACATCTAACTTGTCAGTCATGTCAGGCCATGATGTTGGGTCATTAAAATTAAGTTGAGTATCAAGTGGTTACAGCATCTACATTACTTCCTAATGCAGGATCCTCTGTATAATTTTCAAAGCTGCATGCAGATGGTGTCAGCTAGGCAATCATCATCTTCTTCTTTTTCTTCAACTACTTCTTCTTCTGTGTATTGACCTCAACATCTGTCTTAGTAGGGGTAGGCTCATCGATGTCAATTGGTGTTGCTACTGGCGGAGTCGCCAGAACTTCCCTCCTGGTCCTTGAACTTAGTAAGCCAATGTTGCCACTGCTGGGAGAGTTTTCGATTTTCTTCTTCTCTTGCTTTCCTCAGTTTTCTAACTCTGCCCCTGATGGTTTCTTGGTGGCATCTTCAAGAATCAGGCCTTCCTTTACAAAATACTGAAGAGAGAAGTGTACAGTATAATATGTACTTGTACTTAACTCAAAGCATCCCAGTCAATGTCCTATCCAACTTCCTGTTTGTGTAATCAATAAGGCCCAACAGGGTGTGGGTTACTGGGAGTTTACCATGCCTTGTGTGGTGTGTCACGAGCGCAGCCAAGTGACTTAACCATATCACACAAGAAGTGGGACAGGTTATTGACTGCGGTGTTCTGAAGTTAAGTACATCTATTACCCGGTCATGTGGAGAGAATGCTGAAGATCTCAGAAGGCAGTTTCATTGTGCAAGATATATATATATATATATATATTACATATATTTAATTGTTAGAGTTTGCTAACCGGGTTAGTCCTACTCGGCACAAGTGCCCTGTTCGTGGTGACCTGGAACACTGGGCAGTTAAATGACTTGCTGCGTGAATAAAGTCACACAGTATGCAAGTGGAGTTGTAGGTAATCAAACCCAGGCTGCTGGAGGACAACAAGGTCAAAATTCACAGCTCATTACTGTAAACTCTACGCTATACAGCCAGCCCCAGCCTAAAGTCATTTGACTGGCTTGGCTATTAGATCAGCCTTACATTAATCGTCATGTACAGACTGGTTGCCATGGTATTTTGATTCTTCCTGAGTTTTAGCATTCCATCCTGTCACTGCTGACTGACTGAATGCAACTTCTGATTTTGAGCCAACATTCCTAAACTGTTGGTGGAAGAACTTTTTTCTCAAATATCTCTCTGTTTAAATTATATAAACAGTTGATATTATTGTAATCAACTTTTCAGAAAAAAGTTCTTCTATGAACAGTTTTTGAATGCTGGCTTAAAATCACAATGCAGCATTACCAGTCACTTTCTAACTCTAGGCTACAGAGAACATTCATAACCATAAACTATACTTGTTATAATAGCAATAAGGCTCTCACAGGAGTTAAACTAACATCCAATTAATTACAACCTGTGGGAAAATTGCCCCTGGACCACCCGTCTTGTTGTGCTACATAGTACATCGACATCCCAGACCCTAGATAGTGGTTATTGACTATTAATCTAACCTCTGGGAGTGCCTTATTGCTTAGTAACTTATCGCCATGCTCTCCAACCATCATTACCACGCTACTGCCCCTACTCTCCCTACTCCCTCCCGGCCGCACTTAACCCGGACAAACTACAAGTCAATGCTACAGAAATGCGATCACGATACACCCGACACCCAATTTAAAAACACATTGACCTACCTTTAATAAGACTGACTGTTGAAGGTGACTCCTCGCACGGCCTCTGGTGACTGCTGCTACTTATGTAGGACAGGAACTTCTGATCTGATGGTGATGGATGGTCTGGAGTCCACACTCAAGTTCGGCCTACAAATGAAAGTTCACATTTAAATTATACATAATTTATTGCTATTTTCACTCAAGAGCAAAGCACCTCCTTACACACATACAGAAAAGGAAGTATTAGTCCCAATTTCTGCAGTTTATATAAAGGTTATGGTATCGATGTGATGTCAGAGGTTGTTCACCCCTCATGAGTATGTCACATCGATACTATGACAATAGAGGTAAAAGATAACACAAAACATCAAATTCCAAATTTAAAAACCATTACCTTACCTTATAAGACTGAGATCAGCTGAGCCATACGTCGTTTTGTCCACTCCAAGAGTAGCTCGCAGAAGACTGTACTCAATTTTGACACTGGCTATAAAATGAAAGTCCACACATTACATTAAGTAGTAGTCTAGTACAGTAGATTATCAGCTACAGTCATACATATTTATTATTTTTCACTGAAAAGGATGGCCCCTGCCCCTCCTTAGACACATTACAGAGTACATTTCAGGTTACCTATAGGTGGGCATGCATGTTACATGTAATTTGGAAATAGGGAGGGTGAGTGGAGGAGGGATGCTGGGATATGGGAGCCAGACTAGCAGTCCCCACACTGTCACAAATGATTAATAAACAAGAAAGCTAGCGAGAGTGCATACCAGGATGGTAACCTGGCAAACAATTGCCAGGAATGAGCAACAGGACATAGGGACGGCCCAGTAATAGTAATCAGACTGGAGTCCATGCAGAAGAAAGTGGGGTTGCTAGTCATGGACCATAGGGTTGGAATCAGTCCTCTTTACTGTCTTTATAAGGCAGGAATACACTACTTTAAGCGTTAAAAAGATGTTCCAGAACCAGAGGGCATGGGATGAAGTGGAGGAGGGATGATTCAGAGGAAATATGAGGAAGAATTTCTTCACAGAACGGTGGTGGACAAGTGGAACACCCTGCCAGAGGAAGTGGAAGCTGAGACAATCACGGGATTTAAGAATGCATGAGATAGACATAAAGGAATTCTGGAGGTCAGTAGAGGGCAACTGGACTTCTAGGAAAACATAAACTGAACTTACAAGCTCAAATGGGCAGACTGGGTGGGCATAGGCCCTTATCTGCTGACACTGTCTATGTATCTATGTATCTATGTAAGTGGCAGTGCACTGCAAAGGAAGGAAACGTATGCCTCTTTGCAGACAACACAAACAAAAGATGACATAAATGTAGGCAAGTAATTTGAGAAGGCAGTTATGAGCCAGGGCTTGTGGATTCTCTGCACAGGAAAGGCATCCGCCTACTATAAAACAGGGGGTTGTCATCCCGCCTCTGCCCTCTGTACAGACAACCTGTGTGAGACCCCATCTGGAGTACTGCTAAATGGTGCAAGAGTTCAACATGATGATGTTTCAATATAAAAAATAATGCCGACAACAAGACACACCATGAGATTAGAGGAGACTGATTAAGGGGTATTGTTTGTGAGGAACTTCTTTTTCACAGAAAGGGTGGTCACAGGATGCATAGAATAGTATGGTCAGGCCTGCCTCAGCCTGGGAAGTGGTGGATATGAATAAGGCAGAGCTTCAAACAGGCATCGGATAGGGTAGGCATAAGTGAGCAATACAGATGAGTATGAATAGATAGGCCTACCATGACAGAGTAAAGGTCTATGGCATATTCATAAGGTAGAAAAGAATGGGCATATTCATAAGGTAGAAAAGAATGGGCAGAGTAGATGGGCATTGCGGTCCTTATTCTGGCACCAACTCTGTTTCTATGTCAGTTATATGGCTGTTTATCACCAGCCTGAGGGATAGCAGCGCTGGTCGCCTCCCAGTTCTGTTTGGTGGAGTGAGTCAGTCAGTTACTCCTCACAGACAAAACCGAGGGGCCCACCCAACCCAAGTACAGTAATACTAGTACTACCACTGGTGCTACCCTTCTTTAGGCTGATGCCTACGATAGTAATCAGATAACTGACATAGAAACATAGAGTTGATGGCAGATAAGGACCGAAGGGCCCATCTATCTAGTCTGCCCATTTTAATTACTGGGAGTCAGGTGACACCACACTACACTTGAACTGACTACTGGACTGGCTGGTTCTTGCGACTGGGGCAGATAGCCTGCTGCCTCCAGTGACAGCCAAAACTATACAACCGCATGCTATTATTCTGCTGTACTGTCCGCTCAACTCCCAGAGTCTAAAGTAGTTGAATTTAAAATCATGTAGACCCATCAAAGGAAGGCATTTGTATTATCAGCAAGGAAATGCAGTGTCAGTGGCTCAGTAGATAGCACACTCACCTCTGAGGCCGGAGATCAGAGGGCTGTGGGTTCAGTTCCCACATCTGGCACTTGGGCTAATATCCCAGTACTGACACTGTACGCAGCATGAGAGGGTGCTGCATTTCTGAGGGGTGCCGCCTTCGGATGAGACGTTAAACCAAGTCCCACATCTGCCTGATTGGTGGTAGTTCAGGTGGATGTTAAAGATCCCTGACACTTATCGAAAGAGTAGGGGAATTTCCGTGTCCTGGCCAAATTTCCTCATCACTAAAAATACCACCAACAGCTTAATCTGGTTCAAGGTCAGTTGGCATTCATCTGTATCCCCTCCCTCGGTCGTGCCTGAAAATAGGCAGGATTTGTCTAGTGCACTTACCCAGTCAACAAAAGCTAAATAAATAAAAAATAAAAATTACAGAGTGCACAGTGGGGGTGTTGTGTGTCAGTTCTGTGCTTGTGCAGTGCTTACATAATACAGTACAGACAGTGCTTCTGTGCTTAAGTTGTAGGCAATTTTTTTTTGACTACTGTCCTCCTGCCTGGGCTGGCTAACCCTAATGCCTTGCATGCCAAAGCCTATTAATTATATTACTTTATTATTAAGCTGCCAACTAAGGACCGATTTATGGCAAGCATTAAAGCAAGTTCGGATCGGAATTTGAGAAGCCAAGAAGTCTGTGTGACAGGCTGAAGCTGATAGTTTTAATTATGTCATAAATGATTGTGATTCGAAGAGATCGAATAAACCGCTGTAACATGGTCAGGATCTCGTAAGGCTTCTGAGATCTGACCATCTAGGGCGAGTTTCAAACTTCGGCCTCGCTCGGATCATTTATGACATAATTAAAATTACTATATAGCCGCTTAGCGCCCACGGTGCTGTTCGGCTCACAAAGTCGGTTTTTTGGTTTCCCAGCCCTTTGGGAATTGAGTGCAGTCTGCCCTTTATCCTGCCTTGCTTGGAGGCAGTATTTTAAGGTCCCTGGCCCAGGCTTGGCTGGCTCAATCTGGTGGTGGCAGTAACCCTCAGTCCTTGTGTCAAGGTGTTGTTTGCCCAGACTGACCTCAGGTGCCTCTGGAGTTTGCACACCCTTGAGACAAAATTTATCATGTGCTGCTCTTCTATAGAGGTATGGCTCCACACACCCCAGTAAGTGTAAGGTTGATCACATGGAATCAGTGGGATGGTGGTGGTATCCCCTGCCATGGCTTATTCATCGGTAAGATTTAGGGCTATGTATAACCTAAAATTACTTATCAAAAGCAACACACAGTGAAAAGAGTGCATTTAAAGGCTACTGTCAAGTTCCTAGCCTCAGGTCTGACTTTAGGTATTGGGAAAATACATTACCTGGTTGCACATATTGTGTAGAAGAGGCTAGTGTGGCAGTAGTTTGACTCAGTTAATATTTTCTCTTATTTTACATAAATTCCAAATCCATGGTCCACAGCAAAACTGATCAGAATGATGCGGTCACATGTTACAACGCACAAGTGCTTGGAGAATGATTCCTGCATCGCTCTCATTGACGAAGTTCGTCTAAAAAAAAAAAGCATTTGACAGAGGAAGGACAGCTGAACTCAAGAGAAGTTACTCTTATGTATAGCAGGGCTCTAACTGGTAAAAATCATGGTCGAAAGCTGAGCTGTGATGCTGCGATGTGCTCAAACATGTGCATATGTATGATCGCATGCTCAGTGTCACGGGCTCGACTGTCTGTGATTTTACCAGTTACAGCCCTAGTTTACACATAAGAGCAACACCCGAAGTTCAGCTGCTCCTTCTTCTGTCAAATACTGTTTTAGCTTAACTTGGGTATTGAGGAGGCGGCAGCAAATCATGCAGATTTATAATTTATGCAAAATAAGAGAAAATATTAACAAAGTCAAACTACCACTGGCTACACCAGCCTCTTCTGCACAACACCTACAACCCCAGGCAATGTGCTTTCTACAATAGGTATACAGTAATTTGTCACAACATGAGTAACACAGTCAGCTGCACGCCTGCACTGGAGTGTGATGAACGAGTGACAGCCAGGATCCGTCTCACTCCCAGTCAGTAATAACTATAGAGGTGGCGATGCCTCATCAGAATAATCAACAGTGGATCGAGCTGCTGAATGGGGTTGAAGTATCACCATAGTCAGCCTCCATTCAGATCTATGCATGCAGTCCAACACAGTTCCACACTTTTCAATATCCGTGCAGCCAAGGTTAGGTAAATACCTTATCTTTATAAAATAGCCCAACAGTATTGTAGCCCCAACTGTCCCCAAAGCAAGCCCACTCTAATTAGCTTCATGCAGTACTTCTGTTGTTGCTGCCAGTGCCACCGAAACTCTGCCCCCCAGGCAGCATCTCATTAATATATGATGCATGAGGGCTCATGAATTATTCATTAGCCCTCACTAGTGCCCCGGACAAACTCTTTAATTAAACTTTCCGTGGCTTCGCTGACTCCCCAAGGTCACCAGTCACCATTATGCTGAGGAGGAAACCAGGACTGCTGCTGAACACCTCCCAGAAAGTCCTCCAACCTGGCGGTCGGTACATTCAGTGTGGCTGAGTGCGCCATGATGAAGCATATATGCAGTCAGTCGCCAGTGGCTCAGCTCAGGAGAATGCTGTGGTGACTGCAGACTTTACGACTGCAGAGTGTATCCAACCATGAGTCGATGAGTCCAACAGGGCTAAACAACTACACTGGGCTACAAAACAAAAGGGTGCCTGTGGAGCCAAAAAGTACTCTAGAGCATGAGCATGGGGATTTGGGAGGGCAACAAACACAGGGCCCCTCCACCAGGTCTCAGTGAGTGTCTCTATGTCCCTGCCTTCGATGTGCATCAGACCTCAAGTTCACCAATTTTATATGGTATGATGCTCAGACAGCAGCATGCAAGTGAGAATAATTACCCATCTATGCTTCCTTGCCCCACCCCACTCTTGCCTCTCATCTAAATCTCCCCTGCTCTGCTACCCTCCCTGGTGTTCCCCTGCAACTGTCTCCAACCCTTGGTGACTGTCTGTTTCTACACCATTCCCTCACCCATCCTCTAGTTTAAATTCCCCAACTGCCTTGCCCATTCTCCTAGACAGTACCCCTGCTTCCTCCTGGAGCAGGTGCAGCCCATCTCACAAGTACAGTTAATACAAAAACAAGTCTGTCCCTCTTGCACTAGATCCTTAGTCAAGCATTGGCCTGCCTAGTAGTCCACTGTTGCTCCACACTAGCCCCCAGGACTAGGAGGATTTCTGAAAAAGATAACTCCGAATACCTTTTCCTTTAGAAACTTCCTTAGTTCTGTAAATGAATCCTCATGTCCTCAAGACTTGTGCTCCTGATGTCATTCACGCTGATGTGGATGATGACAGCCTGCTCCTCCCCTACTTTGACAACACAGACAATCACAGCACATGACCTATATTGTGCATTCAAGAGAAATTCCCTATTATAATTGGTTAATACGCAGTGTACACTCACTGGCCTACATAGACTAAAATGGTATGCAGGCTGCATACCATTTTAGTTTATGTAAGGCAACAGTGTACATCATGTAATAACCAATTATAATAAGGAATTCTCATGCAGGTATGAGTACCAGCCCTGTGCCATGCTACACCCTTGTATGCCACACCTTGAGAATGTGGAAGACTGAGATTATGTCCCTCTCAGCCTTCTTTCTCTAGGCTGAACATGTTAAGGGCTTCTAGCTTCTCCTCATACCTTTTGCCCCTTACCCCGATCATTTTGATGGCCCACCATTGCACCCTTTCAAATGTTTAATGTCCTTTTTGTATTAAGAAGGGGAGACATCAGTACAGTTTAGGGAAATGGGATCAAGATTCTTGGAAGTGCAGCTCCCTAACTAGTGTGGATGCTCAGTTATATGAAAGTTCAGTCTCATCACAAGTAGGAAACAAAGATAAATTCAATATAAAAAAAACTGTCATGAGGGCTTCTTAAATATATGCCACAGCATTTATTTTTTTAATTTATTGTTTGTATTTTCTTATCTTTGTTTTCTGTGAGCTGTTGGGAGTTCTTGGGAGGCACAGAAAGGAAGAGGGCCTTGTAGCATTGTTTTTTTTTTTTTTAAAGATTTGTTTTAAAATAACTGTTTTCTTTTCTTTTCTAAAAGCAACTTCTGCCCAGCAGGAGAAAAAACAGGTATTGTAGCACCTATAATAAATTTCCAATTCATTACCAACTGGGCATGACCTTCAGTTCTGTTCCCCCAATCCCATCCCCACTGCCTGGCTGGCTCTGGCACAAGTTAATTAACCCAATACCAACTGGGCATGACCTTCAGTTCTGTCCCCCAATCCCATCCCCACTGCCTGGCTGGCTCTCCAGGCTCTGCACAAGTTAATTAACTCTTCCACTCACTCCCAGTGCTGATATCATTCAATCCTCCCTCCGTTCCCACTGCCAGGCTGTACAGCTGAGCTGAATACCCCCCCATTCCCGCCTCCCTCTGTGTGCAGTCCCACCCTCTGTTCCTGATCAGGACACCACCAGAGGAACAGAAACAGAGGAAAATGGGATAATTTTTTTCTGAGCTAGCTGCTAGCAGTTCTAGATGAAGACGGTTTGTTGTTTGACTGACTGAACTTAGGCGACGACCGCGCGGGGTTTCGGTGCCGGCTGAAGACTATACCGCGGTGTGCACCACCATCATCACTGCCTGGCCTGCCGTGCCAACAACGTCTCTGGACTGATGAACTGAACTGAACTCTAGTCTCACACTGACTCAAATGACTCAACTGTCTGTCTGCCTAATGTATAGTGGTAGTACACACTACTAGTACTGGTAGACATACACACATACACTAAACTTTTTTTTTTCGTTCGTTGTCGTCATCTGACTGACTCGTCTCGTCTCTCTCTCTCTCTCTTCGACTCTCTCTCTCTCTCTCTCTCTCTCTCTAACTCTAATTACTCAGTGTAAACGTACGTCCGTCGTCTCGCTCTCCTCTCTCATCAACTCCATGAGACTCCCGCCGCCTTCCTTAAATACTGTCTCAGTGGTTCCTGTTACCATCACCACGTGATCCGGCTTTTCCAGACAGAGCTGGACCATGTGACACCGACACTTCCGCTGGGCGGGATGCGCCTGCTGGCAGAAGTTTGAATTTTATTTTTTTTTTTAGCACCTTTTTTTTTTTTTCTGAGGTTGCGGGAACTTGCTGGAAGTTGCTGCTGCTGCGCCTCGATGAAGGCGCCTCGGGCTGAGGCCCCACCGCCCACCCTTCCTACGGTACTGACTGTGGCCATCCTGCTGTCACTCTGTTTATCAAGCAATATTTGCTGTTTCGACATTTTGTGCCGTTTTGTACTAATAAATCACAATTCACTGTAGCGTTACTTTACTGTGTAAATTCAAGGAGATGCACTTTCTTACTTTTTGTGAATAAAAGCTCTTGAAATAGTAACTCAAAATTGCAGAGACAATTACAAGATGTACTACAACATAATTTCTGTGCGCTCTGCACACCTTTGCTTATTTGGGTGAATATAAGTTCTTGACAATTAAATACTTAAGTTTCAGACAGCAATAAATATTGGGGACATGAACATTTCAGTATTGTGTACATATTGGGATGTCTGAGATGCACACATTAATAAAGTTCAAGTTGAAACTGCATGACCGTGTCTGAGAGTTTTATTTTATATGACAGAAGTAAGTTAAATGACACACAGATTTCAGGGTCTGTTTCTTTGTGTGTGTGTGGGGGAGGGGGCACATTTTATTATGGCACAAGGTTCTGGGGTATGTTAGCACCATTTACACTTGTTTCACACAAATTTTCAGTAAATAAGCAGCTTTTGCTGCCAGCAGTCACACTGGGTTTTCTTTTGTTTGACACAGGCTCACACATTTAACTTGGATGCCTTGGCTTTCTTTTTTATATCTCCACCTGCTTCCCTGTCTCTTGTCTCCTTTCCTTTGTCTGCTCCTTATTTTGCGTTTTCTCTCCTATCTTGAATTCACAATCTCAGGCTTGCTTCTACAGTGCCTTGTCTCCTATACTTCCTGACTTCTATCCTGGCTTTTACTTCACTTCTCCCTCCCCCTTTATTTCAGGGGCATAAACACCTGCTTCCCTGTCTCCTTTGTCGGCTCTGCTTCTTTACCTTTTCTGTCTCCTGTCTTGTGTTCACAATCTTAGGCTTGATTCTAGAGTGCCCTGTCTCCTATAATACTTCTGACTTGCTTCTATCCTGGCTTTTACTCCACTCCCTCCCCCTTTATTTCAAGGGCTGTGTGTTGCATAAAATTTCACTTCTTGTTTTCTAGGTCACTCAAGACTTCTTTGGTTCCGTGCTTTACTTTTCTCAATGCTTTCTAGTTCACTCTGACTTCTTTGCTCTATTCTGCTTTACTTTTCAATGCTGTGCCTCATGTTGCTGCCTTAATATGATCTCCCCTTGTCTTATACTGCATCTCTTATTAATAGTCTTGTATCTCTTAGTACTTGTTTTATATCTCAGTTACTAAAGACCTCTTTGCTTTATTCTTGCTTTACTTTTCAAATGCTATGATATGCCTCATGTTGTTGCCTTAATATGATCTCCCCTTGTTACTTGCAACATGTACTGATTTGTCTCCCTTTATTTCTCAGGTTTTCTCAAATTGCAGCTCATATATGCCCAGCCAGCCTGCTTGCTTTGTCTTGTCTTGTCTCCCTTTGTAATTCAGGAGTTAGTTTTGCTTGTTCTTTTCTCTCACAGGCAGCTTCACTGGGCTTGTTCTATTTGCAAAGTCTGTTGCCTTCACATTTCTATTCTGTCTTGTTGTTTTGCATTAAGCACTACCCAATATTATCTCCCCTTGCCTTATATCCCTTATTTCAGGTTTTCTCAATGCCTAGCTTGCTTGCTTTGTTATAAAACCACACTGATTACTTTTCTCTGACTATAATCTGTCTTGTCCCTTTATATTCAGGTACTTTGCTTGTTCTGCCTTTTACTTATGTTATATTCACTCTGTAGCACGTTTTATTTTCATTCTTTTTTAAAGTATTCCCTGTCTTATAGATATCTGTTATTACTTGCAACATGTACTGATTGTCTCCCTTTATTTCTCAGGTTTTTCTCAATGCAGCTCATATATGCCTAGCCCAGCCTGCTTGCTTTGTCTTGTCTTGTCTCCCTTTAGCTTTGCTTGTTCTTTTCTCTCACATATTCACTCTGTAGCATGTTTTTTCATTCTTTTCTAAAGTATTCCCTGTCTTTAAGCTTCATCAGGCTAATTCTGTCACCTTCTCTCATTTATTTTCTTTTCCAGCTTTTCTATCTTGTTTTGCATCAAGCACTACCCCTCTGAGTCTCCGTTCTGTTTAAATCATCAGCTTGTTTGTTGAAATTATCAGTGCTTTTCCCCATAGCTCTGTGCCCACAGCCATCTTCCCCTTTAAAAAAAAAATCTCAATGTTTTACTGCATTCCCTGCCTACCATATACACTGCTCTACTGTCTGGCTGCCTATTAACCTTTTTTTTTTTAATGGTCGCCGGGGAGAGAGCAGAGGTACGAGTCTGCGTCTGTTCACTATCACCGCCACTGCCTGAGTGAGTCGTTTTCCACCGCGAGCCCTCCCAAGTCCTGCAAGCAGCCCTTCCGATTGGCGGGAGGAGAGATGTCTGTGTAACTGCACCAATCAGGCACAACTCTCCTCCGCGCCAATACTCCGATCATGTGGGTGCCAGTCTCCAAGCTACTGTGGTCATGTGGGTGCCAGTGACCACTGCACGAACTCTCGCGATGTTTCTGCCACTCTCTGCCACTCTCTCTCAGTAGTTTAGGACTCTGTGGCGAGAGAGTGGCGAAAACTCACTGTGGCTGCTTCTTTTCACCTCCGTGGCGCTAGGGGGTTTAAAGCTATCGCCACACGGGTTGCGGCTTTATCGGTGGCGATGTGGAGAGCAGCTAGCAGGAACAGAGTCAGCTGCTGCAGAAATCCCGACTATTAGTGACTGATTTGAGAAATCAGGGGCTTCGGCTCCTTATCCCCTCCCTTATGGCCACCACTGGGAAATTATCCCATATTGCTGCCTATCCTGTCAGACTACACACAGCACACGCCAGCAATAAGACACAATGAGGTGTGGATAAGAGTATGCCCCAGGTGCGTTATAAGGCACGAGGCACTTGCAGCGAGTGCCTGGGCATGCTCTCATCAGGCCATAACCCACACCTCAGAGTGTTTTATTGCGCTTATAAAATGGGCAAAAAATCTTCTACAAAAGAGTCAGTTAAATGCTGAAGGATTTTTAAAGCATTTCATTTTATATTGCTTGCACGTGTGTGCAAGAAACATGTTGTGGCAGCTTGCTGCAGAAGCAGGTTGTGGAGGTGTGGCACTGTTGTGGCCAGTGCCCCCACTGCTCTGGAGACTTGGCCCGTGTTCCCCAATGGGGTGGCACACTGCTGCTGACACTAGTTCAGCCAGTGTGCCACCACCTTGAAACATTTTAACTGCTGCAATCAAGGGCGCCTCGTCATTGCAGCCTCATCCGCTGCAATGAGGGAGCAATACCCTCATTGCAGGGCTTGCCGATGGGGCACCCAATCCTGCTCGGCTTCAGTCCCCTTCCCTTGCCAACAGGGGAGCCCACTCCACAAAGCATAAGTCCCTCCCTCGCTATCTTGTGCCGAGGGGGTGCCCAATCCCCTTGGCTCTTGTGCCCCTCGGCATGTGCCAACGTGGGGTGCTCCAGTCCCCGTCGGCTACAGAAACCCCTCTCCAAAATACTCAGGTGGCACGCTGGGAGCCCACCCCAACGTGCTAAATGCCCCTGAAAAGAAAACCGTCACGCGATTTTTTTTTTTAAACTGTTAAAAGAAAATGGTCCCTCATGTCTCCATGCCCCTTCCCAACCCGCACCCACCCTCTCTGCATGCCCTGCTTCCTGCCACCCCCTCACCCCATACTTTCACTTCCAGAGCCTGGGCTGAGGATCTCTGTGACCGGGAACACGCCTGCACTCTTCAAAGCTGACCGCGAACTGAGAAAATGCCGGTAAGCTGTATAAAGGCATAAATAGTTTTTTTTCAACTTTGGTGCATATCTCAGGCACGTTTGGGAATTATGGCACCAAATTTTCAACATAGGGTTATTGGGACCCCTCCTCGTGAATTCATCCTCTGTCATGGTGTTATTCAGTCCCGAAAGGTAATTTTGTGGTCACTGCATGAAATCATCTTTCGGGACCGATTAACGAAACGACAGTGCCAGTGTTCATGAGGTGGGCTCTCAAGAAGCCTATATTGCAAATTTGGTGGGAAAAATAAAAAAATGACTGTTTTACGAAAGCATGCGTTACGCGAGTTGCTATGCACGCTTGTAACTTCGTGAATTTGCAATATTTTCACTCCAGATTTTCAACATTAGCATTTTTCAGCACCTCCTTATGAACAGTACAGCTGTCATTTTTCACATCTTGGCCGAAATGTGTTTTTGCACTTGCAGCACAGAATAGCGCAGTCACTGTGAGAAAGCAGTGTTCGGGACACATTAAGAAAATCACAGTGATACTGTTCATGAGCAGAGGTCCTAAAATGCCTATGTTGAAAATTATGTGATAAAAGTCCATAAAATGACTGTGTTACGCAGCTGCAGTGTTCCACAGTTTCATCGCCGCCTTGTAACTTCGCAAATTAGTTATATTTCACCAGATTTTCAACACTGGCATTTTTTTCACACCTCTCATGAACAATGCAGCTGTAATTTTCACATCCTGGCTGAAATAAGTTTTCACTTCCAGCGAGAATAGCGCAGTCACTTTGGGAAATCAGTGTTTGGGACAGATTAAGATTGAGTGAGAGGGTGACCAAGCTCAACTGATCTCTGTCGGGACTGCTGTGGATTTCATTGTGGGCAGAAAAAGGTGTCAATGCAGGCAGGGGCCCAGTACAAAGGGCAGCCTGCAGCAGCGGGAGAAACAGAATGAGCGAGTGAGAGGGGGGAGTGAATGAGCTCAATGGAGCTCTGTCGGGACTGCTGCAGATTTCTTTGCAGGCAGAAAAAGGTGCCAATGGAAGCAGGAGCCCAGCACAAAAGGGCAGCCTGCAGCGCTGGGAGAAACAATGAGCGAGTGAGGGAGGGGGAGTAAGCGACCTCAACGGAGCTCTGTCAGGACTGCTGTGGATTTCTTTGTGGGCAGAAAAAGGCGTCAATGCAGGCAGAGGCCCAGTACAAAAGGGCAGCCTGCAGCTCCGGGAGAAACAGAACGAGTGAGTGAGAGAGGGGGAGTGAGTGAGCTCAACGGAGCTCTGTCGGGACTGCTCTGGATTTCTCTGTGGGCAGAAAAAGGCACCAATGCAAGCAGGAGCCCAGTACAAAAGGGCAGTCTGCAGCGTTGGGAGAAATAGAATGAGCGAGTGAGAGGGGGGAGTGAGCGAGCTCGGTGGAGCTCTGTTGGGACTTTATAGTTGCACACCCTCCCACCCAGGGTCCTCTTTGGTCCTATTTTACAGCAGGGTCTCTGGAGTGGACACAAAGCAATAATTGGATACTTTTAGGATTGCTGTAATAATACAGATTTAGTTGTTCTGTTTATTTCTCTAACTGAGCTATGCTGTAATGATTGCTGTAATAATACAATGGATGTCTGGGGGGGGCTGTTCTTAGGCACGGTACTTTCACTTCCAAATACATTAACAGCACATATAAGCAAGCAACATTTGGCATTGACAAATGCTTGTTTTTATTGTTTTAACATAAAATAGTTCCTTTATGGAAAAATGAATTATATGGAAATGTAAAGGTTTAATCAGTAATCTAGAGATATAGTGGTATTAAACTGTTTTTTTTTAAACTGGAAGTGTTTTTTAAACAAATGAGTTAAATTTAAATGTATTGGAAAACTTTTTTATCAAAACAACTGCAACTTGTACTGTAGTTAAATGCTTTCGGCTTCTGTTTGTTGTATTGAACTGAATGTCTGTTTTTCCAGCTCATTCGTTGTAGTTTATAAACTGCACCTTTTACATAGTGCAGTTTTGAATGATGAACGGTGCATTTTGGGTCTCTTTGGTGAAGGTTTGGTAGACTACAATCATTTCTGTGTTGTCGTCCAGGTTCTCATAGTTAGGATCTTGGGTCTCCCAGGATTTGCTGGTTATTGGTTATGAGGTGAAAGGCAGCATGGGATCAGTCGTGGAGCTTGCAGGATTTGAACACTGTTGGACGGTAATTTGCTCTTTTGCATCTGTTTTTTTCTTTCAGAGCTCAGATGTTGCTCTAGCGATTGCGGTCCTCCTGTGTGGCTGCCCAATACAAGCGAAGGCTGCACTCGTTCTTGCAACCCGTCACGGCCATTAATTGATGGAATTCTAGGCCTGATTCAGGTAGTAGCTGTATGGCTGTGGCCTGGACACTATGATTTGTGTACCGGGTTGAGAGAGCAGCCTCTTCACTGATTTTACTCATGAGGTTTGACAAGTAGTTGACCCCAAGAGGTTCACGGGTGTTCCAGATATCGGCAGATTGGTACTCCGTGAATTGCAGGTGGTGAGGATGCAGGCAGAAGGCTGGGGGGGGGGTCAGGCAGCAGCTTAGAGAGATATATTTTTTAAATGCTGCAACTGGGCATGAAGGATTACTCGGTATGGCATAAATAAAGCCGCGATGCTGATGCTTTTCTGGTTCACTTTTTTTGTGGTTCTTTGTGAACTCATTGAAAGTCATGGTAATGAATTCTGTGTCATCGTCAGCGTGCTTAATTTCAAAGTGGTCTGGCTTGAGCTGGTGCAGTCCTTCTTGCCCTCGGTGAGTCATGCATAATGGAATGTTCAGCCAGACCTTTAGTAGGAGCCCCCTTGGTGTGTCAACTGACAATACAGGAGATTTTTTTAAGATTTCAAGATCTGCCTTTGATATGGGGGGGGGGTTGAGGTGTCTTTCCCCTCTCTCCTGTACCTTTTACAGACCACAGTGAATATATTGTTTGTTGGCTTCAGCTGGGGGTCTGTGTGTAGATTTAAAGCTCTATTTATTGGTAGACTGTTGATATGTCTGTTCAAACCAGCACATATGGCTAGTAAGCTTGCCAGGTTATACTTGGTCCCGTCAGCTTGCCGTACTTCTGCCTAAAAATGCCTCAGTGTTGGACATAAATGTGGCACTGGTATTGTTTGAAAGTCTATTGAGATGTCCCGAGACTGGCACCAGTTGTTAAATACAGACATTGCTGGCTGGCCCGGTGGCGCTGAGGGTTGAGGTGCCGGACGCCACACCTCGCGCCACACTGGTGACCCGGGTTCGGGAATGGACTCGGCCGCAGGGGTTGGCAGGGGAGAGGAAGGATCGAGCATCCCATGACTGCTTTCCTTCCTCTGGGGAGGATGGGACACTGCAGCGGTGACTGGCAGGAGCCAGCAGCAAGCAGCGAGCAGCAGAATAGGGAAGAGCGTGGTGGGCGTCCTTGCGTGTATGTGTGCCTGGGCCTTGGTGCATATCGGCTCTTGAGGGCAAGAAAAACAGGTGGAAAATGGCGGAGTGCACCGTGGCTGATGGCCATGCCTGGTGCCCCGGCACCATGAGGATCCTGTATACAGAGTAGAATGAGCAATTAAAGGCTGGTTTCAGGGGAGTGCCACCGGCCTGGGGGGGTGTGTTGGCGGCCAGGGATCATGGGGATCTGCTCTGCGGAGGAGGATAAAGAGAAAGAATAACCTTCTCAGAGGTGCTGCCAGTCCATGGCAGGGGTGAGGCTAGGGTACTGCACACCATGCGGTTTAATGAATGGTTGCAAAACTGGTGCAGAGCACAGGGCTTTGGCTTCATTGGGGACTGGGGGTCCACCTGGAGAGATGAAGGTCTATACTGGCATGATGGTCTGCATCTGTCCAGGAAGGGAAACATGCTCCTAGGTGACAGGTTTAAAGGCTTCCTTGGCAAGCTTTTAAACTAGCCAAGGGGAGGTGCTGATAGGAAACAGGAAAGTTCAAGCCTTCCCCCGCAATGCATGGCAGGTAGTAGGGTAAACACTGAGGTACAGAGCTTGACAGAGGGCAGGACAGGAGTAAATGGAAAAATGGACAAGGGCAATAAGAGCAGGGATGGGGTAAAAAAGGATAAAGCCAACATTAAATGGAGGGCAATGAGTACCAATGCCCATAGTCTGGGAACAAGCCCAGAGCTAGTAGCTCTGATGGAAGTGGAACACTTGGATATTGTGGCAGTCACAGAAACATGGTACACGGAGAACCATGACTGGGATGTCAACATACCAGGGTACACAATCTACAGAAGGGACAGGAGGGTAAAAGGAGGTGGAGTAGCTCTCACATAAGGGAAGGGATCAAAGTAACAGAACTAAAAGGTAAAGGGGAGGACAAGAGGAACTCTGGGTCACATTGGAGACAGGGAATGGCATCACAATCCGCACAGGGGTTGTATACAGACCCCCGTCTCAAGGGGAGGAAATGGACAAGAAAATGATAGAGGGCATTCTCAAAATGGCTGAAAAAGGGGAGATACTGTTGATGGGGGACCTGAATATGCCAGATGTTAACTGGGCAACATGGACTGCAGCCACATCCAAGAGCAGGGTCATTCTCAATGCCCTACAGGGAGCATGCCTTAGACAGCTAGTGGTGGAACCCACTCGGGAGGGAGCAATATTAGACCTGGTACTCTCAAATGGAGAGAGGATCACAAACTTAGAAGTCAGTAGACACCTGGGAACAAGCGACCACTGCACAGTGTGCTTCACAATAAACACAACCATGGAGACAAGCCATACAAATACAAGGATACTGGACTTTAGAAGGGCTGACTTTGGCAAATGGGTGAATACCTAAGGAATGCATTAGCAAATGGCCAGAAAGGAGGGGTGGAAGAACAATGGAAAAATCAAAACTGCCATCATGGAGGCAACAAGCCTTTGTGTGAAACAAATAAAGAAAACAAAGCGGAATAAAAAACCACTATGGCTCTCAAAAGAAGTGTCAGGGAAGTTAAGGAGAAAAAGGCTGCATTCAAAAAGTATAAGGAATCACAGACAGAGCACGACAGGGAACTGTATCAATTAAAGCAGAAAGAAGTGGGGAAGGCAGTCAGAAAAGCAAAGGCCCAAACTGAGGAAAGGATAGCCAACTCTATTAAGAAGGGGGATAAAACCTTTGATAGGTACATTAGGGAACATAGAAAGGTTAAGGGAGGGATAGTGAAGATTAATAAAGGAGAGGGGAGGTGGGCAGAGGGAGACAGTGAAAAGGCAGAGATAATGAATGAATACTTTTGCTCAGTATTCACAAAAGAAGATGAGGAGCAGTTACCTAAACCAAACAGTAGAAGCACTCTAGATAGTGGGGTTGATACCAGTCCATTTAAAGAAGAAAGAGTACTGAAAGAACTTCAAAACTCAAGGTGGACAAAGTAATGGGGCCTGACGGATTCACCCTAGAATCCTAAAAGAGCTAAGGAGGACCTAGTGACACCACTAACCACACTTTTTAACAAATCATGGGAAGATGGGGTGGTACCTGAGGACTGGAGGAGGGCAGATGTGATTCCTTCACAAAAGAGGGAGCAAGGCAGAAGCAGGAAACTACAGACCTGTTAGTTTGACCTCAGTGGTGGGGAAAATGATGGAATCACTTCTGAAAGAAAGAACTGTTGAGTACCTAGAGGCCAGCGGGCACTGGACCCAAAGCAGCATGGATTACAGCAGGAAGGTCATGTCAGACAAATCTAATCGATTTCTTTGACTGGGTGACCAAAGTAATAGACCAGGGAGGGGCTGTGGATATGGCCTACCTAGACTTTAGCAAGGCATTTGACACAGTCTCGCACAAAAGATTAATAATCAAGTTAGCCAGCCTGGGAGTGGGTCCCAGGTGGTAGCCTGGGTAGAAAACTGGCTGCACAACAGGACACAGAAGGTAATAGTGAATGGAACACATTCTGAAGAAAGGGGGGTTACTAGTGGAGTACCTCAGGGCTCAGTACTGGGTCCAGTCCTCTTTAACGTCTTTATAGGTGACATTGCAGAGGTCTGGAAGGAAAGGTATGCCTTCTATGGATGACACAAAGATCTGTAACAGAGTTGATACACAAGGGGGTAGAAAGGATGAGAAGGGACTTGGCAAGGTTGGAGGAATGGTCAGACATATGGCAACTTAGATTCAATGCAAAGAAGTGCAAAGTAATGCACCTGGGAAATAAAAATCCAGGAGAAGAGTACACAGTAGCAGGGGAGGTACTAACAACAACAGTAATGGCAACGGATCTGGGTGTAGTCATATCAGATGACCTAAAGGTGGGTATACAATGTGAGAAGTCAGTAGGGAAAGCCAGGGGGATACTGGGATGCATAGGGAGGGGCATCACAAGTAGAAAAAGGGAAGTGTTTATCCCTCTAGACAGACAGTCGGTGAGACCCCATCTGGAGTACTGCATGCAGTTTTGGAGACCTCATCTACGCAAGGACATAAACAGGATGGAAGCAGTCCAGAGGAGGGCAACTAAAATGGTGCAGGGTCTACATCAGAAACCATACGAAGAGAGAAAGAGAGCTTAATATGTATACCCTTGATGAAAGGAGGGACAGAGGGGACATGATAGAAACTTTTAAGTACCTCAAGGGAATCAACAAAGTCCAGGAGGGTAGCATCTTTCAGAAAAAGAGATGTGTAAGAACAAGGGGGCACAATTTAAAGTTAGAGGGGGGACGGCTCAGGGGTAATGTGAGGAAATTCTTTTTCACGGAGAGAGTGGTGGACGCATGGAACCGCCTTCCTGGAGAGGTTGTGGGGTCTAAAACAGTGGAGGAATTCAAACATGCATGGGACAGACATAAGGCAATTATAGTGGGGGGTTGCAGGAAATAGGCTGTTGGTTAACTAGAATCTGCAGCTTATCCAGTAGGTAGGGAAATGGGCAGACTGGGTGGGCCAAGTGGTCCTTATCTGCCGTCAAAGTCTATGTTTCTATGTTTCTATGTAATAAAAAAATACAGACATTGCCCAGATGGTAGTTTTCTGAGTGTTAGCCTCATCTTTTTCCTTTTCTAAATTGTTTATCTGTTCTACTGTGAGGTGCAGGAAGTTACTCACCCCCGTTGTTTTCATTTTTTTTCTTTCTAGGAACTAAGGAGGCTTCATTTCTGTCAGGTGTTTTTTCTTCTAAGCCGGTAAGTATTTAGTCTATATGTAGTTGGAATTGTGGCTCTGATATGTCAGACATTTTTTTATGCTGTTTCGTAAGACTTTCGCGGAAAAAAATAAATCGGGTTTCTGTCAGGAGCGAGTGCTTTTTGAAGCACCACGCTGTCACTGCCACTTTGCGGTTGTGCGAATATTGTGGAATGAAAGTTTGACAGCACAAGCTCAGTGATCTGTGTGTGTGGCAAGGCTATTGGCTGGCGTGTAGTGCAGGTTGCCATGATATGTGTCTATAAGGACACGGGTCTGGCAGCCTCTGGACCAATCAAGACACTCAAAATATTTTGCCCATTTTATAGTATTCTGTAATACATGGACTGTCAGATTTGACAGCCTTTTAGGTGGCGCCAGCGGCAAACAGAGGAGACTGATGTGATGCAGTCCCGAGACCCTGAACATTCTATGCTGAGTGATGTAATGCAGTCCCGAGACCCTGGACATTCTATGCTGAGTGATGTAATGCAGTCCCGAGACCCTGGACATTCTATGCTGAGTGATGTAATGCAGTCCCGAGACCCTGAACATTCTATGCTGAGTGATGTAATGCAGTCCCGAGACCCTGAACATTCTATGCTGAGTGATGTAATGCAGTCCCGACCCTGAACATTCTATGCTGAGTGATGTAATGCAGTCCCAGACCCTGGACATTCTATGCTGAGTGATGTAATGCAGTCCCGAGACCCTGGACATTCTATGCTGAGTGATGTAATGCAGTCCCGAGACCCTGGACATTCTATGCTGAGTGATGTAGTGCAGTCCCGAGACCCTGGACATTCTATGCTGAGTGATGTAATGCAGTCCCGAGACACTGAACATTCTATGCTGAATGATGTAATGCAGTCCCGAGACCCTGAACATTCTATGCTGAGTGATGTAATGCAGTCCCGAGACCCTGAACTTTCTATGCTGAGTGATGTAATGCAGTCCCGAGACCCTGAACATTCTATGCTGAGTGATATAATGCAGTCCCGAGACCCTGAACATTCTATGCTGAGTGATGTAATGCAGTCCCGAGACCCTGAACATTCTATGCTGCGTGATGTAGTGCAGTCCCGAGACCCTGAACATTCTATGCTGAGTGATGTAGTGCAGTCCGAGACCTGAACATTCTATGCTGAGTGATGTAGTGCAGTCCGAGACCTGAACATTCTATGCTGAGTGATGTAGTGCAGTTCCGAGACCCTGAACATTCTATGCTGAGTGATGTAGTGCAGTCCCGAGACCCTGAACATTCTATGCTGAGTGATGTAGTGCAGTCCCGAGACCCTGAACATTCTATGCTGAGTGATGTAGTGCAGTCCCGAGACCCTGAACATTCTATGCTGAGTGATGTAATGCAGTCCCGAGACCCTGAACATTCTATGCTGAGTGCCAAAAGATTGGTGTTTCATACAGATGAATTTCAGCGCTGAAACATGAACAAAAATAACAGTATTATCTATTCAAAAGGGAGCAGATTTGAATAAGGTTTACCACTATGTGAAATTACACATTTAACAGCGACAAAAAATATACTTGACACATGGAATATTTAAATGCATTTTTTTTACATATTACACATTTAACAGCAACAAAAAATATACTTGACACATGGAATATTTAAAGGCATTTTTTTTTACATTTCATCTTTAAAGGAGAACTGCACTGAACCTGAAAGCCATTTTTCCCAGCAGAAGCTGTTTTTTTAAATACTGGTTCCACTTCTGCTATTCATCCTTAAATACAGGCCTATTAGCAACCTCAGTTGATGTGTCAGGTAGGCACTCTGATGTTAAGTGCCATTATGGAACTGTATGATGCAGTTTATGTCCCTTTCAACCACAGAGTTCTATAGTAGAACATGAGTGCATTGTACCAACAATAGAAAAGTTGATCAAGGACATAAACTACATTATACAGTTCCAAAATGGTACTTATTATCTGTGTGTAAATCAGAAACACCTACTAGGGACTTCCGGTTCCGCCCCCCCTCCGAACAATGGCAGCCTAGAGAAAGAACTGCATCTACCCCGAGCTAAAAAAACTACACTTTGACTGTAATTCTCCATATTTCTCAAACAGATTTCTCATTATAGTATCAGCGGAAAGTGCAGAGTACTAGAGAGACTGAATTTAGCAATGAAACATAGCACGATGGAGGAGATAGCTGATGGAACCGAATCGGAGACCTCAGTTGCATCAGATAACCGTGACTCTGCAGACCTCAAAAGGGGCCTGATTAAATCTCAGCGGAAACAACCAAAAACCAAAGTGAAGAAGGCAAAACTTGACTTAATTTATCAAGAGATGCTTACTTTTCGGGCTGTAATTAAAGAAATGTACAGTGAGTTACGAAGAGATGTGATACAATTAGAGCAGAGAGTAGAAGAACAAGAGTCGACGAGCTGGAACAAACGTTACAGCAGATGAAAGAGATGCAAGAACAAATAATTGATCGCCAAGAAGATTTTGAGAACGGAGCACAACGCAAAAACATCAGAATTTATTGCCTACCAGAGGATTCTGAGGGGACTAACATTAAAGAATTTGTTGATGCTTTGCTGCTCACAGCCTTAGAACTGCCAAAAGATTTCAACCTCCACTTAGACAGAGTGCATAGGGCATTGGCACCTAAACCTACCTCTGCAAACTTACCACCAAGGTCAGTAATTCTTCGTTTCAACAGTTATGCAACAAAAGAACACATTCTGCTCACAGCATGGTGGTGCCAGAAAGTTTTCTATGGCCCAACTCTCTTGTATCTCGAGCATGACTATGCACCAAAAACTACTCGCTTGTGACGTGCCTATCTACCATTACTTCCAGTACTGAAAGCAGCAGGACATAAATTTACTACCCCATATCCAGCGTGGTTAATTGTTCATCTACCTTCTGGAAAGAGAGAGTTCGCCACGGCTCAAGAGGCAAAAGAAGAACTTCCAAAAATGGGCCTGCACTTTCCCGAACGAAATCTGGGTGACAACAATCCAGAAAAACGTCAAGTTGGCAGGCAGTCTAATTCGAACAGACGACAGGGAAAACAGCAAGAACTGGGAACAGTCAAATCTACCTTAGCAGTTTACCTGAGGGAGGCAAAAAGTGACAATACTTGAAACTTACGGAGCAGCTCATTTGCATGAGTGAGCAGGAAAGAGAGGGTTTGAAAATCTGTGCTGCGCCATCAGTTTTTCGGGCCTGAAGTGTGCTCTGTACATTAATGAGCTGCTCTGAGCCTGGAATAGGCGACTGCACTATGAAAAGACACTACCTTACACGAACTGCTAGATAAGTAACAACCAGTACCTAAATAACCTAAGTGCCTTCTAATGGTGGACTAGAAGTTATAGATATAATTATTTGATTATGTTAATTGCTGGCTTCTTCTTCTCCTTTCGATACTTGGTGTAATATAAGGGGGAATATTTTTCAGAAAGCTCGGGGAACAGGGAATGGGGAAAAGAGCAGTCTTTGAGCTCTATGCTGCTTATGGGGGACATCCCTAAATTTTTTCTTTGGAGTTTTCTACTCCTTTCCTCTGTTGATTTTGCCTTATTTAAAGGGGAACAGTTTACTGGCTCCTCGAAGGCCCCTAACAACAATGCTAAGGGATTCCCTTCAATTTTAGGCAGAGTGAAAATGCTCCAGGAGCAGTTTCTACTGGAAATTTGGAATTTTTCATTTCTCTCCCCACATTTGGAAGTCCTAAAGATTATACAGCATGGGATATTACCAAAAGCAATATCTATATGTATATATGTTTATGATTTATTGTTACTCATTACTGGACAGCTATCTTTCCCGATTAGTGGATATACCACGTACATTAGCATTTTACAGTGGCAAATTACTGTTATGTGATAATAAATTATTGTTGGTTGATAAGGGACAGTAGAAAAACTTTAGTTAGATTACAAAGCATCGGTCAGAGGACAGGATATATAAGACAGGATGGGACATTTTCTGGTGGAACCATTGTTAGGACATTCAGGAGACTTTATGGATCCTTATGGAGAAAGGGGGAGGAGTTGTGGAGGGGGAAATTGCAATAATCAGTAATACTTTACCAAATGGAAATCTAATATGGTATTAGAAACAACTAGGATACTTTCATTAAATATTAATGGCATTAATCATCCCATAAAAAGAGCTAGACTACAACAGTACCTGCGGAAGCAGAACACAGATTGCATCTATTTACAGGAGGCACATTTGTCATAAGGTGAACATGTTAAGCTTGCTGCAGGTGGCAGATACACTGTTTTCTCTTCTTCCAGTAAGTCGGAGAAAAGTCGTGGAGTGGCAATTTTGATTCCTGCTACTACTCCATTCACTAAGGGGGACGTATATTCAGATAATAATGGGTATTTTGTCATAGTACAAGGGCGTTTGTATGAGATTGAAGTAACAATGGCGAGTGTGTATCTGCCACCAGGAGCTTCTCCCTCATTACTGAGACAGTTCTTTAATAGACTGCTTGAAAAGCAAAAGGGGGTAATGCTGATAGGAGGCAACTTCAACTTAATAATGTCCTCGCAGAAAAACTCCACTTTTCCTAAACAGCATAGGTTTACTCCCACTCAAAAACTTTTAAAAACCCAGATACCTAAGATGGGTCTTATAGATGTATGGCGCTATTTCTTCCCCTCTGTGGAGGTACACACATTTGTCTCCCCTAGATATCACACATCAGCTAGAATAGATTTTTTTTTTAAATCTACAGAGCACTTGGTATGATCCAAGATATATCCCTGGAAGCTCACCTCCTCTCAGACCATATACCTCTTTTAATTATGGTGGGATTAAACAAAACTCATAAAACAACGTTATGGAGATTGATTCATTCTCTTTTGAAGGATCCAGTGTTTAAGACCAGAATGGTAGACAGTATCACACAAACCCTAGAGGAGAATACAGACCCTTCTATTTCAGCTACTATACTCTGGGATACTCTGAAGGTTGTGACTAGAGGAGAGATCATCTCTTATTCCTCCAGACTAAATAAACAGAGAGAATCCAGGTACAAACTATTACAAGTTAAGTTGCAAGAATTACAGCAGATGAGAGACAGAGGGGAACGAGTTACACAAATTGAGCTCAGACAAATCCAATCGGAATTACAATCCATTTTAGATTATAAGATGCAAATGTCTTTACTATATCTTAAAAGATTCTATTATGAGGGAGGCCCTAAAGGTGCCAGAAATGTAGCTAGGCGTACTAGAGGATTTAAGCAGACTGCCACTATCACAAAGATTAGAGACCCCTTAACAGGAGATATTCTTAACAAAACTCCTGCAGTTCTGAAAGCATTCCAGCAATATTACACAGATTTGTACTCTGATCCCACACACCCCTCCTTGGAGGATATAAAAAAATTGTTCTCCCCCCTTAACTTTCCACACTTGTCTAAGTTCCAGCAGGCTTCACTTTTACGCCCTATCTCCACTATAGCGATCCAGAGAGCAGTTAAAAATTCTAAAACATTAAAAAGCCCTGGCCCAGACGGCTTTGGAGCCGAATGGTATAAGAAATTTCTTTCAAAATTGATCCAGCCGATGCAAAAGACTTTTTTAGAGGTACAGGATGGAGGTGCCCCACCCTCATGGTCATATGCGGCCATCTCAGCTATCATGAAACCAGGTAAGGATCCATTAAATTTAGAGTCATACAGACCCATCTTGGTTTTAAATAATGATTATAAGCTATATATGGCAATATGGGCACATAGGTTGGAGACGATATTACCTACCCTGATACGTTCAGATCAGGCAGGATTTCTGCGCATGCGTCAGACTGCAGATAATGTACAAAGAACAATCCATTTGATGGATCGTATGGCTAATTCAGCCACCCCTCAGTTTAGTCAGTTTAGATGCCTGTAAGGCTTTCGACAGGGTGTCCTGGAGATTTTTATGGGGAACACTAATGTCATTTGGGTTTCCAAGGGAATTTGTGAATTGGCTGGAGCAAATAAATTCAGAACCAAGGGCTTATATAAAACTTAATGGCGGTATCACACCTCACATCATGTTACAGCGAGGCACTAGACAGGGATGTCCCTTGTCCCATTTGCTATTCCCCATCTATACTGAGCCTTTGGCTATGATGCTGAGAAAGTCAGAAAAATCGAGGGCATTCAGGTGGGCAATCAATCGTGGAAGTTGGCTTTCTACGCGGATGACATTTTATTGTCAGTATCAGATCCAGAGTCCTCTATCCCAGCAATATGGGAGGTACTTGAGCAATTTGCTCAGTTCTGTGGATACAAAATAAATTCTTCTAAAACGGAGGTTCTCCCGTTCCATTTCTCCCCCTCGCGAACACTGAAAAGCAGTCTACCTCTACACTGGAACAGCATCAAGATAAAATATTTAGGTATACAGTTACCGAACCAGTTAATGCACCTCACTATGGTGAACTATGAACCCCTAACACAAAAAATAGAGTCCGATCTACATCAGTGGTCCCAACTTCATTTATCTTTATGTTCTAGGGGGGATCTTATTAGGGTGAATATCCTCCCATGGCTGCTATATCTTTTTCAGACCATACCGGTGATGCCAGATGGAATGTGCTTTCCCTCCTGGAATAAGTCTCTGGCGAGATTTGTCTGGGCTGGGAAAAAACCTTGTATCAAGTGGTCCACATTAATGTTACCAAAAAATAAGGGAGGTTTAAATTTGCCTGATCTTCAGATGTATGCTTACGCCACTGTGATAGCTAGAGTTTTTAACTGGACCAACCCAATGTATGACATTCCCTGGAAGAACCTGGAATTCACCCTTAATGGGGTCAGGGAGGGGGGCAACCTTCTACAGTTGATGTATACCCCAGTAAATAAAAGACCTAGACTTATTTATAGTACAAATTCTACTATAGAGACTTGGAGGAAACTCATCCATTTAAGAGAGCTAGAACTAGTAGGTGCCTATCTTAATCTATTAAATTTTGGAATCCAATCTCTTACTCTGGAACAGGAGGGTACTTTGGCTCAATGGAGACAAAAGGGTTTTAAATTTATATTCCACTTGTTGGATGCCAGAGGGGTCATCTCATTTACCAAACTCCATGAAACTTACAATCTTTCACAACAAGACTTTCCAATATATACAAGCTTAAGAGAGGGCATTGAACGGAGGGGACTAGCCTACAGTAGGCTCCTGGATCCCCCCTTCATTGCTTACCTTAGCTATAACCACAGGGAGAGGGCAGCTGTGGCCCTACTTTGTGGGACTAACATATAGGGGATTGAGGGAATTATCAAAAAATTCTACTCAGGGAATTCTGAATGCCTGGAATGAAGAGCTTCCACTCCAGGTATCAAAGGAGGATTCGGAAAAGTATACTAAATTCTCAGTGGGACTTTTGGGAGCCCCCTATTGGTGAGAATTTGCCTGGAAAGCTAGAAATAGATTTTTCTATACACCGGCAAGGCTGGCCAAGTTTTCATCTGGAACGCCAAGCTATTGCTGGAGAGATTGTAGAGAAATATCTGCAGAAAAGTTCCATGTTTTTGGGGCCTGCCCGCAGTTAGCAGGTTACTGGAGAGATATTTTAGAGGCATTAAAAGAACTGGTAGATGTGGGAGCTGTATTGACCCCTGAGCTAGTATTACTCTCAGTTCCACCAGAGGATCTCCCAATCCCCAGAGGATCATTGTTAATCACCTATATACTGGCAGCTAAAAAAGCAATTACTAGAAACTGGGGAAAGAAGATGCCCCCAAACATTCAGAGCTGGCGGGGAATAATGGGAGAAATTTATGTATTAGAGTGATTAATAGCCAAAAGCACAGATAAATGGTCTGCCTTTGAGCTTAAATGGAGGAAATGGATTATATATATTTCATCCTTAGATCCTACTTTTGTGCTTTAGAAATATATTGACCCTGATGATGGTTTCTGTAAATGTCTTAGCGCTCATTATATGAACTACTTTATAAATTTTATAAGTTGCCCTGAGACCTTTGAATAATGTATTGCTACGTACGTAAAAACTGTCTTATGGTTTTGTGAATGAAAATATAATAAATACAAAGTATAAAAAAAAAAAAAGAAACCCCTACTAGGATAATTTAAGTCTGTAGAGATGGAACAGTGACAGAATTTGAACCAGTATTTCAAAATAAGCTTCTACAGGAGCAAAGGATGTCTGAGTTCAGTGCAGTTCTTCTCCTTTAAGGTAAAGTAGCTATGCTGGTTACTGGCATTGAGACCCAGCCTGATGTTAAACTGAGTATAGGTATGATGTTCGACTCCTTCACAACTTGCATCCATACCCTTTTTGAGCAATACCATTGTATCCCCACTTTGTGACTCACACTCACATCCTGTGTGATATAATAGAGGCTGAACAGTTTCCCTAACCTCCTCGCAAATGACTTACGCCTCTTACGTATACTGGCAGTCATTTGCTCAATTTTCAGATTAAACAGGAGGTCTTGGTACCATTCCGCATATGAGATTACCTCTTGGTGTGACCAATGTTTTAAGGTGACTTTTTTGGCCAAGGCTGTGATTACAGTGGCATGGTGTCTGCATTTTCGTATAGATATAGTGTTGAGGTCACCTAAAACACAGACCTCTGGGGGGAACAGATTGTTGAGGCCTAACATGGGCTTTGCTGTCTGCTTGATTGCTTCCCACAGACCTCGAGACTTTTCACAGTTCCAGAAGATATGTAGTAGGGAACCCTGTTCCTTATTGCACCTAGTGCCTAAATCCGATGGCAGCCTACCCATCTTATATAATTTTGTAGGTGTGTGGTAATGATTGTTAAGAATGTTGAATTGGGTAAGCCTAGATTTGTCCTTTCTCTTATATGCATACACATCAGACCATAATTTACTTATTTGTGTAACCCCTAGGTGGCGTATCCCAAGGGCTACTATCCCTGCCTGCTTGGCTAATAACAGGTTAAGGGGCCTAGGTTCTGTAACGGGTGCCTCCACCCGAAGGTCAGGGTTGGTAGTGGTCAAACTAGCCTGAGCACAGCCCTTCCGGACACTGTAACCCCCCTCGTTCCCCACTAGTGGCCAAAACAGTACACAATAATCACTTTCACAATACCCCTGATACACTTTGCAAGTACCCACACTGGTTGCACTTACCGCCAGGGCTGGCTCCTCTGGTTCGACCCTGGGGACCCCCTGTAAAACAAGGTTAAACAGAGCAGACAGCAACAGTACAGTACTTTTAACACAAACTGGAACCGCAGTTAGTTTAAATGCAGAAAAAGTAAGATCTGATTTATTCCGGGGACGTGAACAAGGAAGGGGCGTAATCAGGATGATTGGCTTACAAGCTACATTAATCAAACAGTTATGCATGCAGTTCAGAAACCCCACAGTCACACACTTGGGTACTCAGGTAGTAGGCAGATAGGTTGAAGCAGGATCAAGCACCGGGTAGACCGCCGAGCTGGTTGGGGCCCTGTGATGGAAAAACAACATGCACAACACACTATTTGTAATCCGGAGCCTGATGGCTCAGTTCGTGAATAAAGAGAAATAACCAAGAAATCAGATGACACACTTAGATTATATTGTAGGTGTAGGGAGCTACCCTGATAGTTACTCACGGTACCCAAGACTGGACACAGGATGGATGAAATTCGAGATAGCAGGTGGTTGGTCTGGATTGCCAGGAGAAGCAGGGCCCACACAATTTTGCTGAGGTGTCATTCCCGTTCAAGCGTGGAGCAGGGGGCTGATCCCCAGGCAGGTCTCTCATCGATGGCTTTTCTCTGTGCAGTAGGGTAGTCTGGCAGGGCCCTCGTGGCAAGGCCCAGCTGCATGGAGTTAACCGCTGATTCAGTCCATTTGAGTTGGATACAGCTACCAGCAAGCAGGACACAGTTCACACAGTGGGGAAAGAAATCACAACCCACTTTCAATACACAGCACATTTATATGCAAAGAATTCTACAGTACCAGGCAATTCTTCTTCGGTCCCAATCGCACTGTTCTCTGCACAAGTCAGAAGTTCTGAAGTGAATGGGATTTCTGGCAGTCCGATCGCATTCAGCACAATCTTCGGTCCTCCTCAGGTTGAGCCTGGTCCCACTTCAGTAGCTTACTTTAATCACACACACTCGGATTCAGTCCGAAAATAATTATTTCTCCCTCTCAGAGCAGTAGGCAGACATGCAGGCCAGGAATCAGGCCTTTCCACTGTTCTCCCTCATGAAAACTACACAGACAGCTGCTCGAGACTCTACTGAGCTGTTGCTCCTTCAGGTTTCAACTTAGATCTGGCTTGCCAGCAGACAGCACTGGGGCTTTCCCTCAGAACCACATGGTTCGGTTGGCTGATTCTGCTGTCAGTCAAAGCAAGAGCTCCCCCTTCAGGTACAAAAAGGCACCAAAAGCCCAAAACTACAATTCCTACAGATTTTTGACTCCAGACAGCTCCTGTAGTCCGGCTTCATTTTAGGTCCCACCAGTACTGATTGGTCCAATCTGCAGTCCTGGGTACAAAATGGTGTAGACAAACAAAACAGTCCTTGCTGCAAAGAAGGCAGGTTAGACAAACTACATTATCATTATCACTCTAAATGATTTTCAGCAAATAGTTACATCTTTCAACAGAGCTCCCTCTCAGATTACTTATGACTGCAATCCAGGCAGCTCTTAAAGAGACAGTGCACAGAGGCTATACAGGCACTCTCTGGCAATCATATTTAAACTGCTAAAATGCAGGACACCAGCCTGGCAGTGAGCATTTAGGCCAGCTCAAGGAAGACTTTTCGGGAACCCCCATTAGTAGGGGGGTTACATTTGGAAACTTAGTGTGCCAGTAGGGAGAACTGCCATCAGATCTAAATGGAGAATGTGCAAAAATCCTTTGATATAGTACAGAAATGGAGTGAAGTTCTAAAGTCCTCATCATGCTTTAGCCAGGAAGGAGGCCCCATATGCAGACTAGTCGTAGGTGTCATCTGTAGAAACTTACAAACTTTTATTAGTGACTATAGAAACATAGAAACATAGAATTTGATGGCAGATAAGGACCGCTTGGCCCACCCAGTCTGCCCATTTCCCTACCTAATGGATAAGCTGCAGATCCTAGTTAACCAGCAGCCTACTTCTTTCTACCCCCAACCCCTAGAATTGCCTTATGACTGTCCCATGCAGGCTTGAATCCCACCACTGTTTTTGACTCGACAACCTCCTCCGGAAGGCCGTTCCATGCATCCACAACCCTCTCTGTGAAGAAATACTTCCTTACATTACCTCTGAGCCGCCCCCCTGTCTTCAGATTGTGCCCCCTTGTTCTTGCACACCTATTTTTTTGAAAGATGCTACCCTCTTGGACTTTGTTGATTCCCTTGAGGTACTTGAAAGTTTCTATCATGTCCCCCCTCTCCCTCCTTTCCTCGAGGCTATACATATTAAGCTCCTTTAGTCTGTCTTCATATGTCTTCCGTGCAGACCCTGCACCATTTTAGTTGCCCTCCTCTGGACAGCTTCCATCCTGTCTATGTCATTGAGATTGGGTCTCCAGAACTGCATGCAGTACTCCAGATGGGGTCTCACCAGCTGTCTGTACAGAGGGATAACAACTTCCTGTTTTCTACTGGTGATGCCTCTCCCTATGCATCCCAGTATCCCCCCAGCCCTCTTTACTGCCCTCTCACATTGCTTGCCCACCTTTAAGTCATCTGATATGACTACCCCCAGGTCCCTTTCCATTTTTGTTGTTGTTAGTATCTCACCCCCCATTGTGTACTCTTTTCCTGGGTTTTTGTTTCCCAGGTGCATTACCTTGCACTTCTTAGCATTGAATCTAAGCTGCCATACATTTGACCATTCCTCTAACCTTGCCAAGTCCCTTCTCATCCTTTCCACCCCACCTTGTGTATCAACTGTGTTGCAGATCTTTGTGTCATCTGCAAAGAGACATATTTTTCCTTCCAGTCACTCTGCAAATGTCGCTATAAAGACATTGAAGAGGACCGTCCTAATACTGAACTTATGGTGCCCCACTAGTAACTTCCCTTTCTTCAGAGTGGACTCCATTTACTATTACCCTCTGTGTCCTATTCTCCAGCCAATTTTTACCCAGGCTATCATCTTGGGACCCACTCCCAGGCTGGCTAACTTGTATATTAATCTTTTGTGTGGACTGTGTCAAATGCCCTACAAAGTCTAGGTAGGCCATGTCCACAGCCCCTCCCTGATCTACTACTTTGGTCACCCAGTCAAACAAATCTATCAGATTCGTCTGGCATGACCTTCCCACTGTGAATCCATGCTGCCTTGGGTCCTCTGCCCCTCTAGCCTCTAGGTACTCAACAATTCTTTCTTTCAGAAGTGATTCCATCATTTTCCCTATCACTGAGGTTAAACTAACAGGTCTGTAGACTAAGGTTTGTACTATAAAAGTTCTAAAAGGAATGGGCCTACCATCCAGTTTTAGGTGACATATTGGGAAGAGTGATATCCAGCCAGAAGTTAGATTTGGCAGATGTGCCAACAGTTTTAATGTTAGGGTTATTAAAGACAGGTTAAAGCAAACACTTAGTGTAGGGAATATTCAGGAGTTTATGGAGTTGCTAATGACCCTAAGGTCTAAGGGTCTGGTGGAGAAACTGATGGGGTTAGGAGTAGGCCCTTTGATGGTCAGATGGATTGAAAACTGGCTAGCTGGATGCACTCAGAGAGTAGTGGTCTGTGGGGAGCTTCAACCCTAGAGAGGTTAGTAGGTAATGAGGGTTTTATCCTGGGTCCGATCCTGTTTAATGGCTACATATCGACATCAGGGAGGGTATAGGGTGGAAATGAGTCTCTCTGCATGGATGACTCCAAAATGGGATCAGTAGTTGAGGGAGAAGAGGGGAGGTTGGCCCTGCAAGGGACCCTGGACACCCTGGAAAGCTGGGCTCACACATGGAAATTAATTTCAATATCACCAAGTGCAAGGTGTTGCATCTTGGTCGGGAAACCCTAAATACAGGTACACCCTGGAGGGAGGCGCTGGAGGCCTCAATGGGGAAAAGACCTGGGGTCATGGTGGATGCATGTATGAATAACTCTGAGTAGTGCAGGAGGCGGCTGGCAAGGTAAACAGGATGTTAGGATGCATCGTAAGGGGGATCACCTCTAGGAACAAGGAAGTGATTCTGCCGCTGTACAATGGACTAGTTAGACCACACCTTGAGTACTGTGTACAGTACTGAGACCACACTTGAAGAGGGACATACAGCTCCCTGGAGAGGGTACAGAGGAGGGCAACAAAGATGATACGAGGCTAGGGAATTTGACGATGAGGACAGACTTAAGGAGCTCTGCCTGTTTTCATTGTAGGAGAGGAGAGACAGGGGGACATGATTGAGGTCTTCAAGTACTCAAGGGGAATAAATAGGGTAAACATGGAGGGATCTTTAGACTAAAGCAGCGAGGTATCACCAGAGGGCATGGTTTGAAGTTGGAAGGGAAGGGTGAGGGGGAAAAGAGGAGGAGGTTTTCACTGAGAGGGTGGTGGACCCTTGGAATGCACTGCCTGGTGAGCTGGTTCAGAGATCCACAGTGGAGGGCTTCAAGAGAGGGTGGGACAGACACAGAAAGTGGATGTATCAGATGGTGGCCTGTCCTGGGGGTGGGGATGGATGATACGGGTTTCTGGAGCACAAGGGATGGGAGGGTCTCGGCACCCAACTAAGGATCTAAGGTTCGAGCAGACTCGATAGACCGTAAGGCCTAATCTGCTGGCAAATAGTATGTTAGTATGTATCCATCACAGTATTTTTAAGTAATTTAGGAGGAGTCTGGGGGAACACATATAGGAGAGCCCGCAGATCTAGCTCCACTTCTCTGCTAAGATGCTGCTCAGTTGTCAGCCGTGAGGGCAGGTAACTTCACTGGGTCAGCCTGCTGCTATGTGTGCCATTGTAAATATTTGCAAGCCTGGGCTGCGTAGTGGTATATGGCAAAATGGGGCAAACACAGCCTCCTTGCTGCTTAGGTCTGGCTAACTTGGCATAGGCCCTGTGATGTCCCTTATTTGTCCACATTAATTTTGCTGCTGAAGCATGCAGGGAGGAGAATGAGTTCATGGGCAAGCAAACATTCTGACATGGAACCTTTGGAAAAGAGTCCCAGACTCAAAGGTATTAATCCAAACCTGAAATAAATAAAAAACCTTCACATAGAGAGGGTGTAGAGAATCCTTGGAAGAATGTTCATCTTAACAATGCTGATGCAGCACCAAAGTGTAAGAGAGAGAGAGTTCTCCATCTCTCCTGATCTTGTCAGGATATGGACCAGGAGATCATCTAAGATTTTTTTCATTTTGTAAGGGCCGTATTGCGGCTCAGCTCTATACACAGATATCTGAGCATTGTAGGCACCCAGGAAAGCCCAGTCTTGTCACCTCCTGCTTCTTTATTGCCACATTCAGAGGCATTAGCTGGGTCTTACTGATGTTCAGTTTATGTCCCAATAGGGGACCGAAACCTGCCATTATGTCTAAAGCAGCAGAAATCGAGGTTAGCAGATTAGTGACATGAAGCAAGATTTCCTCTGCATGTACAGATGTGTTATACATATTTTGGCCAATGGCGATTCCTTCTAGGGCAGGATGGTTATTTAATTTGTGGATCAAAGGCTCTAAATAAAGATTGAATAGAAGAGACAAGAGGGAACACCCCTGCTGAGTGCCTGTACAGAGGGTGATGGGATCTGAAAGAACGGCATTACAGTAGATGCTGGCCTGTGGTCTGGTGTAAAGAACCTTCACCTGCTGTATGAACTCCTCTGGGAAACTGAATTTGGTCAGTACCGCAAACAGAAATGTCCATGACACCAGGCCAAAGGCCTTCTCTGCAGTCAGGGAGACCAGGGCTGCTGGGGTGTCAGGCTCACTGGACACAGAGAAGATGTGTTCTAACTTCCACAAGTGATCTGATGACACTATACTGGGCACGAATCCTACTTGCTCCAGACCCACCAAGTAACCCCATACCCTACTGACTCACGTAGCCAGCACCTTGGCCAATGTTGTCATATCTTGATTTATCAGGGAAATAAGTCAGTAACTGGAGACCTACTCAGGATCCTTCCCTGGTTTCAGCACCAAACTAATCACAGTGCTGGTCAATGAGGTATCACTCAGGCCATGAGCGCTGATATAAGTAAAGGTGCTCGCTGATATAGGGGTTAAGTGTGGCTCCGTGACTTTATAAAAACTGGCTGAAAAGCCATTAGGTTCAGGAGTTTTGTCTAGAGTTAGACTCTTAATGGCCAAGCAGATCTCCTTTCTGGAAATGGGTTCAGCAAGGAAGGTTTGATGTTCCAAAGTTAGGATAGACAGCTCAGTGGCTTCCACATAGGCCATTATTTATTGATTTATTTTTATTTATTTATGCGTGTGATAATGGGTGAGTACACTGGTCCCAGGGACCGTTTTCTGGCACGACCCGGGCCATTCAGATGGCATGTAAAGTAAAAAAAACCAAAAAAAATGTAGAGATTACAATAACAGTTGACAATAGGATTGTAGACATTATTACAAGTGGATAAAAATTAACATCTCGATTCATATTTATTTATTTTATTTAGTTAAACATCAGTTTAGAAACCTTTGAGCCAGAGGCTCATTTACAAAGGTACCTCGTCACAGAGCAAGTTACAAGTCCAGAAACACAGGAAGGTAAATTACACAGTGGGGATAACAATTTGTTCACAGTAGTGTTGCTCAGATAGCACCTTGGTGGATCCGTTTGACATCCGTCGGATAGTGCAAGTATCCGACCTTGGATCCGACTTGAAATTTGATCAACATCAGATGTCGGAACCACTGTCAGATACCATCGGATCCATCGGATCCAGCAACGGATAGTTGGATCTGATGTGAATCCATTTATCAGATCCAGTCTGCCGTTACCCCCCTAGACTACCGCCTCCCTTCCTGGGAACCCACCCCTTCCCCCTACAGCCCTTTATGCCTGTCCCAAGTACTCTTAAATCCCGGCACTGTCTCCACCCCCACAACTTCCTCCGGAAGCCTGTTCCAGGCATCCACCACGCTCTCCATAAAGAATTGCCCCCTCATGTTCCCCCTGTAGTGTCCCCCTTGTAGTCTCAGACTATTCCCTCTAGTAGCGGTGTCCTTCTTCATTTTGAATAAGCCCCCCGGGTCCCTTTTGTTTAACTCCTTGATGTATTTGAAGGTCTCTATCATGTCTCCTCTCTCCCTTCTAGTCTCCAGGGTGTATAGCCCCAGTTCGCAGCATCTCTGCTTGTATGGTCTGCCCTTCATCCCTAGCACCATTTTGGTCGCTCTTCGCTGAACCCTTTCAATCAAGTCTATATCCTTTCACGTGAGGCCTCCAGAACTGGATTCCGTACTCCAGGTGCGGTCTCACCATAGCCTGGTACAGGGGAACTAGGACTTCTCTTCTCGTGCTGGTGATTCCCCTGCCAACACTATCCAGCATCCCACAGGCCTTCCCCACCGCCTTAGTACATTGTTTCCCTTCCTTAGGTTGCTAGAGACTATTATACCCAGATCCTTCTACTGCTCTGTTGCCCTGATTCCCTCCCATCCCATTTTGTACTTTGTCCTCGGGTTACCATGTTCCAGGTGCAAAACCGTACACTTCCTAATGTTAAATTTTAGTTGCCAGGTCTCTGCCCACTCTTCTAGTGCCCTTAGATCCTGCTGCATGTCCTCCACCCCGCCCTCAGTGTCCGCCCTATTGCAGTTTTTCATGTCATCCACAAAGAGCGCCACCCATCCTTTCAGTCCATCTGTAATGTCGCATATATAGATACTGAAGAGGAGCGGCCCCAACACCGACCTCTGGGGTACCTCAGTCATCACTTGCCCCTCGCTAGAGTGTTCCCCCTTCACTACCACCCTCTGGGTCCTGTCAGCTAGCCAGCTTTGCACCCATCTAGTTATTTTGTCCCCCACCACCCATTCTTTCCAGTTTATTGATCAGTCTTCTGTGAGGAACGGTGTGGAAGGCCTTAATGAAGTCCAAGTAGGCCACATCCACCGCCCCCTTGGTCTATTTCCTGCATCACCCAGTTGAAGAATTCAATGAGACTGGACTGGCATGACCTCCTCCTTGTGAACCCATGCTGGTTGTTCAGCAATCCATTCCCCTCTAGGTACTGTGCTACCCTCTCCCTGAAGAGTGCTTCCATGACCCTCCCCACCACTGCGGTAAGGCTGACAGGACGATAGTTCTCCTTTGCCTCTCTACTCCCCCCTTGTGTATTAGCACAACTGTGGCTCTTCTCCAGTCCTCCGGCACTTTCCCAGAGTCCAAGGACAGATTGAATAGCCTTGTCAGCGGGGCAGCTAACTCCTCTCTTAACTTCCCTATCACCCTTGGAAGCAGTTCATCCGGTCCCATGACCTTGTCCACTTTCACCCTACCTAGTTCTTCCCTGACTCTCCATACTAAATGGACCCATCTCCACCCCTTCCCCTCTTTCTCATCCTCGGCCCCCTCCCTCCCCCCCCCTCCTCGTAAAATTTGAACAGAGTACCCGTTCAGCGCTTCTGCTTTCATGTAGTCATCCACAGTGGCTCCCCCGCAGAGCACTGCAATACCTTGACTAGTCTTCCTCCTCTCTCTCACACACCTAAAAAAATGTATTTTGCCCCCCCTTTGCCTGTCTCACAATCGGTTCCTCTGTGTTAGCTTTTGCCTTCCTAATTTCTTTCCTTGCTATCCTCCTCAATTCTCTGTAAGTTTCCCTGTCCTCCTCCTTCTACGTTTTCTTATATTTCCCAAATGCCCTCTGCCTGCCCCATACCACCCTCGCTACACTCCTGTTGAACCACAGAGGCCTCCTGCTTTTTGTTCCCTTCCTTACCCTCCTTATACACCTGTGTGTGGCCTCCTTGACCCAGTCTCTAATAGCCCCCATAGGTCCTCCACTTCCCTTATATCCCCCTCTACCACCCACTGCTTCCCCCACTATCCTTCTCATCTCGTTAAAGTCTGCTCCCCTGAAGTCCAGTACCGTTGTACTGGTCTGGGCCACCTCCCTGCCCGCCCTCACCTTAAACCTGATGGTACTATGGTCGCTATTACCCAGCTCCTCCCCCACCACCACCACCTCCTCCTCTACGTTCTACTCATTTGTTAGGACCACATCCAGTAGGTTGCTTCCTCTTGTTGGTCCCCTATCTGCTGAAGGAAAGCCCTCTGTAACACTTCCAGAATTTCTCTGCTTCTAGTTGAAACTGTGTCAGGGATGGACCAGTCAATGTCTGGGAGGTTCAGGTCCCCCACTAGTAACGTTTCCCCTTTTAGAGCTACCCTCACAATGTCCTGTGTCATCTTTCTATCCTGCTCCTCCCCTTGAGTGGGTGGTCTGTACACCACTCCAAGCCTTAACGACTCCCGTCCCTCTGCCTAACATTGCCCATGGTAATTCAGTCTCCCCGTCACCCTCCCTCTCTTCCAACATCTTCACATCTTCTCTTATATACAAGGCCACCCTCCCTTGTCCTTCCCGTCCCTCCTGATCAGTCTGAATCCTGGAACCTCTGCCTCCCATGTGTGGAACTACATTCACCAGGTCTCCATAACTGCTCTTATGTCCAGCCTATCATGTGCAATGGTTGCTATTAGCTCCTCCATCTTGTTTGCCAAGCTTTTAGCATTGACTACTAGGCCCCTCCACCATTGCCCCCTTCCCCAGATTCCTCCGTTGGCCTGCTAGAGTCCCCGTCTTCAATTGTGTCCTGGGGGAGGGACCAAGAGTCCCCGACTTGTCCTTAGAGCTGCAAGGCTCCACCTCCAGCCCCCCCTCACTCAGTTTAAATTATACTCCTTCTCAAAGAACTCCCCCAGTCTGCACCTTAGCACGGCTGACCCATCCCTGCTGAGGTGCAGCCTGTCCTGGGCATAGAGGCTCTCATCCTCCCAAGTTTCCCCATCCCCCATCACTCCATACCCCATCTGCTTGCCCCATCTCTCCAGGAGGTTGTTGAATTCTTTTACCCTTTGCCTCCTCTCCATGCTGGCCCTTAGTACCGAGAGTACCTCTGAGAAGGCTAGAGACTTAAAGCCTAGCCCCCTGCAGAATCTAGCCAGAGCCCTAAACCGCACCTGTACCTCCATGCGACTGTTGCTGTCCAGGTCGTTTGTGCCCAGGTGGAACACTAGGTGTACATTCTTATCCTGGTCCCTGCCCCATGATGGTATGTGGTGGATTACCTCCAACACTGTCATCCCTGGCATACACTCCACCCACACTGTGCTTCCTTTGCCCCCCCCACTTGATCCCCTTCAATACAGAATCCACTATCAGGAGTATGCACCCCCCCTCCTTTTTCTGATTTAACTGTGATCCAGTTTTCTTCCCGTGGTGCAGGTGCCTGAACTACCTTCCTGACCCTTGTCTCCCCTTCCCGTCCCCATACCTGGTCCCTTTCCCTCATGCACTGCTTCCTTTCTTCCCCTTTTTCCATTTCTCCCCTGTTCTCCCACCCCTATGTCTCACCTTATGCCTAGCTCCTGCCTGCGATCCTCCATGGCCTGAGATCCTGGCATTCTCTTCCAGCTCCTTCCTGCTGTTCCCATTTACTTCATTGTTACCCTGTTCTCCATTTGACCTTCTGTTGCCTTGTACTATCCCCCTCCCCTCATCCAGGGTAATGTCCTTCCCCCCTTCTGCTGCTTGCTGGTCCCTTTTTCCTAAGAACTGTCCTTCCTTGCTGACCCAACCTCTACCCTAACCTGGCCCGCTTGACCTTCGGCTTCTCCTTCCTTTCTTCCCCTGGACCCTCTTCACATCCTACTGTCCCCCCTCCTGGTCCCCCTATTGCTTGCCACCTCCTCCTCCCCCTTGCCCCCTGCCCCCCCGTTACCTCTGAGTCCTTATCCTGGTTCCCTCCATGGTCACTGCTAGTGGCAGGTACCTATTCGATACCATGATCCCATCTTTAGTGTGTTTGCCTTCCTCCTGCAATTCTGGGCTCCTTGTCGTGGACCCCAAAGCCGCCCTCCTCCTAGCCCCTACCATGTGCCATCGTTCACCTTCTCCCTGATCCATTCCTCCTGGCCCCACTTCTCGCTGCCCCCCTGGGCTGACTTAGCCTTCCCTGGTTTTGGCTGGCCCGCCCCCTCAGAGTCCTCCCTCAGCCTCCCCGCCCCCGCCCCTTCATCTAACTCTCCAGCTCAAACTCAGCCTACACAACTCTGCCTCCAATCCTTTTAATCAGGCACATATGGGGCAGTGGCCAATCCTCTATAGTGTATTCATGGCCATAGCTGCTCCACACCCACTGCATCCAACTAGCCTGTCCTCCCCTCATTCTGCACCAGCAGTCATCACACCTGCCCAGTAGCAGCCCCATACAACCCAACCATTCCTGTTAGTCTTCCCTGCCTGTGCCCCCTTTTCCCTTCCACTGCCCCCCTCCCCACCCTCTTCCATTTAAGTTCCCCCATCCATTCCCAGCCATTTGATCCCTCAAGTAGTTACCTTCCCCTCAAGAGATGCTCTTCAGATCTGTTCCCTTCCTCCCTAGTTATGCCTGTACACGGTTTCAATATTGGCAAAACCTGGCGATGTAAGCACTTTAGCCCCAAGCAATCCAGTCCCAAGTAGACCCCAGCCACCCTTTCCCCTCCCTCAACAAACAGCTGTAAACAGTTCCCAACAGTAAGCAATTTAGTCCCAGTAGACCCCCGCCCTCCTCCCCACTACAGCAGCTATACACAACAGTAAACAATTAGACTCAAGTAGACCCCCGACCACCTCCCCACAACAGCAGCCGTACACAGTTCACAATATTGGCAGATTGTAGTGATGCAAGCAATTTCAACCCCCCCCCCAAGCATAAGCTTGAACCTCCCCATTTAACCCCCTCACCACAAGCAGCAGCAGTACACATTAACTGCAGCAAGTAGCACAGCCCAGTTTGTCAAATTTCCTGTCCACTGCTCCTGCCTCTTATGCTTGGTCCCAACCACTTCAATTTCAAGCAGTTCAGCTCCTTCTAAAAATTTCAGAGCTCACCCAATTTAAAGTTCAAGCAAAAACAAGCAATCTCAGCTCTTTTTCAAAAATCCAATAATTCAGTGCTCCCCTCCCAGATCCAAGTTCAAGGACACAGTTCAGTGTTCAAGCATTCACATCTCTTTTTTCCGAATTCCCAGTCGATATTCCAGAGCTTCCACTCCCATCTCGATGTTCAAGCACACAGCTCTTTCCCATGCTCAAATCTTAATCACACAGCTTCCGTCCTCCTGATCTCCTGGCCACCCCTCTTCCTTCCCTTAGCTGGCCCTCCTCCCATTGGCATTTTAATAGAGGTCAGGGGAGGGCGAGAGTGGAGACAACTCTAGTGCTCCACAGCTCCTGCGGCACAGCTCGGCTTTAAAAGCCTGGCCATGTTTGAAGATTGGTGCCTCCTGTTCTGATTGGCCAGCCGTCTTCCTTGGCCACCGATGCACCAATCAGGGGCGCCCTTGCTGCAGACTGCAGTCTCTCCACTCACTGCCAACTGCAGTGATCCCTCTTGCTGCAGCTCCATTCTTTGCCCTGCTCCTGCTGTCCTCTCCTGCCGCTGATGCAGCCGATCCTCCCTTCTTGCTGTTGAATGCAGTCTCCCAACGCTCCCCTAGCACCGTGTTCAAGCGATTGAGAAGTTGCTGCAAGGTAGAGGAGATAATGGGACAGCCGTAGTCTAAGATTCTAAGATGGGAAGAAGGGTACCTCGCCCAATTGCCAGTCTAGCATCAGGGATCAGTAGGTGTTCCAGTCGGTAGCACTCACCCAGTCATTGGTTGACCCTTTTGGCTTCCTGGCCTTTGTGGGTAGCGAATGTTAGGGAGGGTTCCAGAGTTACACCTAGGTACTTAAAATCATGGACCTGCTCAATCATGGATCCATCTGGGGTTTAGATGGTAAGAGTGTATGAGTGTCTCGTAAGCCTGTGTTTAGAGCTGAATAGCATAGCTTTGTTTTTTTTCACATTATCAATAATCCTGTGTTGTGTGAACCATTGAATTTCAGAAGAGAAATCCTTGGTGAGGGTTTGAGCTAGGCTTGCAGGCGTGCTGTCACTGCCGAATAAGATAAGATCATCAGCATACATGATCCTGCGAGATCCTGATGGTTCCAAGAGCAGAGGTTTGACAAAGAGCGAGTAGAGTAGAGGCCCTAGGATGGACCCCTTGGGACTCCAGTCTGTACGTCCAGTGGGTTGGATAAGACTCTTCCAATTCTGACCATTTGAGTCCTGTTTGTAAGGTAACTTTGGACCCAATTTGAAGAGTTTTGAGAGAGACCTAAGGTATCCAGTTCTCTGAGTAGGATGCTATGATCCACCATGTCGAACACCTTGGAGAGATCCACAAATATGGCACCGGTGAGTCTCTCTTATCCATCTGTCTGAGGACATGATCTGTGAATTGTGAGAGGGCCGTGGTAGTACTAAAGCCTTTCCTGAAACCATGCTGGTCGCTAGCTAAAAGATTATATGTCTTGAGATGTTCCGATACTTGATGAAACACAACTTTCTCAAGGATTTTGCTCATATGTGGTAGAATGCAGTTCTCAGGCAGATTTGGGTTCCCCATTTTAAAGATAGCGACAACTCTGGCCTCTTTCCATAGCATAGGAATGGTGGAAGTAGACAGTAATAGATTGACAATACATGCGAGCGGTTTAGCAATGCAATCTATCATTAGTTTCAGGAACTTGGAGCAGAGCCCATCACTCCCTGCACTGCCGGAGATAGGCAGTGCTCGCAGAAAACTATGTAGCTCCAGGGGAGAAATGATTGGGAAATAGAAGGGACAGTCAGTTCTCTTTTCACCCTGATGCTTTGACTGAGTACCCTGGGAGACTGGGGGGAGCTGTGCCATGTGTGATTCCAGATTCGTGAATTTGTCGTTGAATATGTTAGTCACAATTTTCAGGTCAGTTTGCAGACCGGAATCGGTGATCAGGTTACTAGTGTTTAGCTAAGGGGCACATTCCATGACCGAGTTCACAGCTGTCCAAAAACTATGGGAGTCACTCAGATTTCTTATTTGTTGCGACTTAAAGAAGGAGGCCTTAACTCATTACCTCCTTGGAGGCCATTTTGTGTCAGGTAAACAATGGATAGTTCGGACTTCATATGGAGCTATTGGAGGTAATGAGAAGTTTAGTTTCTTGTTTACATTGATTCCTAAGCCTCTTGTACATGTTCCAGTTTTCAGTAGTGGGCTACGTCTTGTAGTTTTCCCAGGACTTATCTCTTAGTTTCAGCTTTGCCACCAACTCCCTGGTGAGCCATTTCATGTTTCCATCTCAAATGCACCTCATAGAGAGGGGGAAGTGTTTATCCCAAATTGAGGAGAGAACAGCTACAAGGAAACTCAGTGCTGCATCGACATTTGCAAGTGAGTATTGTTCGGATCCATTAATTCCCCATCAGAGCCAACCTAAGGGCAGCCATGCCTACTTTACAAAAGTTTCTAAAAGAGATGAGCTTGGGTGGTGGATGCTTCCTCTGACAAGACCAGGTGCAATAAATGGGGAAATGGTCACTAGTAGAATCCGACAGGACTGCGGTAGCAATAGGCCTGTCCTCCCTGTTCGTCAATATCCAGTCAAGGAGTGTGTAGTTCAGGGATCTGGAGTTATAGTGTGTGGGTTTATATCATTTTGCTGCAGACTGGGTGATGCCTTCTGTGATGCTTGGCCAGCTGGTTATGATTACTGAATGATATTTGTAATACAAAAATATAGTATGTGATTGTCTCACATAAGACAGCCTGGCTTCCATGGGTGCCCCTCCCCCCCAGGTTTCAGTGAAGCTACAGGATATGTAACTGACCAGGAGATCTATGTAATGTAATTAACTTCTTTGAGAAATTGCATTTTATGGCCTTTTTTATGACCTGTTGCTGCTTTGAAGTTGGGAAGGTAAATATACATTTTATTACAGCACAGGACATCATTTAACTGATTTCTGTTGGCCATATCGCGCTTAGGTGATGGATTGCAGGGTTGTAAACCTCAAAGGAACTGGTGGATCAAATACTCATAATTTGGGAAATTAGTTTTTGCTGATGTCACCTTATTTAAAATACCTCCTGATAGGATATCATGCTTGTATTTTTTTTATATTCTAAAAGGAGGAGCTAGATGACTCACATAAGGGGTGTGGAGACATAGTTTTAAACTAATACTTGTGTCTGAACTGTTTTATATACCATCTTGGGACTCTAGAAAGACACAACTGTCTGATATAACTTAAGCACTTACAGAGGTAATACATTAGATAGAAAATATCTCAATGTATTTTGGTAGGAGTTTGTTCTGTAGCTTTCCTTGTTCTTCTTTTATGTGATTGTGATGCTCTTTGATATTTGTTCTGTATTTTATGTTACTGTTTTTATCCATTTTTAGTAAACCTATTCTTAAGAGACTGCCTGGGTGTCTGCCAGTTCTTTTTTTGCATGTGACGTAGAGATGGTTAAGTCTGACAATTGTTCAAGGGCTTGATGGTGTTACCAAACTGGGAAAAGGTAAGAATATACCTAATGTCTCTTACAGAGTTTTAAGGGTTCATTTTGGAAGCCTGGCTTAGTGCCCCTGGCGAAAGATTGTACCGCAATCCCCAAAGAGGGTACGTATCTGAGCCTTTAAATTTGGGTACACTAGCATAAGGTTCACAGTTTGAATCCCCCCCCCAGAACTTGAGACTAAAGGTGATTCGGACCCAAAAGCAGACAGGAGGGTTACTCTGTCTGTCACCTGTTCACACTCTTGTGCTCAGAGGTTGGCACTGTGGGAGCAGAGGACCTGACCTGCGGAGTGTGTTTGCGATACCTCCATGCAGAGAGAGACTGATAGCACTGCTGGAATTGACCATCTCTCTCTCTCTCTCTCTCTCTCTCTCTCCGGGTGATGTGTAGAAGGCCTGTGTCTGGGTATGGCGGATAGCATTGATCATTCTAGTTGCTTCTGATGCTTAGGGCAAAGAGCCTTTCATTTACCTGCTTTCTCTCCTTGATCTACGTATTTGGCCTGGGTGCAGCAGATGGCATATTCTTCCTGCTCTCCGTTTAATTCTTCATATTTAGCTCTCAAATTATGGAGATAAAGCCATGTTGCTTCGCTAGTGGCTGGACTCAGTTTGGTTTCTGTTGTTACATAGAAATGGACAATGACAACAGAAAAAGACCAACGGTCCATCTAGTCTCCCCAAGTTCCCTAAATTCCTGGAACCTTCCTTGGAACCTAATGTTCCTCCTAACCCTCCCGATCCTGCCCCCATTTTCTTCCCTGGGCCTGTCACCCCAGGCAACATTGTAATGAGGGACATTCAGTTTCACCTGAGGTCTTTTTGGTCTCAAAAAAAAGATTATCTCACCAAATTGGTTCCAGTGACTCAGACTCTGCTCCAAGCTCTCCAGTGGTGGCTAGATCAGGACAATCTCAGACAAGGTGTCCCATTCCTCAATCAGTCTCATTCAGTGGTACTAATCACAGATGCTTCCCTCCTGGGCTGGGGAGCACACCTAGGACCCCTCACAGCACAGGGTGTTTGGTCTCCACAAGAGTCTCTCCTTCATATCAATCTTCTGGAACTCAGGGCAGTATTCCTAGCCCTTCAGGCTTTCTTGGACTCAGTAAGGGACAAGGTGGTTCAGGTCAGGGCAGACAACACCACCACCAGGTGGTACATCAGCAAGCAAGGGGGCACTTAGTCTACGGCCTTGTGCATGGAGGCCATGAAAATATAGTCTCTGGCCAACTCCTTGCAAACCTCCCTAATAGCAGTCCACCTCCCAGGGAAGGACAATATGTTAGCAGATGCTCTGAGCAGAATCTCCCAGGGCCATCACGTATGGATCTTGGATCCCCTCATATTGAAAGTAATCTTCACCAGGTGGGACACTCCAGAGATAGATCTCTTTGCAGCCCCAAGACAATCACCAACTTCCCCTCCTCTTCTACTGCAGACCCCCTGTCCTAGGGACTGTTCCTCTGGAAGCCCTGATATTGGATTGGGAAGGCAAGTTCTTTTATGCCTTTCCTCCCTTTCCCCTGTTGTTCAGGGTTCTAGCCAAGATCAGGTCACAACCCTGCACAGTGATTCTACTGGCTCCAGACTGGGCCAGACAGCCTTGGTATCCTCTGTTGTTGTCCCTAGCAGTCTCACTCCCCCTGTCTCTTCCCAAAAGACACAATCTCCTAACCTCCTCTCAGAAGAGGATCTGGTACCCCAATCTCCAGTCTCTCAGTCTCAAGGCCTGGCTCTTGAAGAGTTAGAATATGCAGGCCTGCATCTTTCTCAGGGAGTTTTGGACATTCTTAAGGTTTCTTGGAAACCCTCTACCAGGAAAACTTATAATTCCAAATGGAAAAGATTCAGCATTTGGTGTTCCCATAAGGATATTCTACCAGATGCTGCTAGCATTGCTACAGTTTTGGATTACCTAGTTCACCTCAGTGGCTTAGGCCTTAGGCCAGCCACTTTAAAGGTTCATTTAGCAGTTGTGTCTGCATTCCTCTCAGCAGGGAAGGGCTCTTCCCTGGCACCTCACCCTAAGTTCTTTAAAAGTCTGGTTCATATCAACCCTCCTTTTAGAGAGCCTACTCCAGCTTGGGATCTCAATTTCTGCATTGCTTAGCTTATGCAGCCACCCTTTGAACCTCTGGCTTCGGCTGAGTTTAAGTACCTGACCTGTAAAACTGTGTTTCTGGTAGCTATCACTTCTGCCAGGTGAATTAGTGAATTGCGGGCCCTGTCAGTTGAACGTGATTGTATCTCATTCCATAGAGATAAGGTGGTCCTCAGAACCAATAGGAGGTTCTTACCCAAAGTGGTCTCAGATTTCCATCTGAACCAGTACATGTCTCTTCTTGTGTTTTTCACTAATCATTCTTCTTCAAGAGAAAAAGATTCCATAGTCTGGATGTTAAGAGGGCACTTAGCTGCTACATTGAGCATACTAAGGCACATAGGAATGACTGTCTTCAATTGTTTCTCACTTATGGTGAAGTGGAGAAAGGTAGGCCTGCTACTAAGAAAACTATTGCCAAGTGGATTATATCTTGTATATAGTTCTGCTATGCCAAGCTGGCAAAACACCTCCCTCAAGCCTGAGGGCTCATTTGACTAAGGGTACAGCTGCTTCTCTGGCTGCTGCCAGAGATATACCCTTGTTAGAGATCTGCAAAGCAGCCACCTGGAAAACAGTCCATACTTTCACCAAGCACTACTCTCTGCATATCCAGGCTAGGAGTGATGCTAGGTTGGGTACAGCAGTACTGCAGAGCCTATTCCCAAAATAGGTTCAGTACCGTCCTCCATGGAGGTACTGCTTGGTAGTCTGCATATGTCAGCATACAGCAAGACTTCATGTTGTTTGAAGAAAAAATTACCTAACCTTAGTAACTGTGTTTCTTCTAATGCAGTCTTCCTGTATTCTGACCTCCCCCCGCCTCCCCTCTCAGAACCTAGTTTTGGGATGTGGGCTGGCAGGTACAGTGTTGCACCTCAGAGGTGTACTTTGCACCCCTTCCCTTCAGGGTGGGGTGGTTGTTGTTGTTAAGTTTTAACTTAGATTTATATATCTTGTTCACTACCTGTTTTTTCCTCTTGGGTTCTCGACTTGAGTCTTCGGGACCCAAGTTGTTGCCTGCTGGCTTATATGTTTTACAATTTCCACACTGGAAGTGTAGTTAGTTTGCTCATAAGAGTCTGATGATTACATTCTGAGACACCACAGACAGAGGTTTGAAATCCGAGCTCGAGCTCAGTGTTCTATGCCTTGCATAGAAATTAACTCTTTCCTCTCTGGAGCAGTTCAAGTACTGGGGCTAACTGCATATGTCAGAATACAGCAAGACTCCATTAGAAGAAACACAATTACTAAGGTGAGAAATGTTTTCCTCCCCCCCAATCTGAAATGGAATGAGCAAGCTGGAACCTAACATTCTTAGCAATAAGGGTTACCACTCCCCTTTGGATGGTACTGTCCCCATATGCATAAGCCTGCCCCATCTAAATAAAAGGGCATCTCCTTCTAGTAAGCATGTCTCCTGAAGCATTACTGTTTGACCTTCCTCTCTTTTAGTATGTTTCAAAATCTTGTATCTCTCTGTTTTTGGCCTTGGTGCCTTTAACATTCCATGTGAGCCTGCTCACCAGCCCCAAACCCAAAGCATACAAGAATTCCCTATAAATGCAGAACTGTTCCAAAATCCCATCCCCACCCCCCAATCTACAACATAGAATCACATGTAACCCCTAGGTGGCGCTATCCCAAGGGCTGCTACCCCTGCCTGCTTGGCTAGTAGCAGGTTAAGGGGCCTGAGTTCTGAAACGGGTGCCTCCATCCGGAGTTCAGGGTTGGTAGTGGTCAAGCTAACCTGGGCACAGACCTCCGGGACACTGTAACCCCCCTCTTTCCCCTCTAGTGGCCTGAACACTGTACAATAATCACTTTCACAATACCCCTGTTACACCACACAAGTACCCACACTGTTTGCACTTACCACCAGGGCTGGTTCCTCTGGCTTGACCCTGGGGACCCCCTGTAAAACAAGGTTATGCACAGCAAATAGCAACAGTACAGTACTTTGAGCACAAACTGAACCACAGTCAGATTACATGCAGAAAAAGTTAGATCTGATTTATTCAGGGACTTGAACAAGGGAGGGGAAAAATCAGGTTAATTGGCTTAAAGGTTATATCAGTCAAGCAGTTATGCATGTGCTTTGAGTCCCCCCACACAGTCCACCTCTGGGTACCCAGGTGGAGAAGAGATGGGCTAGCCAGAACTGTTGCCTGGGGTTGCAGCTGGTTGGGGCCCTGTGATGGAAAACACAACATGCACAGTACACAATATTTGTAATCCAGAGCTAGAGGGCTCAGTTCGTAAAGGAAACGAAACAACAAGACAATCAGATGACACACTCAGATTAAGCTGTTGTTGCAGGGAGCTACCCTGGTAATTACTCATGATACCCAAGACTGGACACAGGCTGAACGAAAATCGAGACTGCAGGTGGTTGATCTGGAATGCCCCTTTCTTAGTAAAAAAATACTTTTTGAAAAATAACCCAAAACCTTTTCAGGGCCAGGATGGTGTTGATATTAGGACAATTAGAATGGGTATTGATTGTTTTGCTTATCCATTAGTACATATTTTTAATTTTTCTTTATAGCATAATGTTTTTCCGAGTAGCTGGAAACGAGCAGTTATAAAACCCATTCTAAAGAGTGGAAATTCCTCTTTAGTTACTAATTATCGTCCAATTTCCCTTCTATCGCCTATTTCGAAAATTTTGGAAAGGATTGTTATGGACCAAACCTTGGATTTCCTTGGGAGGTATTTTTTATTGTCAGAGAATCAACATGGCTTTAAGCCAGGGTATAACACTGAGACAGCCTTGATGGGGTTCACGGACAGTGTCCATGGTGCACTTGATAGTGGACATTCATGTGCAGCACTGTTCGTGGACCTCACCAAGGCTTCCGATTTGGTTGAATTCGATCTCCTTCCCGGTGTGCTTCAAGGTCTTCATTTTTCTGATGAAGTAAACATGTGGTATCAAAACTTTCTGTGTGAAAGATCCTTTAGAACCATTATTGGTTCATCTTTATCCCATTCCCTTCCCTTAGTTTGTGGTGTGCCCCAGGGTTCAATTCTGGGGCCACTTATTTTTTCTTTATTTATGAATTCCGTTTCTGACATATGTACAAAAACTAAAATGATTCTTTATGCAGATGACGCTGTTCTTTTTTGTTCAAATCCTAGACCCAATGTCGCCGTTTCCTATCTTCAGACTGATTTTAATTACCTGCAGGATTGGTTATCCTTAAGTCACCTGGTTTTGAATTCCCAGAAAACCAAATAAATGGTGTTTTCTAAAAAGGAAAATGTATCAATTGATCTGCTTCCAATTTTTGATAGGACAGGAAATATAATTGAAAATGTTTCTGTTTTTAAATATTTAGGTATTACGTTGGACACACATTTTTCTTTTGAACCTCACATTCAGAATCTTAGGAAAACCCTCCATCAGAGGTTGGGTATACTTTATCGAGTTAAATCTTTTTTGAATTTGGAATCCAGAAAGCTCTTAGTTCATAGCTTTCTGTTCTCCATACTCGATTATGGTATACTGATTTATACATCTTCATGTATTAATGCTTTGAGTCCTCTTAAAATAATTTACCATTCAGCTCTGAGGTTTTGGCTAAATTTACCCTTTCTAACCCATTGCTCTGATCTGTACAATCAGTCATCTTCCTTATCTTTTGAAAATCGAGTACTTTATAAGATGGCCATTTTCTTATTTAAAGTTAAATGTAATCTTTTTCCTTATTCTATTTCTTTAATGTTTCCTAGATTAACTAATGCATTGTTTACTAGGTCTCAGTATAATTATAAATTTAAAATACCATTTTTTAAGACTACTTTTGTGCAAAGATCTTTATTATTTAGAGCACCTAGTTTTTTTAATAGAATTCCATTAGAAATTGTTCAAAATAGTCCTTTTCAGGTTCATATGAAATCTCCAGTTGTTGTTGATAATAATCCCTGTCAGGGTTTTAAGACACGGTTAAAACAGTGGCTATCTTCGAAAACATGATGTCTTTTTTATGCATTGTATTTTATTAATAGAATGTATTGTTTGTCTTATGTTTTTTTGTTAGTACTTTGTGTGTTTTTTAGTTTTAAACTTGTCTCCAATGAAAACGGTCAGTTTGCTCATTTGGATTTACAAGTGTAAAAAATAAAAATGAAAAAATGAAAAGCAGGGCCCACACGAGTCGCAGAGGCATCGTTCCTGTTCAAGAGTGGAGCAGGGGGCTGATCCCCAGGCAGGTCTCTCGTCGATGGCTTCTCTGTGCAGTGGGTAATCTGGCTGGGCCAGTCTGGCACAGCCCAGACCGCATGGAGACAAATTCAGACGCAATCTGTTTTGGGCTGGACACAGCTTCCAGCAAGCAGAACACAGTTCACACAGTGGGGAACTAACTCATGACCCACTAGCAGCTCATAACACATTTACATGTAAGGGAATTCTACTGTACCAGGCAAAGCGCTCCACAGTCACAATCGCAAAGTCTCTGCACATCCCGGGAGCTTAGGGTTAGCTGTAACTCCTGACAGGCTAATCGCATTCAGCAAAATCTTCGGACTTCTTCAGGTTGAGCCTGGCCTACTTCAGTAGCTTACTTTAGTCACACAAACTTGGATTTAGTCCAAAATAATTCTCTTCTCTCCCTCTAAGGAGCAGCAGGCAGACATGCAAGCCAAAAACTCAGCCTTTTCACAGTTCTCCCATGCGAATCCACTCAGGATTGCTCTCAGAATCACTTCAGCTCCTCTCATTTCACTTCCCAGCTCAGAACTAACTGAAAACTGCAAGCAGCCCGGGACTTCCCCCAAGATCCAGAAGATTCGGTTGGCTGATTTGGCTGTCAGTCAAAGCAAGACTCCCCCTTCAGTTGCAAAAAAGGTGCAAAAAACTCCAAACTACAGTTCCTACAGATTTTGAATTCAGACAGCTCCTGTAGTTTGGTTACATTTTAGGTCACACCAGTACTGTTTGGTCCAATTTGCAGTCCAGGACCAAGATAGTGGAGACAAACAAGACAGTCCTTGCTACAAAGAAAGTAGGTTAGACAAACTACATTATCATTATCACTCTAAATGATTTTCAGCAAATAGTTACATCTTTCAACAGAGCTCCCTCTCAGATTACTTAAGTTACAATCAGGCAGCTCTTAAAGAGACAGTATACAGAGGCTATACAGGCTCTGGTAATCACATTTAAAGTGCTAACACGCAAGACACCAACCTGGCAGTGAGCATTTAGGCAAGCTCAAGGAAGACTTCTAGGGGACTCCCATTTGTAGGGGGGTTACACCCTTCCCTGCCTGGGAAAACTTGGTATCTGCGTCAAGTCTGTACCATCATAACATTTTAAATGCAATATATACAAGACATTTATACAATTAGCATGCTATACAAGTACTATCTGATTCATCAATTGGCATAACTTGTCACTTTACTATACATTTCAATGTACTCCACTATATCATTTCCATTCTGACAATACATTATGCATATTTCACACAGGTAAATTGAACACTGCTATACAAAATCATGTAATAACTTCTTGTACTCTAAACAAGGCAAGAGGGGGCCCTTCCCTATCAGCTAACTTGGGGCTGGATGGTGTAGGGGCACCATGGTGAAAGGGCAGAACAAGTAACCTGGAATGGGCCGTCCAGCTCAATTTGGGCAGTGAGCTCTGAGAGACATAAACAACTTTGTGGACTACATTGAGAGGCAAATCCACTGGCCTCCCGGGGGAATCGTAACTGAAGCATACCACTGGCTTGACAGCTCGGCCAGTCTTTCTGGGGTAAACAATCACAGTCTCTGTACTTTCAGCAATGGTCTTGGAGCGTTCATCACTTGTGAGGGGTGCCTCTGCATTAAGGGGAATGTCCAAGCTGGGAGCACTGTCAGACCCTTGCTCTGTAGTCTCTGTTTCTACAACACTTGGCTTATTTTGAAGACATTCTGGCACTGAAGGGGGGTTGTCAGCACTCTCATAGTGTTCCTCAAGTTCTGGCATGTCACCAGAAAGACTCATACCATCAGCCTCTCCTTCAGGCAAATCATACAGTTCCATGATACACAAAAACTCAGCATCCTCAGACGTGATACTTTGCACTTCACCTTCAGGGAGCATTGGCTCCAAGGATGATGCTGGGGCATTAGGCAGTCCAGAAGGCCCAGCTTCATCCATATAATTCAACATAGGATTTCCACGAAACAACTGACTCAGTTCATATGAGGGGTAATAGGCATTATCACACTCACTGTCATCTGAGCTAGACTGGCAGTCACTATCATTCTGGGCCTGCTGCAGGGGAAGTCTTAAATCGGCAACCACAGGGGCAGACTGACTCTGTTTCTTTCTTGCAGCAGCATGAGTCACTGGTCCAGGGGAATCAATCCCTGGAGCAGCTCAGTGACTGAATCACATGCCCTGGAGCAGCTCAGTGACTAAATCACATGCCATGGAGCAGCTCAGTGACTAAGTCAAATGCCAAGGAGAAGCTCGGTGACTAATTCACATGCCCTGGAGCAGCTCAGTGACTAAGTCACATGCCATGGAGCAGCTCAGTGTCTAAGTCATATGCCATGGAGCAGTTCAGTGACTAAGTCAAATGCCAAGGAGAAGCTCGGTGACTTAGTCCCATGCCCTGCAGCAGTTCAGTGACCAAGTCACATGCCATGGAGCAGCTCGGTGACTGAGTCACATACCTTGGAGCAGCTCAGTGACTGAGTCACATGCCATGGAGCAGCTCAGTGACTGAGTCACATGCCCTGGAGCAGCTCAGTGACTGAGTCACATGCCATGGAGCAGCTCAGTGACTGAGTCACATGCCCTGGAGAAGCTCAATGACTGAATCACATGCCAAGGAGAAGCTCGGTGACTGAGTCACATGCCATGAAGCAGCTCAGTGACTAAGTCACATGCCATGGAGCAGTTCAGTGACTAAGTCAAATGCCAAGGAGAAGCTCGGTGACTTAGTCCCATGCCCTGGAGCAGCTCAATGACCAAGTCACATGCCATGGAGAAGCTCAGTAACTGAGTCACATGCCCTGGAGCAGCTCAGTGACCAAGTCACATGCCATGGAGCAGTTCAGTGACTAAGTCACATGCCCTGGAGCAGCTCAGTGACTGAGTCACATGCCCTGGAGCAGCTCCGTGACTGAGTCACATGCCATGGAGCAGCTCGGTGACTGAGTCACATGCCCTGGAGCAGCTCAGTGACTGAGTCACATGCCCTGGAGCAGCTCAGTGACTGAGTCACATGCCATGGAGCAGCTCAGTGACTGAGTCACATGCCCTGGAGCAGCTCAGTGACTGAGTCACATGCCCTGGAGCAGCTCAGTGACTAAGTCACATGCCATGGAGCAGCTCAGTGACTGAGTCACATGCCATGGAGCAGCTCAGTGACTGAGTCACATGCCCTGGAGCAGCTCAGTGACTGAGTCACATGCCATGGAGCAGCTCAGTGACTGAGTCACATGCCCTGGAGCAGCTCAGTGACTGAGTCACATGCCCTGGAGCAGCTCGGTGACTGAGTCACATGCCCTGGAGCAGCTCAGTGACTGAGTCACATGCCATGGAGCAGCTCAGTGACTGAGTCACATGCCCTGGAGCAGCTCAGTGACTGAGTCACATGCCCTGGAGCAGCTCAGTGACTGAGTCACATGCCCTGGAGCAGCTCGGTGACTGAGTCACATGCCCTGGAGCAGCTCAGTGACTGAGTCACATGCCCTGGAGCAGCTCAGTGACTGAGTCACATGCCCTGGAGCAGCTCAGTGACTGAGTCACATGCCCTGGAGCAGCTCAGTGACTGAGTCACATGCCATGGAGCAGCTCAGTGACTGAGTCACATGCCCTGGAGCAGCTCCAGTGACTGAGTCACATGCCCTGGAGCAGCTCAGTGACTGAGTCACATGCCATGGAGCAGCTCAGTGACTGAGTCACATGCCCTGGAGCAGCTCAGTGACTGAGTCACATGCCCTGGAGCAGCTCAGTGACTGAGTCACATGCCTGGAGCAGCTCAGTGACTAGTCACATGCCTGGAGCAGCTCTAGTGACTGAGTCACATGCCCTGGAGCAGCTCTGTGACTGAGTCACATGCCATGGAGCAGCTCAGTGACTGAGTCACATGCCCTGGAGCAGCTCAGTGACTGAGTCACATGCCTGGAGCAGCTCGGTGACTGAGTCACATGCCCTGGAGCAGCTCAGTGACTGAGTCACATGCCATGGAGCAGCTCAGTGACTGAGTCACATGCCTGGAGCAGCTCGGTGACTGATGTCACATGCCATGGAGCAGCTCAGTGACTGAGTCACATGCCCTGGAGCAGCTCAGTGACTGAGTCACATGCCCTGGAGCAGCTCAGTGACTGAGTCACATGCCATGGAGCAGCTCGGTGACTGAGTCACATGCCCTGGAGCAGCTCAGTGACTAAGTCACATGCCATGGAGCAGCTCAGTGACTGAGTCACATGCCCTGAGCAGCTCAGTGACTGAGTCACATGCCAAGGAGAAGCTCAGTGACTATGTCACATGCCATGGAGCAGCTCAGTGACTAAGTCACATACCCTGGAGCAGCTCAGTGACTGAGTCACATACCCTGGAGCAGCTCAGTGACTGAGTCACATGCCCTGGAGCAGCTCAGTGACTGAGTCACATGCCCTGGAGCAGCTCAGTGACTGAGTCACATGCCCTGGAGCAGCTCAGTGACTAAGTCAAATGCCCTGGAGCAGCTCAGTGACTGAGTCACATGCCCTGGAGCAGCTCAGTGACTGAGTCACATACCCTGGAGCAGCTCAGTGACTGAGTCACATGCCCTGGAGCAGCTCAGTGACTGAGTCACATGCCCTGGAGCAGCTCAGTGACTGAGTCACATGCCCTGGAGCAACCCAGTGACTGAGTCACATGCCCTGGAGCAGCTCAGTGACTGAGTCACATGCCCTGGAGCAGCTCAGTGACTGAGTCACATGCCCTGGAGCAGCTCAGTGACTGAGTCACATGCCCTGGAGCAGCTCAGTGACTGAGTCACATGCCCTGGAGCAGCTCAGTGACTGAGTCACATGCCCTGGAGCAGCTCAGTGACTGAGTCACATGCCCTGGAGCTGCTCAGTGACTAAGTCACATGCCCTGGAGCAGCTCAGTGACTGAGTCACATGCCCTGGAGCAGCTCAGTGACTGAGTCACATGCCATGGAGCAGCTCGGTGACTGAGTCACATACCCTGGAGCAGCTCAGTGACTGAGTCACATGCCATGGAGCAGCTCGGTGACTGAGTCACATGCCCTGGAGCAGCTCAGTGACTGAGTCACATGCCATGGAGCAGCTCAGTGACTGAGTCACATGCCCTGGAGCAGCTCAGTGACTGAGTCACATGCCAAGGAGAAGCTCGGTGACTATGTCACATGCCATGGAGCAGCTCAGTGACTGAGTCACATGCCTGGAGCAGCTCGTGACTGAGTCACATACCCTGGAGCAGCTCAGTGACTGAGTCACATGCCCTGGAGCAGCTCAGTGACTGAGTCACATGCCCTGGAGCAGCTCAGTGACTGAGTCACATGCCCTGGAGCAGCTCAGTGACTGAGTCACATGCCCTGGAGCAGCTCAGTGACTGAGTCACATGCCCTGGAGCAGCTCAGTGACTGAGTCACATGCCATGGAGCAGCTCAGTGACTAAGTCACATGCCATGGAACAGTTCAGTGACTAAGTCACATGCCCTAGAGCAGCTCAGTGACTGAGTCACATGCCCTGGAGCAGCTCAGTGACTGAGTCATGCCCTGAGCAGCTCAGTGACTGAGTCACATGCCATGGAGCAGCTCAGTGACTGAGTCACATGCCCTGGAGCAGCTCAGTGACTGAGTCACATGCCATGGAGCAGCTCAGTGACTGAGTCACATGCCCTGGAGCAGCTCAGTGACTGAGTCACATGCCCTGGAGCAGCTCAGTGACTGAGTCACATGCCCTGGAGCAGCTCAGTGACTGAGTCACATGCCCTGGAGCAGCTCAGTGACTGAGTCACATGCCCTGGAGCAGCTCAGTGACTGAGTCACATGCCCTGGAGCAGCTCGGTGACTGAGTCACATGCCATGGAGCAGCTCAGTGACTAAGTCACATGCCATGGAACAGTTCAGTGACTAAGTCACATGCCCTAGAGCAGCTCAGTGACTGAGTCACATGCCCTGGAGCAGCTCAGTGACTGAGTCACATGCCATGGAGCAGCTCGGTGACTGAGTCACATGCCCTGGAGCAGCTCAGTGACTGAGTCACATGCCATGGAGCAGCTCAGTGACTGAGTCACATGCCCTGGAGCAGCTCAGTGACTGAGTCACATGCCAAGGAGAAGCTCGGTGACTATGTCACATGCCATGGAGCAGCTCAGTGACTGAGTCACATACCCTGGAGCAGCTCAGTGACTGAGTCACATACCCTGGAGCAGCTCAGTGACTGAGTCACATGCCCTGGAGCAGCTCAGTGACTGAGTCACATGCCCTGGGGCAGTTCAGTGACTGAGTCACATGCCCTGGAGCAGCTCAGTGACTAAGTCAAATGCCCTGGAGCAGCTCAGTGACTGAGTCACATGCCATGGAGCAGCTCAGTGACTGAGTCACATGCCCTGGAGCAGCTCAGTGACTGAGTCACATGCCATGGAGCAGCTCAGTGACTGAGTCACATGCCCTGGAGCAGCTCAGTGACTGAGTCACATACCCTGGAGCAGCTCAGTGACTGAGTCACATGCCCTGGAGCAGCTCAGTGACTGAGTCACATGCCCTGGAGCAGCTCAGTGACTGAGTCACATGCCCTGGAGCAGCTCAGTGACTGAGTCACATGCCCTGGAGCAGCTCAGTGACTGAGTCACATGCCCTGGAGCAGCTCAGTGACTGAGTCACATACCCTGGAGCTGCTCAGTGACTAAGTCACATGCCATGGAGCAGCTCAGTGACTGAGTCACATGCCCTGGAGCAGCTCAGTGACTGAGTCACATGCCATGGAGCAGCCTGTGGACTGAGTCACATACCTGGAGCAGCTCAGTGACTGAGTCACATGCCATGGAGCAGCTCAGTGACTGAGTCACATGCCCTGGAGCAGCTCAGTGACTGAGTCACATGCCATGGAGCAGCTCAGTGACTGAGTCACATGCCTGGAGCAGCTCAGTGACTGAGTCACATGCCATGGAGCAGCTCGTGACTGAGTCACATGCCCTGGAGCAGCTCAGTGACTGAGTCACATGCCCTGGAGCAGCTCAGTGACTGAGTCACATGCCCTGGAGCAGCCAGTGACTGAGTCACATGCCCTGGAGCAGCTCAGTGACTAAGTCACATGCCCTGGAGCAGCTCAGTGACTGAGTCACATGCCATGGAGCAGCTCAGTGACTGAGTCACATGCCCTGGAGCAGCTCAGTGACTGAGTGCTGACGTCACACTGAGTCACATGCCCTGGAGCAGCTCAGTGACTGAGTCACATGCCCTGGAGCAGCTCAGTGACTGAGTCACATGCCAGGAGCAGCTCAGTGGTGACTGAGTCACATGCCCTGGAGCAGCTCAGTGACTGAGTCACATGCCCTGGAGCAGCCAGTGACTGAGTCACATGCCCTGGAGCAGCTCAGTGACTGAGTCACATGCCCTGGAGCAGCTCAGTGACTGAGTCACATGCCCTGAGCAGCTCAGTGACTGAGTCACATGCCCTGGAGCAGCTCAGTGACTGAGTCACATGCCCTGGAGCAGCTCAGTGACTGAGTCACATGCCTGGACAGTCAGTGACTGAGTCACATGCCCTGGAGCAGCTCAGTGACTGAGTCACATGCCCTGGAGCAGCTCAGTGACTGAGTCACATGCCCTGGAGCAGCTCAGTGACTGAGTCACATGCCCTGGAGCAGCTCAGTGACTGAGTCACATGCCATGGAGCAGCTCGGTGACTGAGTCACATGCCCTGGAGCAGCTCAGTGACTGAGTCACATGCCAAGGAGAAGCTCGGTGACTATGTCACATGCCATGGAGCAGCTCAGTGACTGAGTCACATACCCTGGAGCAGCTCAGTGACTGAGTCACATGCCCTGGAGCAGCTCAGTGACTGAGTCACATGCCCTGGAGCAGCTCAGTGACTGAGTCACATGCCCTGGAGCAGCTCAGTGACTGAGTCACATGCCCTGGAGCAGCTCAGTGACTAAGTCACATGCCCTGGAGCAGCTCAGTGACTGAGTCACATGCCCTGGAGCAGCTCAGTGACTGAGTCACATGCCCTGAGCAGCTCAGTGACTGAGTCACATGCCTGGAGCAGCTCAGTGACTGAGTCACATGCCCTGGAGCAGCTCAGTGACTGAGTCACATACCCTGGAGCAGCTCAGTGACTGAGTCACATGCCCTGGAGCAGCTCAGTGACTGAGTCACATGCCCTGGAGCAGCTCAGTGACTGAGTCACATGCCTGGAGCAGCCAGTGACTGAGTCACATGCCCTGGAGCAGCTCAGTGACTGAGTCACATCCCTGGAGCAGCTCAGTGACTGAGTCACATGCCCTGGAGCAGCTCAGTGACTGAGTCACATGCCTGGAGCAGCTCAGTGACTGAGTCACATCCCTGGAGCTGCTCAGTGACTGAGTCACATGCCATGGAGCAGCTCAGTGACTGAGTCACATGCCCTGAGAGCTCAGTGACTGAGTCACATGCCATAGAACAGTTCAGTGACTGAGTCACATGCCCTGGAGCAGCTCAGTGACGAGTCACATGCCCTGGAGCAGCTCAGTGACTGAGTCACATGCCATGAGCAGCTCAGTGACTGAGTCACATGCCAGGAGCAGCTCAGTGACTGAGTCACATGCCATGGAGCAGCTCAGTGACTGAGTCACATGCCATGGAGCAGCTCAGTGACTGAGTCACATGCCCTGGAGCAGCTCAGTGACTGAGTCACATGCCCTGGAGCAGCTCAGTGACTGAGTCACATGCCCTGGAGCAGCTCAGTGACTGAGTCACATGCCATGGAGCAGCTCAGTGACTGAGTCACATGCCCTGGAGCAGCTCAGTGACTGAGTCACATGCCATGGAGCAGCTCAGTGACTGAGTCACATGCCCTGGAGCAGCTCAGTGACTGAGTCACATGCCCTGGAGCAGCTCAGTGACTGAGTCACATGCCCTGGAGCAGCTCAGTGACTGAGTCACATGCCCTGGAGCAGCTCAGTGACTGAGTCACATGCCCTGGAGCAGCTCAGTGACTGAGTCACATACCCTGGAGCAGCTCAGTGACTGAGTCACATGCCCTGGAGCAGCTCAGTGACTGAGTCACATGCCTGGAGCAGCTCAGTGACTGAGTCACATGCCCTGGAGCAGCTCAGTGACTGAGTCACATGCCCTGGAGCAGCTCAGTGACTGATCACATACCCTGGAGCAGCTCAGTGACTGAGTCACATGCCCTGGAGCAGCTCAGTGACTGAGTCACATGCCCTGGAGCAGCTCAGGACTGAGTCACATGCCCTGGAGCAGCTCAGTGACTGAGTCACATGCCCTGGAGCAGCTCAGTGACTGAGTCACATGCCATGAGCAGCTCGGTGACTGAGTCACATGCCCTGAGCAGCTCAGTGACTGAGTCACATGCCATGGAGCAGTCAGGTGACTGAGTCACATGCCCTGGAGCAGCTCAGTGACTGAGTCACATGCCATGGAGCAGCTCAGTGACTGAGTCACATGCCCTGGAGCAGCTCAGTGACTGAGTCACATGCCATGGAGCAGCTCAGTGACTGAGTCACATGCCATGGAGCAGCTCAGTGACTGAGTCACATGCCCTGGAGCAGCTCAGTGACTGAGTCACATACCCTGGAGCAGCTCAGTGACTGAGTCACATGCCCTGGAGCAGCTCAGTGACTGAGTCACATGCCCTGGAGCAGCTCAGTGACTGAGTCACATGCCCTGGAGCAGCCAGTGACTGAGTCCATGCCATGGAGCAGCTCGGTGACTGAGTCACATGCCATGGAGCAGCTCAGTGACTAAGTCACATGCCATGGAACAGTTCAGTGACTAAGTCACATGCCCTAGAGCAGCTCAGTGACTGAGTCACATGCCCTGGAGCAGCTCAGTGACTGAGTCACATGCCTGGAGCAGCTCGGTGACTGAGTCACATGCCCTGGAGCAGCTCAGTGACTGAGTCACATGCCATGGAGCAGCTCAGTGACTGAGTCACATGCCCTGGAGCAGCTCTAGTGACTGAGTCACATGCCATGGAGCAGCTCAGTGACTGAGTCACATGCCATGGAGCAGCTCAGTGACTGAGTCACATGCCCTGAGCAGCTCATTGACTGAGTCACATGCCAAGGAGAAGCTCGGTGACTATGTCACATGCCATGGAGCAGCTCAGTGACTGACTCACATACCCTGGAACAGCTCAGTGACTGAGTCACATACCCTGGAGCAGCTCCGTGACTGAATCACATGCCCTGGAGCAGCTCAGTGACTGAGTCACATGCCCTGGAGCAGCTCAGTGACTGAGTCACATGCCCTGGAGCAGCTCAGTGACTGAGTCACATGCCCTGGAGCAGCTCAGTGACTGAGTCACATGCCATGGAGCAGCTCGGTGACTGAGTCACATGCCCTGGAGCAGCTCAGTGACTAAGTCACATGCCATGGAACAGTTCAGTGACTAAGTCACATGCCCTGGAGCAGCTCAGTGACTGAGTCACATGCCCTGGAGCAGCTCAGTGACTGAGTCACATGCCATGGAGCAGCTCGGTGACTGAGTCACATGCCCTGGAGCAGCTCAGTGACTGAGTCACATGCCATGGAGCAGCTCTGGTGACTGAGTCACATACCCTGGAGCAGCTCAGTGACTGAGTCACATGCCATGGAGCAGCTCAGTGACAGAGTCACATGCCATGGAGCAGCTCAGTGACTGAGTCACATGCCCTGGAGCAGCTCAGTGACTGAGTCACATGCCATGGAGCAGCTCAGTGACTGAGTCACATGCCCTGGAGCAGCTCAGTGACTGAGTCACATACCCTGGAGCAGCTCAGTGACTGAGTCACATGCCCTGGAGCAGCTCAGTGACTGAGTCACATGCCCTGGAGCAGCTCAGTGACTGAGTCACATGCCCTGGAGCAGCTCAGTGACTGAGTCACATGCCCTGGAGCAGCTCAGTGACTAAGTCAAATGCCCTGGAGCAGCTCAGTGACTGAGTCACATGCCATGGAGCAGCTCAGTGACTGAGTCACATGCCCTGGAGCAGCTCAGTGACTGAGTCACATGCCATGGAGCAGCTCAGTGACTGGAGTCACATGCCCTGGAGCAGCTCAGTGACTGAGTCACATCCCTGGAGCAGCCTGGACTGAGTCACATGCCCTGGAGCAGCTCAGTGACTGAGTCACATGCCCTGGAGCAGCTCAGTGACTGAGTCACATGCCCTGGAGCAGCTCAGTGACTGAGTCACATGCCCTGGAGCAGCTCAGTGACTGAGTCACATGCCCTGGAGCAGCTCAGTGACTGAGTCACATGCCCTGGAGCAGCTCAGTGACTGAGTCACATGCCCTGGAGCAGCTCAGTGACTGAGTCACATGCCATGGAGCAGCTCAGTGACTGAGTCACATGCCCTGGAGCAGCTCAGTGACTGAGTCACATGCCATGGAGCAGCTCAGTGACTGAGTCACATGCCCTGGAGCAGCTCAGTGACTGAGTCACATGCCTGGAGCAGCTCAGTGACTGAGTCACATGCCCTGGAGCAGCTCAGTGACTGAGTCACATGCCTGGAGCAGCTCAGTGACTGAGTCACATGCCATGGAGCAGCTCAGTGACTGAGTCACATGCCATGGAGCAGCTCAGTGACTGAGTCACATGCCCTGGAGCAGCTCAGTGACTGAGTCACATGCCCTGGAGCAGCCTGAGTGACTGAGTCACATGCCCTGGAGCAGCTCAGTGACTGAGTCACATGCCCTGGAGCAGCTCAGTGACTGAGTCACATGCCCTGGAGCAGCTCAGTGACTGAGTCACATGCCATGGAGCAGCTCGGTGACTGAGTCACATGCCGTGGAGCAGCTCAGTGACTAAGTCACATGCAATGGAGCAGCTCAGTGACTGAGTCACATGCCATGGAGCAGCTCAGTGACTAAGTCAAATGCCATGGAGCAGCTCAGTGACTGAGTCAAATGCCATGGAGCAGCTCAGTGACTGAGTGAAATGCCATGGAAGAGCTCAATGACTGAGTCACATGCCAAAGAGAAGCTCGATGACTAAGTCACATGCTCTGAAGCAGCTCGGTGACTAAGTCACATGTCATGGAGTAGCTCGGTGACTTATAGTAGTAGTAATAAATCTTTTTATTTATAAGAATAAGGGAAGCATTCGGTTGAGCATAGCTCATTTTCAATGAAGTCCCAGTTGTTAAAGCAGCAAAACATCAGTTACAATATATACAAATACACAAGTCAAACATTGGTTACAATGTAAAAAGGTACACAATCATGCATCATAAATTGGGCAAAAAAATATCTATGTACACAGGTAATCAAAAGTTAGCAAACATCACATTTGACTACAGTGAGAAGAGCTACTAGACCAGCTCAGGTACCACTTATTCATGTCAGATAAGTAGATTGATTGATCAGTTTCCCTTAAATATAAAGGGACTTGAGTCACATGACATGGAGCAGTGCAGATCCTAAAAGGGAGAGGCATGAAAAAAGTCCAGTGCTGCAGTGGCTAGATGCAGGACCGCTGTTCCCTAAGGAGACCCCGTCAGTACGGTGACTCTGTGTACACCTTGCAGAGCCTGACACGAAGGGGGGAAGGGGACTCTGTGTAGGTTGAATGCCTCAAAACTGTTATTTCATATGGTTGGAGGCCCCATCTCCCATGATTAGATGTCATGTCATCAGCAATGCATTGGTCTGTTATTTCATCCAGGGGGTTCAGTCGCATAAAAGAAGTAAGGGGAAAGTGGAATGGCAACCAACAGTGTCGGGAATATAGAAACATAGAATTTGACGGCAGATAAGGACCGTCTGGCCCACCTAGTCTGCCCATTTCCCTACCTAACGGATAAGCTGCTGATCCTAGTTAACCAACAGCCTACTACCTCCTACCCCCACTAGAATTGCCTTATGTCTGTCCCATACATTCTTGAATTCCTCCACTGTTTTTGACTTTATGACCTCCTCAGGAAGGCTGTTCCATGCATCTACAACCCTCTCTGTGAAGAAATACTTCCTCACATTACCTCTGAGCCGCCCCCTATCTTCAAATTGTGCTCCCTTGTTCTTGCACATCTCTTTTTTAAAGATGCTACCCTCTTGGACTTTGTTGATTCCCTTGAGGTATTTGAAAGTTTCTATCATGTCCTCCCTCTCCCTCCTTTCCTCGAGGCTATACATCTTAATCTCCTTTAGTCTTTCTTCATATGTTTTCTGGTCCAGACCCTGCACCATTTTGGTTGCCCTCCTCTGGACAGCCTCCGCCCTTTCTATGTCTTTACAGAGATGGGGTCTCCAGAACTGCACACAGTACTCCAGATGTGGTCTTACCAACTGTCTGTGCAGAGAGACAACAACTTCCTGTTTTCTACTGGTGATGCCTCTCCCTGTGCATCCCAGTATCCCCCCAGCCCTCCTAACTACCTTCTCACATTGCTGGCCCACCTTTAGGTTATCTGATGTGACTACCCCCAGGTCCCTTTCCATTTTTGTTGTTGTCAGTATCTCACCCCCCATTGTGTACTCTTGACCTGGGTTTTTGTTTCCCAGGTGCATTACTTTGCACTTCTTTGCATTGAATTTAAGCTGCCATACATTTACCATTCCTCCAACCTTGCCAAGTACCTTTTCATCCTTTCCACCCCACCTTGCTCTATCCACTCTGTTGCAGATCTTGTGTCATCTGCAAAGAGATATACCTTCCTCCAGTCCCTCCACAATGTCACTTATAAAGACATTAAAGAGGACCGGCCCCAGTACTGAAACCTGCGGTACCCCACTAGTAACCCTCCTTTCTTCACTGTGGACTCCATTTACTATTACCCGCTGTGTCCTGTTGTCCAGCCAGTGTTTTACCCAGGCTACCACAGTGAGACCCACTGCCAGGATGGTTAATTTGCTTATTAATCTTTTGTGCGGGACTGTATCAAATGCCTTGCTAAAGTCTATGTAGGCCATGTCCACAGCCCCTCCCTGGTCTACTACTTTGGTCACCCAGTCAAAGAAATCAATTAGATTTGTTTGACATGACCTTCCTGCTGTGAATCCATGCTGGCTTGGATCCTGTGCCCCACTGGCCTCTAGGTACTCAACAATTCTTTTCTTCAGAAGTGATTCCATCATTTTCCCTACCACTGAGGTCAAACTGACAGGTCTATAGTTTCCTGCCTCTGTCTTGCTCCGACTTTTGTGAAGTGGAATCGCATCTGCCCTTCTCCAGTACTCAGGTACCACACCATCCTCCCATGATTTATTAAAATGGGTAGTCAGTGGTGTTATTAGTTCTTCCCCTTAGTTCTTTTAGAATTCTGGGGTGAATCCCATCAGGCCCCAGTGCTTTATCCACCTTCAGTTTTAAGAGTTCTTTCAAAACCCTTTCTTCTGTGAAAGGACTAATATCAACCCCCCTATCCAAAGTGCTTCTATTGACTGGATTAGTTCTCTCCCCCTGCTTTTCCATTGTGAATACTGAGCAGAAATATTCATTCAGTATCCCTGCTTTTTCACTGTCGCTCTCTGCCCAACCACCTTCCTCTTTATTCAGTCTCAGTATCCCTGCCTTCGTCTTTCTTTGCTCCTTAATGTACCTATGAAAGGTTTTATCCCCCTTCTTAACAGAGTTGGCTATCTTTTACTCAGTTTGGGCCTTTGCTATTCTGACTGCCTTCCCTGTTTCCTTCTGCTTTAACTGGTACAGTTCTCTGTCCTGCTCCTTCTGTTTCCTTATATTTCCGAATGCTATCTTTTTCTCCTTACCTTCCCCACCACTTTTTTGAGAACCATAGTGTTTTTTCTTTCATTTTGATTTGTTTATTTGCTTCACACAAAGGCTTGTTGCCTCTGTGATAGCAGTTTTGATGTTTCCCCATTGTTGCTCCACCCCACCTTCTTGCCTGTTTGCCAGTGCTTTTCTGAGACACTCTCCCATTTTGACAAAATCAGCCCTCCTGAAGGCCAGTACCTTCACTTTTATGTGGCTTGACTCTACAGCTAAGTTTATCATGAACCACACTGTTTGGTGGTCGCTTGGTCCCAGATGGCTACCCACTTCAAGGTCAGAGATCCTCTCTCCTTCCCCATTTGAGAGTACTAGATCTAAGATTGCGTCCTCCCGAGTGGGTTCCAAAACTAGCTGTCTGAGGCATGCTCCCTGTAGGGCATCGAGAATAGCCCTACTCTTGGATGTGGCTGCAGGAAAGGTGCTCCAGTTAACATCTGGCATATTCAGATCCCCCATCAGCAATATCTCACCTTTCTCTGCCATCCCAAGAATGCCTTCTATCATTTCCTTGTCCATTTCCTCCCCCTGAGACGGTGGTCTGTATACAACCCCTGTACGGATTGTGGAGCCATTTCCAGTCTCCAGGGTGACCCACAGTGCCTCCTCTCCTCCCTGTTTACCCTTTAGTTTTGTTGCTTTGATCCTTTCCCTTACATAGAGAGCTACTCCTCCTCCTCTTCTTCTTTCCTCCCTGTCCCTCCTGTAGATTGTGTACCCTAGTATGTTGACATCCCAGTCATGGTTCTCTGTGTACCATGTTTCTGTGACTGCCATGATATCCAGGCATCCCTCTTCCATCAAGGCCACCATTTCAGGGAGCATTTTACCTAGACTACGGGCATTGGTACTCATTACCCTCCATTTTTTATTTCTGCCTTTATTTCTTTTTGTCCCATCCCTGTTCTTACTGCCCTTGTCTTTTTCTCAATTTACCCTTGCCCTTATCCCAATCGAACGCGCTATCTTGGTGTTTACCTCACTAACTACCCTGACTTTGGGGGTGGCTAGGATTTCCCTTCCCCTTTTCAGTGCCTCCCCCCTTGGCTAGTTTAAATGCTTGCCAATGAAGCATTTAAACCTATCACCTAGGATCCTGGTTCCCCTCCAGGATGGATGCAGACCATCACGCCTGTATAGGTCTGCATCCCTCCAGGTGGAGCCCAGTCCCCAATGAAGCCAAATCCCTGAGCTCTGCACCAGTTTTTCAACCAGTCATTGAATCCCATAGTTTGGAGTACCCTAGCCTCATCCATGCCATAGATAGGTAGCACTTCCGAGAAAGTTACTGTGTGTGCTACTTGTCTAAGGCCCCTCCCCAACTCAACAAACTCCTATTGCACTGCTCTGATCCCATTCTCAGTCAGGTCATTCATCCCTAGTTGGATAATGACATCCAGCTCACTCCCCTTGCAGCTGCTCCCACAATCCTGAGGATTCGTTTCCTGTCCCTCCAAGCTATGGTGCTGGGCAGGCAGCTTACCTCCCTTTCCCTTCTCTCCACCAGTTCCCCCCTAACAATCGAGTCCCCCACCAGGAGTTGTTTCCTTCCCCTGTGGGGTCCTGTGCCACCCTGCTGTGGGTCTCCATTGTGGAGGTTCCCAGCATCCTCCTTGGTCTCCACTGCTGGTGCCTCCAAAGAGGAACCATGCTCCACCAGAGTGGTGAATGAATTGTGGAGAGGCACAACTGGAGGGATGCACCTCTGTTCCACCACCCTCACCCTCCCTGAGCCCACTGTGGTCCAACCACTCCTCTTTCTTGGCAATCTCTGAGGTAGTGGCAGTGGCCTGGGTGGGGGAACAGGTTTTCCGAATTATGGCCAGGTCAGCATGGAGACGAACCTCCTCCCTCAGACCAGAGAGGTGTCTGCAAATAGGGCAACAGCATGTTTCAGAATGTCTCCCGGAAGACTGCTGCTCCACAGCCAGTACATTGCACCACTCCCCACATGTCTGTGTCCCTTCCTGTTACAGATGCTTTTCTTTTGTTGTTTTTGTTCTTGTTTTAGTGTGTACAAGCTTGTGAGTGTCTCTACCCTGTTCAGTGTGCTCTGCCTTTAAGGATATGAACAGGTGTATGTTGATTAGCAGTTTTGGGAAGTGATGTAAGAACCCTGTTATAAAAGGAAGTTATGCGCTTGGGGGCGGGTGGGGTGTTGGGAAGGGTGGGAGGAGTAAACCTATGCCGTCCAGAAACATTCAACTACAACTGTGACCCTCCACCCCGGGGAGTGCCTTCCTTTCTTTCAGACACCTATTTTACAGAGGTTAAGTGCCAGGTCTAGTCACAAATGACTACAAATATCTTCCAGCTACAGTTTCTCCCTGGCAAATTAAAGTTAAAACTAAGACAAGTCAACCCCAAAAGCAGAATTAATACTAGTTACTTACACAGGACCAAAAAGTAATATTTCAGTTCAGTGTAGTCTAGAAAATAACCTCCTTGATTTAAGGAATCTCTGGCTGCTTTCTCTCTCTCTGTGTCTCAGCAGACAGAGACCACAAACAACTCCTGTTTTAAGTCCACAGTTCAACTAGGCCCCTTTCAGCTCGTCCCCTTAACAAACACCTATCTCAAGGAATGTGCCATCTCCTAAAGGGAGAGTGGTCATTTCAGATACTCTGTATGGAAAACCCCTCTGAACACTGTTTGTTTCCTGTCACACCACAAGTCCCAGTCCTTAATGTGAAACAGACAGCATGTAAGTAGAGCTGCAGGAAAGACTGACGCAACAGATGCCATTACAAATAACAGCAGAGGAGACAACATTTCTGATTCAGCTTAGAAAATGGCAGCAACAGGATGCAGTCCTCCCCAAAGGTCCATAATGGTAATGTTCTTACTGTGAGCTGATGTAGTAAAATCAATCAGACCATGCACATTACCTCATCCTATCTGAGAAAACAGCAAGGTGGTTTGCGGGAGGTGGGAAGCAGATTGGGATATAATTTCAGGAGTTCCAGCTTAGCTTCTGCAGCTGAGTTGAATTATTGCTGACCATCAGCCGAGGTAATAGTAAGCCTTGCAGAGGACTGTACACCAGATGAAATGTGATACCTGCAGTGAATACCTTTGATTTTATTTCTCGATATTTATTCATTCTGCTTCACTCGAGTTTGAGGACGAAGAGCACTGAAAATAAAGAGTCTATTCCCTTCCCACCACAGCTCCTTGTTTTCCCTTAGTTTGGCTTGGATGTGTGTTTTGTGTAGGAAGTTGAGCAGATGAAAGATGCTGTCCTGTGTTTGGCATTGGCCGCAGGGCTCAATGAGGCCGCAGTATAATGTACACTGGGCCATTAGGCAAGGGGCCTGCTAGCTTCTCATTTAACTTCTGAGTGAATGCTACTGCATTGGGACCCTCCTCACATTGAGGAAGTCTCACAATGACCACATTATTCCACGGACTGCGCCCCTCATGGTCCTCAGTGTGGTCTTTGAGACACTGAACCTTCCGATGGAGACTTATGAACTCTGGGTCTGTGCAGTTGGCCCTGTCTTCAAGGGAGCTGATGCAGGTCTCAGCATGTGAGACTCACCGCATCAGCTCCATGAGTGCGGGCTTAAAAAGTTGAAAGTCACTGACAAGATGCTGACCTGTGTCTTTAATTGTACCCAGTTCTTTGAAGAATGTCTCCATGGCATCAGGTTCGGGAGGTTTACTGGGTGGTGAGATCAGCGAGCTGTCCATCTTCTGCCTTTTTGTGGCCTGTGATATCTCATGGTTGGGATCCAGAGTAACAGGTAACTTGGCATTTGAGTCTGTAGAGTCCATGTTTTCCATTTTTCACAGATGCCAGGCAGTGCAGAACCATAAACAGCAGCTCACTGAAGTTTTGTTGAGCTTAGATGCTGAAGAATGGTTTTCTGAAAAATGAAAGTGCATTAGGCAACTCAGGAAATCAATGGGAAAGTCACCATTCAGTTCAGGTTCATCCCATGACTCCATCAACAATCCATCCTGGCCAACATTCCTCCAACCAGCATCCCCACAGAAGGCTAACTATCAATTCCAGCCAATGTCCCTTCACCCAGCATCCCCACAGGATACCAGTGATTCATCCTGGCCACCATCCCTTGAGCCACTAGGCACTTCCTTTGTGACGTTAAGGTGGGGGGGATACTCGGGACCTGGGGTTGTCCAAGGACCTGGAGATCACAAGTGAGAGTGGGAGGTGAGTCCTTTATATATATATATATATTGTGAATACCTGTTTTTTTGGGGGGGCGGCTTGTGAGCTGTAGAAGCAATATGTGTGTTTGAGTGGGTGGAAGTACAAAGCAAAGCATTGGTGTTGACTGGTGGTGGGGGGGCTGTGTAGTCGGGACCCCCCCTTCGAAGTTCCGTAAATGTAAAATTCCTCTGGAAAGGGTTAATAATGCCCCATACCACAGGCTATCGATAGCCCCCTGGCCAAGACTCAGTGATGGCACCCGGCAGTACTTCCGAAAAGAAATCCTGCTGCCATGTCATTAGTGTGTGGCCACCTAAGTGACAGCCCTTCTGTGATGGTTCATTAGAGCACTGTAAATGCAATACATTCAGAAATGGTGCCTCTCCAGTGCTGGTGACATGCACTGGCTATGGCTGGGTGGGATTGCTACTATCTGCGCCAGTCTTCCAAAAGCATCAAAAACTGCACCCTGGAGCTGTTGAAATCATGCATAAACTAGCAGCCACAGAAACAGGAGAGAGAGAGACTAATGTGGTATTGCCAGTCACACAAAAAAAGGCAATGCACAGCAAGCAAAAACGGGAGTACTCCCATGTTATTTGAGTGCGGTGCAGTATCGTGCAAATGAATACAAAACACTGAAGGCAAACACAGGTACCAAAAGGAGGTCTGTTGGAACACAGCTGACCAAACACTCCATTTTGTGTTGCTCAGACACTTCGAAAGGGGACATCCCCTGTCGAAGTTTCACTGACAGGAAACGTTGGGGTTTTGCATCTTGGTATGGAGATATGACAGAGACCTTCAGATTCCTAAAACGAAGGAACAAGGTCAGCTGAGAGGAATTATTTAGCATGAGTAATGGTCCAAAAACATGGTGGTACAAGTGGAAACTGTCAGGGGGGGGGTTCAAGAGGGACTGAGAAAGTTTCATTTTACAGAAAGGGTGGTGGAGCCAAGGAATAGTCTACCAGTTGATATGGTAGGCGCCAACACCAATAATGGTTTCAAACACAGCTGGGACAGAGTGAAGGGGTTACTAATTGCTCAGGGGGGTAGCAGTAGGATGGGGAGCAAGAGGGTGGATTGTGTGGGCTAGAACCCTGTATGAACAATAAATCTCAGGATTTGATAGACTGCTGTGGGCAGACTGGAAGGACCAGCATTGGTCTTTTTCTGCCCTCATTGTCTGTTTCCTAAAAAAGCTGGACAGTGCAAAGACTGAGCAGGTCATCCTGTGGGCCTGTACTGAACTATCCATCAATAACAGACAGTGCTACAGAATCGACTGACTAGATAGAACTGTTTAGGGACTATAGGAGCTCGGTCCACATGGATTACAAGCACTCAGAACCAGCTGAGAGCAGAATGAGTCCAATCTGCTTTAAAACAGCTGAAGCAGGGTCGGCCCACCAGCGCAACAGTAACACTACTGCTCGTGACACCGACTACCTGAGTTTGAGAACGAGCCAGGGGCATCAGAGGGCCAGTGGGAGGAGGAGGATCAAGTCTTCCAATGGACACTCTCCTCCTTCGGGGAGGCAGGGGACTTGCCATTCCACTGTCCTACTGCCACCTGGGTGTCTACAGGTGTCAGTGCAGGGGAAAGTGTCAGTGCAGGAGTCTGGAGTGAGTGATGGGGTCATGTGGATGCGTCGGCATTCAGGCATCCAATGACACAGCACGCAGGGGGGACAGGACTAACAGGGACTAAAAAAAAGCTTTGGACTAGATAAGGACAGATGAAGCCCTTCCCATCACCCGCCACATTCGACACCAAACCCACACCACCACCACCGACGAGGGGATCCTCCTTCACCTCTGTGTGGATGGACAGTGTGACAGTACACCGAAGTGGCTGAAGGCAGACCTGGCCCTGGGAGGCAGGTTTGGGGGTGCAGCACAGCAGTCTCTAATTGGTGGGCCTCGGAGGGCTGGCCAGGTGAGGGGAGTCTTAATGAATGGGAAATCAGGATTGGCAGGGGTGGAAGGAGGACCCTGCCAGAGCACAGTGGGGGGGGAAATATGTTAACAAAAAAAACAGCTGAAGTGGTTGCAGCAGTGGCTAAGGCAGCAGGAAGGAATGTAAGTTCAGTGATCTTACTGTACTGGGACACTGCTGGATCGATCCATAGGAAGGTATGAGCAACGTCAGGCTATAGGGCCATGATTATGTTTGTCATTTCTCAATGGCTGTATCCAGCGATTCCACTGAACCTGAAGTACCCATCCATTTCATTTTTACAGGTACCCATCATTTTACAATCCACCATTGAATCTGGCAAACTGTTCTACGTAACCACGACTCTCTGCACGATCCATGTCTGCCTTCTGTTTGTCTTGTAGCTCACCCTTTAGTTGTTTACTACGTCCCCTGTTGTCATATCTACACTCCATAATTGTAAGGCCCAGACAATCCCATAAAGGTCTATGTTCAAAGGCTCTGTACATGAGACACATATCACCCTTCATCCTTCGATATGCCAGAGTATACATATCCAAATGCATTCTCCTCTCCTCTCGCCATGTTTTCCCCCTCATACCGGAAATCATTTTAGTGGCACGCCTCTGGATACCCTCCAATGTCCTAATACCCATTTTTTGCTGTGAGACCCAGAACTGACCACACTACTCCAGACATGGTCGTAGCAGCGCCCTATACGCTGCTATATCTCTACTCCTGATGTTCTGCCCTATGCATCCCAGTAGTCAGTGCCATTTGTTTGCTACATCGATACATTGTTTATTACATTTTAGGTGATTAGTTCTATAGATCCCCAGGTATTTCTCTACAGAAGATTCCCTTAACTCCTTTACATACAGATGGTTCTTGGTCCTACTGTTCCTAAAGCCCAAATACACCACTGTGCACTGGCTGATGTTAAATTGTAGCTTGGCTGTCTTTGCCCAGTGTTCGCTCTGGTGTAATTCACCCTTGAAATTTTCAATAGCCTTCTCCATATCTACCGCCATCCTAATTTTAGTATCATGGACACATTTACACATCCGGGAAACAAATAGCAAACCCCGCATTGCTCGCCTACAGTGCAGACGTCACATTGAAACAAAGCCAAGAAGAAAGGCACACTCAAGAGCCGCTAAAACGATGGTTTATTAAATAAAAATCATACCACTTGCAACAAGCAGTTAGTAAAAAAAAGACCTCTCCTACGACGAACTCCCTGTGCGCATTTGGAGCTAACAGCAACTTCTTCAGGGGGAAGAAGGAGCCATTGGCTCTGAATGCACTCGGGGGGTTGGTTGTACGAGAGGTCTTTTTCCGCTAACTGCTTGTTGCAAGTGGTATGTTTTTATTTACTAAACTAGTGTTTTAACAGCTCTCGAGTGCGTCCTTTTTTTTGTCTTTGACATTTACACATCCAGTCTGTCTCATTGAATTGAAGCTACATAAGTGGAGAGAAGTGTGGGTCCCAAAACTGACCCTTCTGTGACTCCACTGGTGTGGGGGCAACCACATTAAGATACTGTATAAGAAAGAAATGAAGGTACAATTTGTGAAGGTATTACATCATGCATAGGAAAAGTAATGGAGAGAGTACTACAACATGAAATAACCAACCTTTGGAATTTACAGGGAACCATGATATGTCTCAACATGAGTTCACTCAAGGTAAATCTTGTATGAGTAATCTGATTAGTTTTTTTGAACAAGTCAGCAAAGCACTAGACTTTGGACTTTCTGTAGATGTAATATATCTTGACTATGAGAAATCATTTGACACCATATCACACAGAATCCTAATAAAACATCTTATAAAACTTAACTTGCATCCCCAAATTATAAAGTGGATTGCCTCTTGGCTGGATGGTAGAAAGCAGACAAGTTGTACTAAAAGAGTACAAATCTGAGTATGGTAAGGTGACTAGTGGAGTGCCACAGGGATCGGTGCTGGGTTCTACTTTATTTAACATAATGAGCTCTAACATGCAGACAGACAATGGTGTATGGATACAAAAGTACGCAGACGATAGTAAGTTAGGATGCATAATAGATAGTAATGTAGCTGTAGAATCTCTTCAGAACAATTTGAACAATCTTGACATATGGGCCTGTGAGAACAAAATGGTATTTAATATCGCAAAGTGCACAGTAATGCACTTTGGGAAGAACAATAGACAAGTTAACTATACTATTAATAACATCAGTCTTGAAGTTGTTACATCCGAAAGAGATCTTGGTGTTAACATTGCCAACAACCTAAAATTTAGTACTCATATAAACAAAACAACTAAGAAGTGTCATGGTATATTACGGTGTATTCTTAAACATATAAAAAGTCGTGAGCCGGAGGTCATAATACCATTGTACAAAAGTCTGATTAGATCTAACCTGGAATATTGTGCCCCCTTCTGCTCCCCCACACTAATTAGAGGTACAGTAACTCATGAGTCTATACAACGTAAATTAACAAAACATGTCAAGAATCAAGAATTATTAAACTATGAGGAAAGTCTTAGAAATTTAGGTAATTTTTTCCCCTAGAATATAGAATACCTAGAGGTGAACTATGTTGGGTTTACAAGGCATCTAAGAACGTGTTAATCCTTGAATCAAACTGTTTGACAAAACAAATCCCACTCGGTTGTACATCACACAAATTAAGATTGCATTCAGAGATATGTAAAACTGAGCACAGAAAGAAATTTGTAACTCAGAGAGTACCTCATGTATGGAATACACTACCAGTGGAGGTAGTAACCAGTGAAAACTTTGAACAGTTCAAAAGAAACCTAGATCAATATATGGGAGGTAAAAATTCATCTGCCACTGTCAGGTTAAAACGACGAGTTCAATATGGGCATGTCCCTCGAACTCATACAATTTATGAACCTATGCACCTACCCCCGCATACAGTTCATGGGGTGGGGGGGAAATTAACTAGGGTTAGCTATGTAAATGATATTTTCCTCATGGGTTGGAGATTAGAATGGTGGCCTGTACAGAACAAAGATTATAAGTGGCAAAATAACACTAGGTGGTGAGATTGTGTGTGCAATGGAATCTGCGGCAAGCAGGGCCCACCTCAAGGCTGGCTCACTACTACAGATTGGAGAGTTGAAGAAGAGAGCTGGGGCATGAGGGGCCCACTTCAGAGCTGGCTGCTGCTGCAGACTGAAGAGTCTGAGGAGAGGAGCTGCAGAGATGGGGTGGCCGCAGTGCTCATTACAGCATCCATCCCTCTGAGGAGGGAAGCCTGTGACATAGTCTCAGCTGTGGAAATCTCCCAAACTGAGAGGAAAGGTATATCTGAAGGATAATTGATTATGTTGGTAGATTTCAAAACCACAATGAGAGGATTTGAGGGACAGTCATAGACTGAACATCCCCAGTCACAATTCTGTAACTTTGTTTCTGTGACAACACTTCAGGTGAGCTGGAGTTAAAGGCAAGACAAATGCAGTAGAAGTGAAGAGTATGAAGGGTAAGTCTATTTGGAATGGGTCATGTAGAATTAATAATTAATTGGCTATTAGTTTAAAGTTGGAACTGTCATTGTACAATAGGGGTGAAAAGATATGGTATTACGTAAAAATCCCTATCACAGCCACAGTGTGATAACCAGACTGTGACGATATTGAAGATATCAACCAAAGTGTACACATCATCACCGGTTAAAACTAACAAAAACGGAGCCCTATTGTCTAAAATGGACACGTGATGTCCTGTTATGTGATACCATTTGTGTCACAACTCATGGACAGTGACCTCGGAAACCTCACTCGTGGCTCCACTACTCGTGAATCAAGGTCATTGTCCACTCATTGCGATACAAATGGTATCCCATGCCGGGCCATTGCATATCCACTTAATCTCATAGAATCATATTATACAAGCTTGACGGCAGAAAAGGACCATACCGGTCCATCTAGTCTGCCCTTTTTTGCCCCTACGCCTCCCCCTCCCTGCCAGCCCCTGCCTTACTCAGCCCCATATGCTTGTCCCATGTCCTCTTGAATTCATCCACTAATTTAGCCCCCACCACTCTGTCTGGTAGTCTGCTCCTGGGCTCCACCACCCTCTCCATGAAGAAACACCCTCTCACATTGCCCCTGTATCTTTTTCCTTGCAGTCTGAGGCTGTGCCCTCTAGTTCCGACCCCCTCCTTCCTCTTAAGTAAACCCTCCTCTCCCATTTTGAGTCCTTTTACATATTTAAAAGTTTCAATCATGTCTCCTCTTTCCCTCCTTGTCTCCAGCATGTACAGATCCAGCTCCTTACACCTCTGCTCGTATGACTTTCCCTGCATACCCTGCAAAATCTTGGTTGCCCTTTTTTGAACCCTCTCCAATGCATCTGTATATCCTTGCAGAGATGTGGCCCCCAGAATTGAACCCCATACTCCAGGTGCGGCCTCACTATGGCCTTGTAAAGGGGCAGTATTACCTCCCTCCTTCTGCTAGTAATGCCCCTGCCTATGCATGCCAACATTCCATTGGCCTTTCCTGCCGCCCTCTTAAAAGTGCTGATGAAATCTGGGACAAGCTGAAAAAGAGTGAAAGAGAATATTAACGCTATGGGGGCCCTCATTACAATCAGGTAGCATGTTTATGGTGTTGGAGGCCCCCTTATATATTCAGCTGGAATGTTAATGGTATTGGGAACTCCATTACAATCAGCTGGAATGTTAATGGTATTGGAAGCCCCATTACAATCAGCTGGAATTTTTATGCTATTGGGGGCCCTATGACAATCAACTAGAATGTTAATGTTGTTTGGGGGCCCTACTACAATGAGCTGGAATGTTTATACTATTGGGGGCCCCATTACAATCAGCCAGAATGTTTATGTTATTGGGGGCCCCATTGCAATCAGCTGGAATGTTTATACTATTCGGGGCCCCATTACAATCAGCTGGAATGTTTATGCTAGTGGGGTCCCCATTACAATATGCTGAAATTTGTATGCTCTTGGGGGCCCAATTACAATCAGCTGGCATGTTTATTCTACTGGGAGCCCCATTACAATCAGCTGGAATGTTTATGCTACTGGGGGCCCCATTACAATCAGCTGGTATGTTAATGCTATTGGGAGCCTATTACAATGAGCTGGAATGTTTATGCTATTGGGGGCCCCACTGCAATCAGCTGGAATGTTTATACAATTGGGGGCCCCATTACAATCAGCTGGAATGTTAATGGTATTTGGAGCCCCATTACAATCAGCTGGAATGTTAATGGTATCGGGAGCCCCATTACAATCACCTGGAATGTTAATGCTATTGTGGGCCCTATTACAGTCAGCTGGAATGTTAATGCATTTTGGGGCTCTAGTACAATCAGCTGGAATGGATATGCTACTGGGGGCCCCATTACAATCAGCTGGAATGTTAATGCTATTGTGGGCCCCATTACAATCAGCTGGAATGTTAATGGGACTGGGAGCCCCATTACAATCATCTGGAATGGTAATGCTTTTGGGGGCCCCATTACAGTTAGCTGGAATGTTTAATGCTATTGGGGGCCCCATTACAATCAACTGGAATGTTTATGCTGTTGGGGGCCCCAGTACAGTCAGCTGGAACGTTTATGCTGTTGGGAACCCCATTACAGTCAGCTGGAACATTAATGCTATTGGGAGCCCCATTACCATCAGCTGGAACACTAACGCTACTGGGGGCCCCCATTACAAGGTCTAAAGTGCTGGTACAGCTCAAGGGGTGGTGTTGCATACTTGCAAGAGACCCATCATACAGAGGGTTAAGTGCAAAAGTTACAACACTGTTGGGTGGAGGACGGGATCAAATGTGTGCTTGTTCCACAACAAAAAGGCTTCTCAATCCTGTGTAGAAAGGGGCTGAGCTTTGTGGAGCAGAAGTGATAGCGGATAACCAGGAGAAATGGATCTTAGTGAAAGGAATGTTAAATTGGTTAGAACTAGGGGAAAGGGGAAATTGTTTAACCAGGAAAGACACAGTAAGCTATTGCTTGTTTCCAGGTGCGACCTGGGAGCACAAGAAAGTTAAGTGACTTACTCAGGGTTACACAGTATGGAAGTGGGGGCTGTGGGATTCAAACTCAGGTTTGCAGCTCAGTGCCCTAAACCACAGTGCTATACTGCCTACTGAACTCGTGCTGGGAAATTTAAACGCATCGAATGAACATGAGACTGAATTTTTTTATCACCTTAGCCCATGAGATAATAAAACTAGGAGCCAAACATGCCGGCCCGTCGGTGCAGCGGTGGAGTCACTGCTTGCAATGCTAGCGACCCAGGTTGGGGAATGAGTCTGGGAGGCTGGAGGGTTGGCTGGGGGGAGATGGATTGAGTGGGAACTGCATGCTCTCCATCTCTGAGAGAGGGAGGGGGGAGCCGTGCCTCCCGATGTATTGCCCCTGGGTGACCATAGGGGTGGTTTACCGGGGGCCCGAAGTTGCAGCTGGGAGGCATGCAGATGCTAGGCGGGGCTCCACCATTGCATCATTGCATGCCATGCCTCCTGATCATGAAACAGTAACAAACTGCACAGCCGCGACTGGTCTCCGTGGCGCCACTGCCCATTGGCCTGCCGGTGAGTTGAAGCGTGGCAAGCCACTGCTGCCCTGCCGGAGGGCCAAGTGGCTCCATGGGGTGGGGCAGCGGTGGTGGGCTGGAACACCAGCCAGAGACCACAAGGGGTCTTGAGCAGCAAAAAAAAAACTAGGAGTCAAACAAATAATAGTGTGTGGGGGGGGGGACTTCAGTCTGGCTCCAGATGAAATTCTGGACAAAACAGATAATACCTGAGAGCATCAGGAGCCTAAGACCAAGAAAGTGTTAAGAGAAATGCTAAAAGACCTAGGCATGGAAGACAGTGTGGATGTTGAATTTAGGTGGCAGGGATTATACATGTCATTCTTTAGTGCATGATAGCCACAGCAGAATATGCTTAATCTTTATGCATTAATAAATGTGTCCAAGGGTTGAAAATGGCCAAATTAGTGACTTTAGTTTGTCAGGTCTTGTGCCACTAGAGGTCACTGCAGTGCATGGTCTGGAAAGAAGCTGCAGAAGTCAAGTGTGCATTACAGCACAAGGAGTTGGTAACTCAAATACATATAGCCACTGTGAAGGGTTCTTCTTGGGACACAAAACTCTGGTCATGAAAGCAGGAATAGTATGGGATGCTTATAAAGCATACACGAGGGGTCAAATTATTGCTTTTACTGCAGGCAGAAAGAAAATTAGATTAGAAGAGCTGCAGGAGGAGGTGAAAGGCATAAGAAATGGGAAAGTACTTATAAAAAGACAACAGAAGCAGCCTGGATTTATTGCGTGACATAAATACACTAAAATATGACATAAACAAAAACTGCGAGTTACTAAGACTGAGGCAGAAATACTGGGAGAAGGAGAAAACTGCAGGCAGGCTGTGTTAGCCCATAGGGCAAGACAGGCACAAAACTTACATTTATTTATACTATAAAGGGAAAAGATGGCTTGCAGACCACAAGGCCAGACAATACTAAAGTTTCTGCGATAGTATTTCCTTTGGAGTCAGCCCTTTACTGACATGAGCTTTTACAGAAAACTCTGCTGACAACCCTGAATTTCCTAACTCTGACAATACTATGACAATCCACAATCCTGCTAAATTTTGTGAGAAGGAGGTGGTAGCGCTTCCGAGGAAAATTAAACCAATGTGTCTGCTGAGTGTAACAGCCTGAAGCCAGGGCTGGTAAAGTTGGCTTCACTTGTAATTGCAGCCCTTGTAGCTAAGCTGTTTAACCTCTTTCTTCTACAGGGATGTGTCCCAGTCTTCTGGAAAGTGATCAAGGTACAGTAATTCCAACTGACAATAGAAAGTTCCACATCACTAGTAATAAAGTAACACGCCATATAGAAATCCTGCCCTACCTAGGTAAGATCCTAGAGAGATGAATGTACTGTCGGCTACAGGATTTCCTGAAACTTCATAAATTATTAACAGGGTGCCAAAGTGGCTTAAGGAAACACTGAGGTACAACTACAGCCTTGTTTAAGTTCACCGGTGATATCTTTCAAGCCCAGGAGAATGGCATGGTGACAGGTGCCGTGTTTGTGGACTTGACCGAGGCCTAATTGATCACGGGATCTTCTTGAGTGGATTGCTTGAGACTGGCCTGGGTGACCTAGCTTCTACCTGGGTTAGAGGCCACCTCAGCTGTAGATCACAAATGACATATCGTAATGGGACTAATTCATCCCCACTTATAGAACACAGAAACCTAGAAACTGTCAGCAGATAAGGACCACTAGGCCCATCCAGTCTGCCCATAGGCCCTTTACACGTATGCATCCACTCACCCTAAGTGGTCAATGACTTTTCATCACCAGAACTTGAGTTCCGTAGGGCTCTATTTCGGGCCTGAAAGGAGCAGGTCACTCAGAGTACACAGTGCACAAGGCACTGGCAGTGATTCAAACTGAACAAGAAAAATGGGCACAAAACCCATTACACCATATATGCCTTTAGATGGTGCTAAGGATAATATTCATTTATTTGCACAAAAATGGTGAGTAACAACTCAAAGCCCCCTCAACTAACTACCTGAGGTTTTGTGAGGCTTATGTGTGCTTTTTTTTTTTTAAAAGGTCACTTGAACAAAATGCACAGAGGCTGCACAAAATGCCAGTTGGTTAATCCATGGGGCTGTCGAGTTGTTGCTTTTTATGTACGTAGAGTACAGTGTTTTTTTGTGCCTGGTTTTCTTGTCTATATTGGCACCCCCTTGTTCTCACTGTTTGTCAGTTCCTTACCTTCTCGCTGTGGCTCATCGAACCTCTTGTTAAATGCTGTTGTAATATGGCAAGAAAAAATCCAGAAACTTCGTTGGCTGAGAGACATCACCTGACTGTGCATTAAATTTCTAGCACCGCATAGTCACGTGCTGGATCTCATTACCAAGGAAAAAAGCCTCATTTCCTACAAACTCAAGGATGTATATATTTTGCTATTTAAAATGTATTTAAACAAATGATTTATATAAATAAACTCACACTACAAATGTTTCAATTTACATATTAAAGAAAAGAGCAGTGAGCCAATTTATAAGCACAGTAAGCCTGCTCAGGTTATACAGTAAAGGATCTGAATGCACTTCCCAGGAGTGTAAGGACACTCGGCCCTTGGCCACATGTCTCACTCCCCTTGGGCATACATTAAAATCCTTCAATCCACACCCTGTCGTGGCTTATTGCTTCCATGATGCAGTCATTTACAGGAGTGCATATATTCTGGACATTAACCAAGAGCTGGGCCAGAACTTTATCCTACATGAGAAATGGTTTTGGTACCACAGCCAGAAGCAGCATCCTAAACAATGCACTTGAAACAAAGTGTACTGAGAAATCATTACTGGAGGTTTATTAAATATTTTACCAACCTGAGAATCTGCTTGGATCGGAACCTGTTTTATCAGGATCACCAGACCACATAACTGTCCAAATAAACAAAAAGATTGGCTCACCCTTTAGGCTCAAGGGATGCTTATTGGATGAGGCGTGTCTTGCCACAGCCAACCACAGCCTTCTTTCCCTGCTGCACTGTGGTGCTGGACTGTTTGCCTCACTTGCAGAGAAATAACTCTCTATGCCAAGAATACTTTACTGTCGCATCAGGCAATTTGCCTCAAATGCTGACAGAAGGATACACCACTACAAAATGTAGGGGGAACTAAACTAGCTCTCGTTAGATGCCAGATCTACTTTTCTGTTGGGTAGCTCCTTCTTTAAAATCCCAGCTGGAGAGTCACCAGACTCCTTAGCAAGTTTGCTAAAGCCCTATGACAGGCCTCCGACTCTTCGATCCTCTGCAAATAAACAATGAATTACTCCCATCTGTAGAACCCAGGTGGGACAGTGCTCCTTACGTGGTCCTAAAGATTTGGCATTTACTACCACTGCATTTAAGAGAAACTAAGACTGTTTGGACCTTTAGAAATAGTCTTAAAATGCACCTATCTGGACAATGTAGATGTAACAGTTTTACCTGAATCACTGTATCTCTAGTATCATGTTTCCTAAAGTACCAGTCTTAATGCCCAGTTGAATAATGCAGATGTAATTATTATTTTCCTTAATCTATGTTTATACAATAGGGGTGAGCAAATAACTCATTCAATAAAAACATGTATTCTCACTGCAGTGAGAATAAACCACTGCGGTGACATCAGCACAGTGGGTTTATTTCCATTTATACAATGGCTCACGCAAAACATCACCATTAGCGCGAAAAAGTGCAGTTGAATACTATTGTGCTATTCCGAACTAATGATTACATTTGCATGCTATTCCACGCTAATGGTTACTTTTGCGTGATCCACCCCGAATAGTAGGGGGCCCTATTGTATGAATAGAATATATGATGGAGGAGGGTGGAACATGGGAAATATTTGCACTCGTGCATAGTGACCTCTGGTTATATCACTCGTGGCTCCGCCACTCGTGATATTACTGGAGGTCACTATGCACTCTTGCAAATATTTCCCATATTCCGCCTTGCCCATCATGTATCCCCTATCACTGTGTTAGCATGTTCTCGAAGGTACCTACTATCTCTGTGAACTGCATTTATTTCAACCTTGTTTACCTTATGTGTCTGTTATTTATTGCACTTGTGACCTGTTCCTACATTCCTGGGTTTCCCCTGTGAACAGGCCTTCTGTCCAATGGGTTTTGCTCGGTTAGTGAAGATTTAAGCTTATGCCCCTCTCTCAGATGAAGCATCGTTACACAGCTTGTCTGGGCCTCTAGTTTTCACCATTAAACCTGCACATTGCAAGCTCTCCTAGTGGTGTGGAAGGCTGAGGCATCTATGCCTTCCCTCCTCCCACGCCAGTGACCTGTGTTCGAGTGGGCCGCCAGGGGTCGGCTGGGGAGGGAGATGATCGATCATCTGGAGGACTGCTCTCTTCTCCCCGGGAGGGAGGACTGGTGCTCCCGCCGAATGACTGCCCCCGGGTGGAGGCCCACGGGTAGTGTGGGTCTGCTGGGCACCAGGAAGGGGAAGGAGCTGCAGGACGTCCACTGACATGCACGCGCCTCCACACATGTGCATGTCTGGCTGTGTGCATCCCAGCACAGGGAGAAAATGGAAAATGCCCCAGCTGCAGGCGATGAGCGACCCTCCACAGGCTCTGCACCCAGCGACTGGGCAGAGGTAAGTCCCGGAGATACCGGGGTGTGATGGGGCGGGGAGGGGGAGGTCTGAAGGGGTCAGCTGTGGAGAGGAGAAACTGTATATCAAAAAAAAAAAGACTGCACATTGCAATCTACCTAAAATTTGTATGCACAGCACTTGTTTCGAATATGGAGTTAGGCCTGGGATAACACCTGTGCTGTGTTTGCTGTTCTATACTGCATTCAAGAGAAGGGCCTGCACCTGACGTGCCGGGTGATGCTTTTTGGGAGTGTAATTTTTGTAATATTAGCTTCTGTTCAGTATTTATTCTGGCCTGTGTAATCCTTTAGTCTAAAGCATCTTTATTTTGATTTCTCAAGTCTGTATTTGTTGCTTATGTATTCTGTAGAGCATCAATTTCAGTGACTCAGTAAGTAGCACACTTATCTCGGGGGCCAGAAGATTGTGGTTCTAACCCCACACTAGGTACTTGGGGGAATACCCATAACTGACACTGAAGTGCAGTAGGGGCTGCACTGGTGAGGTATCATTCTTTGGATGAGATGTTAAACTGAGGTCCCTTCTGTTCATCTCTGGTCTCTATCCAGCTGGAAGTAAAAGATCCCATGGCACTTATCAATGAAAAGCAGGGTAGGTTCCCTGGTGTTATGGCAGCTATTTCCTGTCAGTAAAACAGGTCCCTGCAACACCCGGCGCACCTGGAAACAAGGTATAACAGCTCAGTCTGCTTTTGCTGGTCAAAATTACAAATAAATAATATTAAAATATTTTCTATTACATTCATCTGTAACTGTTTAGTATTTTTAAAAGGAAAAGGTCATTTATTTTACTAGTAACTCTGTTTCATCTCTGAGAGCATGTACCGAGTTAAAGTGATACTGTATTCTAATACAGGAGCATGTTCAGGACGGCCTGAAGCAACTAGGAGGTTCCTGTATCCAGAGTCCTTGTACTGTGTGAGACAAGAACAGAACTGCCAGTGGTAAAGTCAGACAAGGCTGCTGGCAGCATCAGTGAAGTAAGTGTTAAACCAGCTGTCAGTCAGAAGAGCGGGGCAGAGCTAGCAGCCAAGCCAGCAGCAGCAATTTTCTGGAGCTCCAGATATAGCTCTGCTTAAAAGCTATACATACCTACTTTTCCACTTCAATCAGGTGGGAATTTAACTAATCTAGAAACATAGAAACATAGAAGTTGATGGTAGATAAGGACCGTAAGGCCCATCCAGTCTGCCCATTTCTTTTTCTACCTTATAAATGTGCCATCATCCTTTGCTGTCAGTGGCCTATCTATTCATACTCATCTGTATTGCTCCCTTATGCCTATCCCATGCCTGTTTGAAGCCCTGCACTGTATTCATAGCCACCACTTCCTGAGGTAGGCCATTCCATGCATCCATCACACTTTCTGTGAAAAAGAACTTCCTCACTCTAATCTCATGCTGTGTCCTCTTGTCCTGCTATTTTTCTTATATTGAAACATGTTAGACTGTTTCACCTTGTTAATGCCCTTAAGGTGTTTGAATGTTTCGATCATATCACCTCTCTCCCTCCTTTGCTCTAGGGTATACATATTGAGCTCCGTTAATCTGTTCTCATATGTCTTCTGATGCAGTCCCTGCACCATTTTGGTTGCCCTCCTCTGGACTGCCTCAATTTGGTTAATGTTCTTGTGAAAGTATGGCCTCCAGTACTGCACGCAATACTCCAGATGGGGCCTAACCAGTGTCTTGTAAAGAGGGATTATTATGTCCCTCTTGCGACGTGTGATATCCCTACTAATACAACCTAACATCCCCCTAGCTCCCAGAGAATCCTTTGCTTTGTCAGCTGGATATCAAATTTGGTTAAGAATGGGATGGACAAAACCTTTAAAAAGGACTTTTTCAGCTACTTGCACCAGCTGTTAAACCACCTGACCAAGTGGCTAATTCTCCCTTGACGAGCATGAAGCCTGAAGCAGCCTCACTTATCTCTCTTCAACAGTCCGTTAATGCCCTGGCATGGACGGTACAACAGATCAACCAGAAACTGGATGTTTTCTCCCAGCGATTTATAGCTATTGAGAATCGACTGTACACGATGGGAGAAATAACCAAATCTGCTGAAGCCACGGCGGGAAAGGCATTGGCCACTACTACTGCTTTGATTAAAGAGCAGGCCGTACTTCACAGTCAAGTAGAGCAGCTTGAAAATATGGTAGTGCTGCCAATATTCGACTTCTGGGAGTCCCAAAAGGGTCAGAGGGGGACAACTTAGTTTCACACCTCGAACAATGGCTATCAGAACTGATTGGGACTAACGCTTTCAAAATCTCTAAGGCCTACAGAATTACCCCAAGAAGGCCCAACACTGAGCTGGATAATCCTCGAATGATCCTGGCATCCCTTGCATCAATGGCTGAGAGAGAGAGACTTGATTCTGGGGGTCATTCGTACCAGGGGATCAGTTTTCATAGATGAGGCACAGGTGCTCTTTTTCCCGGACTTATCTTATGCCACGGAAGGCCTTTGATGGGGTTAAGAACAAGCTGAGAGAACTGGGAATCACCTACTCAATGGCATTTCCAGCCTGTTTGTGCTTCTCGGAAGGCCGTAAGCAATACCGTTTTACGGATTCCAATGAAGCAGGGTTATGTGTGGAGAGGATCGCCGCCAAACAGGCCCGGGAGGATCGCTTGACTGAAGAGTAAGACTCAGAAGGGGACTGATTAAAGTACTGTCTATACACAGAAGTTTTGTTGTGAGACTAGGGAGTTTTTAGTTATAAAATGAGACACTAAAACGGCACAAAATGTTTACACCAGAGACTAAAATGATTAAGGAACTATCCGTACGATGAAGATTAGTATAAATATAACAAAGGAGTTTACTTTTGATAAATACGGGAGTTTCCTTCGAGGGGCTAATAAACCCCCATCTCTTCCGTTGTTTCCCCTCATTTTAGGCACACTGAATTCACTTTTTTTTTTTCAGGTTTACTTCTGCTAGAGTTTCAGCAGATGTTATTAACTCGCTAGTGTTTCGTAACTGCTTTTTGGAGATTTACAGTTGGAACAGCAATTAGTTGGTATGGGAGGGGGAAGTACATACAGAATTTTATGCTTTCTCAGTTCCACTAAATGGTCTATTATGAGAGATCTGTGTTATGGAGAGGAATACCCTCATGATGCTGTAATGGGGGGATAGGCTAGAGCTGGTCTCAGAGTCCATAACACACTGTTACTCAGTTAATATAAGGGTAAGAGTCTCTTAATTATATGCTGATTTATTAAATCAGATCTCACTGAGACCTTGCTGGAGCAGTGTAATATTCTTTTGACTTGAGTGGGGCTAATGGAGCTCTAGAGAGTGGGATTCTCCCTTAAAAGCTGATAAAACTATATAAAGGACCTTAAGGGTCGGGTTAAAAATGAATATTCATTATAATGGTCATGCCACCTAGGGCTTTGGCTGCATAACCGCTCCAGTTTATTACAGTAACTTTATCTAATGTTTGATTGAATATACCCCTCGATGGTGTACCACACGAACATGTAGTCTCTTTCCTTAGTAATGTATAATGGATGGAAGAATATGTTATACCTGTTCAGATTATGAAGTGCTTTATGCTTTGTACAAAATGCACTAAATAAAAAGTTTAAAAACAAAACAGTTGTCAGTCTGTTGCTCCGTGGCAGTATAAGACACACACCACCTCAGCCTGTTTTTGTTTGTGCTGTCCCCATTTCAGTCAGTTCCATTCCAAGGCAGAGGCCGATGATGAGAAACTAGATAGCTACTAACTTGAGATTTGCTTTGCAGATCCAGTCCACTAACCCCACATCCTGTTGTGAGGATTTTTAACATTTGTTTTCCCTTTCTGCAGCCTAACAGTTAGGCTAGCTTCGGGCAATAAGGTGTGGAGGGCTTTAGCAGATGGTGTTTATAAAGTTTCCTCCTGTGTGACGTTGGAGACTCACAAAACCAGGACAGGATTAGTGGAAAGAAACTTTTTTTTGTAACTTTATTCATTTAATGAAATGCATTATACAAAGCAGTACACTTGATTTAGCATATAGGAGGTTTTAAAAAGCAATATTACAGTAGGGAAAGCTTATCTTCTCATTCCCACATTATAACACATGAGTTCGACTTGGGCCATATGCAGCATGAACATGGACGAGTGTATGAAAATAGAGATAAACAGCAGGTCAGCAGTTCGAGTCCCATTGAATAAAAATTGGCTTATTATGCCCTGAAGTCCATGAATCTGTAGTTAACTTCAGATAGTACTCCCTTTCACATGTAAAGTCACCCTCCCTGGTCTGGGGTATACATGGATGGAATGGTTTTCAGGGAGGGGCCTCACACAAGAACAGCTGAAAACACTTACTTGACCTCCCGAGCCTGAGGCGACCTCCAGGGTTCCACTGACATGCTGCAGGGCTAATCTGAGCTGCAAGGGAAGGCGTTAGCAGAACTTGAAAACAACAAAGGAAAATGTCCAAACAGGATTAAAAAATAGAACAGGATCCTTTATTCTGCCTATGTGAGCTTATGCAAACTGATGGTAGATCCTCAAACTTCTTTTCCCGTGTTTCAGCCAGCACAGTTTATTTTCTGTTACCTTGTCACCACAGGGTGAACAATTCCCTTTACTCTGGGTTGTCTTTAATCCTGGTGGGGTACTTTTACTAGCATTTACTGCCCCGATGGAGGCAACTAGCAGCTCTGAGTTCACCACTGCAGGCAGCAGAGTTGGGGACTCCCCGGGCAGGCAATAATGTCAGAGGCTAAACTGGACATAGTAGCAATTAGTGAGACGTGGTTTACCAGTAACCACACTTGGGAGACTTCAGTACCTGGCTATGTATTGTTCAGAAGAGACCGAGGTGCAAAAAGGGGGGGAGGAGTGGCCCTGTATGTTAATGAAAATATCAAAGCTACAGAAATTCAGAATACACATAAGGAGCCAGAAGAACTGTGGGTCACCCTGGAAACAGGAAATGGGACAGCCATAAGAACTGGGGTTGTCTACAGGCCCCAGACCAGGGGGAGGACATAGACACACTACTGTTAGAAGATATACAAAACATGACAGCTAAAGGGGAGGTTCTGATAATGGGAGACTTCAACATGCCAGATACAGATTGGTCAATACCAGCAGGAACATCTGCCAGAACTAGACTCATAGTGGATTCCCTGCAGGGGGAGGGCCTCAAACAACTGGTACAGCAAACCCACAAGAGACAGGGCTATCCTAGATCTAGTACTGACTAACAAAGAAGGGATCACAGATCTCCAGGTAGAAGGTCACCTGGGGGCCAGTGACCATCACATGAGTTGGTTCAATTTGGCTACTACATCTAAATCATCCCATTCCAAGGCAAAAATATGGGACTTCAGAGGAGCTGACTTTGATAAGATGGCCAACAGAGTTAAGCTAGCCCTGGCAAAAAGAAACACAGGTGAGGGGTACAGGCAAAGTGGGCAAGCATTAGGATGCAATACTTGAAGCAACATCCCATTGTGTTAGACAGAAAAGGAAGTGCAAAAGAAGAAGGAAACCACTTTGGTTCTCAAATACAGTAGCAGAAAGGTCAGAGCCAAAAGGCTGGCCTTCAGGAAATATAAGGGAACACAGCGGGATGAAGATAGGGAGGCATACCAAACTGCCCTAAGGGAAGCAGGTAAGGCAGTAAGGCAGGCAACGTCCCAAACTGAGGAAACACTAGCACGAACAGGAAAAGAAGGTGACAAGACTTTCTATAGATACATTAGTGAAAGGAGAAAGTCCAGAGGGGGTATTGCTAAGCTTAATGGAGAAAAGGGAGCATGAGGAGGAGGACCCTGTAAAGGCATCTATCCTAAATAGATACTTTTGCTCAGTATTTACTGAAGAGAAGGTAGGGCAGGGCCCACAGCTCAGCATCATGGACACGGGGAGGGAGGTGAGCACTACTCCCTTCACAAAAGAAAGGGTCCTACAAGAGCTTGCTAAGCTCAGGGTGGATAAGGCAATGGGACCTGATGGCATACATCCCAGGGTACTTAAGGAGCTAAAGGAGGAACTAGCAGAGCCATTAGCAGAATTGTTTAGTGAGTCTCTGAGCACAGGACAGGTCCCAGAAGACTGGAGAAGGGCTCATGTGATCCCGCTCCACAAGAGTGGTAGCAGGGAGGAGGGGAACTACAGACCGGTCAGTCTTACCTCAGTAGTGGGCAAGATTATGGGAGGCACTCCTTAAGGAAAGGATAGAGCAACACCTGGAATCCATAGGGGCACAGGATCCAAGACAGCATGGGTTTACAAAGGAAGGTCCTGTCAAACTAATCTCATAGATTTCTTTGACTGGGTACCCAGAGTGGTGGACCAAGGGGAGCAGTTGATGTCGCCTACTTTGACTTCAGCAAAGCTTTTGACACTGTTCCATAGAAGATTGATAAATAAGCTAGGTAGGCTCGGGGTGGGTCAGAAGTTGGTCAACTGGGTAGCAAACTGGTTGACTGGCAGAAAACAGAGTAGGGTGGAATGGTATACAGTCAGAAGAGATGCAAGTCACAAGTGGGTACCTCAGGGATCAGTCCTGGGGCCAGTCCTATTCAACATCTTCATTAGTGACCCTTGCAGATGGACTAGAGGGTAAGGCTTGTCTGTTTGCAGATGACACCAAGATCTGCAACAGAGTAGATGATCCAGATGGGGTGGGCAGAATGAGAAGAGATCTGGATAAACTAAGAATGGTCAGAAGAGTGGCAACTGGGATTTAATGCAAAGAAGTGCAAAATCATGCACATGGGAAGAGAAACCCTGAAGCCACTTATAGGCTGGGAGGAGTTGCTAGCAGTCACAAAGGAAGAAAGAGACTTGGGCATCATCATCACTGATGACCTAAAATCATCAAGCAGACCTCTAAAGCAGTAGGTAAGGCTAGGGGGTGTTTAGGGGGCCAGAAGAGCTATCAAAGTCGAAGAGGGAGTGTAATAATCCTCTGTACAAGACATTGGTTAGGCCCATCTGGAGTACTGCATGCAGTATTGGAGGCCACACCTTCACAAGGACATTAACCAAATTGAGGCAGTCCAGAAGGGCAACCAAAATGGTGCAGGGACTGCATCAGAAGACATATGAGGACAGATTAACGGAGCTCAATATGTATACCCTTGAGCAAAGGAGGGAGAGAGGTGATATGATCGAGGCATTCAAACACCTTAAGGGCATAAACAAGGTGAAAGAGTCTAACATGTTTAAATATAAGAAAAATAGCAGGACAAGAGGACACAGCATGAGATTAGAGGGAGGCCGATTAAGGGGGAATGTGAGGAAATTCTTTTTCACAGAAAGGGTGGTAGATGCATGGAATGGCTTACCACAAGAAGTAGTGGCTATGAATACAGTGCAGGGCTTCAAACAGGCATGGGATAGGCATAAGGGAGCAATACAAATGACTATGAATAGATAGGTCACTGACAGAGCAAAGGCCAATGGCACATTTATAAGGTAGAAAAAGAAATGGGCAGACTGGATGGGCCTTGAGGTCCTTATCTGCCGTCAACTTCTATGTTTCTATGTTTCATAGCCCATGTTTCCTAGTACTTGACACTTGGCAAAGTTTCCAGTTCCAGCGCGACACCGCGCAGCATCCCTCAGTCCTGTGAAGGACATCTGGATACACTCTGACTTCACACAATGTCTGTTCCTTTACACTTCTCTCACAACCTTTTTCCCTTTTAAAATCAGGACACTTCACCCATCTGGGCATCCTGTCTGGTGCATACTAGCACTACACAGACCTTTTGGGGCAATACCTTGCCCACTCTTTGTTCGCTGAGGTAAATTCCTGTTTTCTGACAGGAATTCTGTAACTCCACAGTCACTCTTCCTCACTTGGGGAGGGAACTGCTGGATGCCATGCCAGTCACTTAAAGTACAATAGAGTGACCATCACGTCAGAGCCTTTGCTCACAGAACTTCCTGGGACCAACTTCCTCTCAGACAGACAGTACGGTTGCGCAAGAACTTACCATAACAGTAGATCTTCGAGAGTATCTCTTGCAGCAGATCATAACACATGGGATATCAGCCTCAGGCATAATTTCCTCCAGATGACTTCTCAGCAGTCGACCCTGGGACCTCCCCCTACACTACCACATGGTGCCTGTATTGACAGGTATAAAAGGGGAAGGTCTAAGCTACTCTTCCTAGGCCTCCGATGGGGACAGTGGAGGGAAAATAAGGCAGCAGCTCATGGGGTTGTAAACGACAGGAGCAAGAAACCCTTCTGAAGTAACAGCAAGGGGGAAGGAGGGCAAAGCTGCATGACCGGCTGCAAGAGATACTCTTGAAGATCTACTGTTACAGTAAGTTCTTATGCAACTGTACTGTCTTCTTCAGAGCAGTCTCTTGCAGCAGGTCATAACACATGGGAAGATTCCCAAGCAGTTATTATACCCAGTGGGAGGAGGAGGAAGTGAACCATCAGGACTTAGGACAGGAAGCCTTGTAGGACAGCTCATCCAAAATTGGTCTGCTTCTTAGAAACGGTTTCTAGACTGTAATGCTTGGTGAAGGCATGTACAGTAGACTATGTGGCAGCTTCACAAATATCCAAGGCAGAGACGCCCCAGAAACACGCCGTAGAGGCAGCCATGCCTCTGGTAGAATGGGGTTTTACAACATCTGTGAGAGGTTTTTCGTATTTTGCATCGATAAACATAGTGCAGCTGGCCCACCATGTGGACAGGTACTGCTTCAAAACCCGAGCGCCCTGGTTTCCAGGGGCGAAGTAGACACAAAGTTGCTCAGTTGTTCCCAACTATGAAGTGCGGAGAAGATACGTTCTCAATGTGCTACGTACAGCAAGAGAACGAAGCAAGGATTCCCCTTGATACGTTGGCTCCGCATATGACACTGGTAAGTGAATAGCCTGATTTAAAGTAAATTCAGAAACAATCTGTGGCAAAAATGAAGGGGTTGTGCATAAAGACACCCAACCATTAAGAAATGGCAAGTAGGTTGAGGTTTGCACAGTAGTGCCTGTAATTCTGAAGTACGTCCTCCAGATGTAATAGCAACTAAGAATATAGTTTTCCAAGAAAGATAGCGGAGGCCACTGAATTCAGCAGGCTCAAAAGGACTCATAGTCAGTTTTTCAAGCACAAAATTCAGATCCCACACAGGGAACTGAATCCCCGATAGGGGGATGAATTCTTGAATCAAAGGTAACTAGGACAATGGTGTTTTGCCCATAGGTAAATGAAATGCGACCATAACCAAAAGGTGGACTTTTACAGAGGACTATGTCAGTCCACAACTGAAAGGTGCTGCAGTCAGGACCAGGGCAGGGTGCTGCTATAGGGCTGCAGCCCAAAACAGCTTACAAAAAACAAAGAATGTACCAGCACTCCAGAGCCAGGAGCCCCCAATGAAGACTTACGTGGTGAAGCACCGGGGTTCTTGATATTTGCAGCGAGTACCATGTGTTTGTGTACTCCAGTGTCTAATGTGGCTAAATGAAGCCTATTAATTAAAATAACTTTCCTAAACTACAACTTGGTGGTCGTGAACTTCACTCGAGCTCTCCAAGCTCCTGGCTCTGGAGTGCTGGTACATTCCTTTTTTTTTTGTAGAATATATCAGTCCACTCTCCGACAAGGAGAGCAAATACTCTAAGATGCTCTGAGGGGAACACTGATAAGGATTTAAGTCCTGTGTAGACGCCTGAATGGAGAAGTGTTTCCACTTCATAGAATAGGAAGACCATGTAGACAGTTTCCTGGCAGTCTGGAGGACGTCCACCACCTTTTGGGATGCTCTGAAGCATGAGGACTATGTCCTCAGGAGCCAAGAATGCAGATGGAGGGAGTGAAGGTCTGGGTGTAGCAGGGAACCTTGTGCCTGGGACAACAGAGCCCGGCAAATCGGCAGAGATAAGGGATCTGGTTCTGAAAGCTGTGGAAGCAGAGGGAACCAAATCTGTCTTGGCCAGAATGGCGCTATGAGAATTATAGATGCCCTGACCCGGATCAATTTGAGTAGTACAAGGGCGAGAAGGCGTAAAGAAATCTTCCTGTCCAGGAAAGAGATAACGCATGCTGCCACACGGTTCCAGAACCTCACTCGAGAGAGCAGTAAAGAGGCCATTTTGATTTTTGTGGAGCGGCAAATAGGCCCAACTCCAGCCAGCCTCATTGGTGGAAGACGTCATTTAGGATGTCCGGTAAGTCTTCCCACTCGTGGGTTAGGGCAGTGGATCTGATTAGGGCTTCTGCCAGTGTGTTGGATACCCCTGGGATGTGTACTACCAGAAGATGGATATTCCCCTGGATCGCCCAGTACCAGACCCTCATTGATTCTCTGCAGAGAGGGCATGAATGGGTGCCACCATGCTTGTTTAGATAGTGAACTACCGCAGAATTGTCTGATTGCACCTGACGGCAACTGGGTGGAAGGTAGTCGTGAATGCCTGTAAGGCATAGGGGACTGCCTTCATCTCCTAGGCATTGATGTGGAGGCGGATCTCCAGTGGCGTTCATGATCCTTGGGACTGGACGTTGAGGAGATAAGCACCTTACCCTTTTAAGGAGGCATCTGTAGCTAGAATGAGATACAGGACAGGAGAATGAAATGGCATACCTCACATTAAGTTGTCCATGGACTTCCGCCACTGTAGAGCTCGAAGAGCTGGGTAAGACAGCAGGACTGGAGCATCAAAATCATCCACCTTTTGGTCCCATTGGACACTCAAAAGCCACTGAAGGACCTTCATATTGAACCAGGCATTGGGGGACCATCGGAATCATGGCTGCCAAATGTTCCAGGAGATGTAGGTAGTCTCATGCTGAGACCAATCTGCTGGACTCTAGTCAATACGCCAAAGCTATCAGGGCATCTGCTTACATTATGGGAAGATATGTCATCCTACGGCGGCATCCAAGATGGCTCTGAAATATTGGAGGCGTTGTGCAGGGTCCATCTTGGACTTCAGTCCGGAACCGGTAATGAAGAACCTGAAACAGAAAATGGAGAAACTGCCTTTGAGCAGGGTGCATCAGGATATGAAGGATTCATCCTACATATCAAGAGAGCAGAACCAATGTCTCTTCATTCAGCAAGGGAAAAAGTGACGGAAAGACACCATCCCAAACTTTTGGTATTTGATACAGAGCTTTAAGACTCTTGAGATCCAAAACGGGGCGTAAGTCCCCTGTCCATTTGGAAACCAGGAAGAAATGGGAAGAAATTCCCACACCCTTCTGTGAAAGGGGAACTGGTTTGATGGCATGTGTTTTGAGTGGGGCATTGAATTTGTCATGTAAGACCAATGCAGGAACAGGGTTCAAAGAGAGTGGTGTATCTAAAGTAAACCTCTTCCCACTCTGGGAGGGGCAGGGGAAAACCTGCCCCTGATGGTTGTGTTATTAAGGGTCTCCCACCCTATGACTAGAGAAAAGCCATCAGGTCGAAGGCTAACCCTGCTAGGGGGTAGTAGGGACATGAGACACCTGAACCTCTCAGCCAACTTGCATGGCGTCTGAGACAGACACCCAGAGAGGAGGCCCAAGCCAATGTATCAACGGCGTCATATGTGGCCCAAAGCAGATGGCAGCATACTGTCATCGCAACAGACAACTTTGCAGTGAGATCATCCTGAGGCAGACCAGCAGGAAGGATCCGAACCAAGGGAGTAGAGGCCTTGAGTAGGGGACTCATGTACTTTAAGAAGTGCAGAACACTCCTTTCCCATGACATCCAGTGTCTTTGGAGTCTCCAGGTGTTGTCGAGGTCTAGCAGACCAATCATATCAGGGGCCGTCCCATCCTTTGGAAGATGTGGCTTGTTAGGTCTTAAAGGGTCCACTAAGTCCCTATCCCTCGGATGTAATCCGTGGAAAATGGGAAGAGCCAGCCACCCTCGAGGTCAAAGAAAGCCTGGAAGGAGTAGAGGCAGGGACCTCTGCCTCTCCCTTTTGGGGCAGACTGTCGGATGGGCCAGAACAGTGCTGCACTAGATCCCGGACATCCTCTATGGCCAGCTGCCCTGTCTGCATAGACAGAGTGAACAGGAACCACTGAGGGAATAGAGGAAGGAAGTGGTGCCAACCTGACAGACCTCGATGAGGAATGAGTATACAGTGGCGATCAAGCAAAAACAGAGTGACAGTGTGGTATAGCACCACCGCGCAAACATGCAACCCATTTATCATACCTCTGCTGCGCAAAAACGGTCAATGAGGGAGTCAACATTGAGCTCTGAGAAACTTGTCCAGACATCGATGAGAGGATCGTCAATGCCTTAGGTATATTCTTACCTTTTTCCAGTTTAGTAACACCATCAAGCTTTTGAACAGTTTTTGTCAGTCTTAACCCTCTATATGTCACATGCAAAAAAAAGAACTGGCAGACCCAGGCAGTCTTTCAAAAAAACATTTTACTAAAGATGATAAAAATATGAAAAATGTAAACACAGAACAATATATCAAAGAGCATACAATCACTTAAAAGAAAACAAGGAAAAGTACAAAACAAAAACTCCTACCACAATACATTTAGACTTTTTCGAAGAAACGAAGGAAAATACACTATGGTTCTCAAAAGAGGTGGAAGGAAAGGTTAAGGAGAAAAGGGTAGCATTCAGGAAATATAAGGAAACACAGAAGGAGCAGGACAGAGAACTCAGTTAAAGCAGAAGGAGGCAGGGAAGGCAGTCAGAATAGCAAAGGCACCAACTGAGGAAAAGATAACCAACTCTGTTAAGAAGGGGGATACAACCTTTTATAGGTACATTAGGGAGCGAAGAAAGACCAAGGGAGGGATACAGAGACTTAATAAAGGGGAGGGAATGTGGGCAGAGGGTGACAGTGAAAAAACAGGGATACTGAACGGATATTTCTGCTCGGTATTCACAACGGAAGAGGAGGAGGTACCTAAACCAAACAAGAGAAACATTCTGAATAGGGGGGTCGATACCAGTCTATTCACAGAAGAAAGGGTTTTGAAAGAACTCTTGAAACTGAGGGTGGACAAAGCAATGGGGCCTGATGAGATTCACCCAAAAATTCTAAAAGAACTAGCAATGCCGCTGACTACTCTCTTTAACAAATCAGGGGAGGATGGGGTGCTATCTGAGGACTGAAGGAGGGCAGATGTGATTCCACTTCACAAAAGTCGGAGCAGGGCAGAGGCAGGAAATTATAGACCAGTTAGTTTGACCTCAGTGGTAGGTAAAATGATTGAATCACTTCTGAAGGAAAGAATTGTTGAGTACCTAGAGGCCTATGGGGCACAGGACCCAAGACAGCATGGTTTCACAGCAGGAAGGTCATGTCAAATGAACCTAATCAATTTCTTTGACTGGGTGACCAAAGTAGTAGACTAGGGAGGGGCTGCAGATATGGCCTACCTAGATTTTAGCAAGGCATTTGATACAGTCTCACACAAAAGATTAATATACAAGTTAGCCAGCCTTGGCGTGGGTCCCAAGGTGGTAGCCTGGATAAAAAACTGGCTGGACAACAGGACAGAAAGGGTAATAGTAAACGGAATCCACAGTGAAGAAAGGAGGGTAACTAACAGGGTACTGCAGGGTCCAGTACTGGGACCGGTCCTCTTTAATGTCTTTATAAGTAACATTGGAGAGCACCTGGAAGGAAAAGTATGTCTCTTTGCAGATGACACAAAGATCTGCAACAGGGTTGATTCACAAGGTGGGGTGGAAAGGATGAAAAGGGACTTGGCAAGTTTGGAGGAATGGTCAAATATATGGCAGCTCAGATTCAGTGCAAAGAAATGCAAGGTAATGCATCTGGGAAACAAAAACCCAGGGGAAGAGTACCCAATGGGGGGTGAGATAATAACAACAAAAATCGAAAGAGACCTAGGAATAATTATATCAGAAGACCTAAAGGTGGGCAAGCAATGTGAGAAGGCAGTAAGGAGGAATGGGGTATACTGGGATGCATAGGGAGAGGCATCAACAGTAGAAAACAAGAAGTTGTTATCCCTCTGTACAGACAGTTGGTGAGACCCCATCTGGAGTACTGTGTGCAATTCTGGAGACCCCATCTCTGCAAAGACATAGACAGAGTGGAGGCTGTTCAGAGGAGGGCAATCAAAATGGTGCAGGGTCTGCACCAGAAGACATACGAGGAGAGACTAAAGCAGCTTAATATGTATACCCTTGAGGAAAGGAGGGAGAGGAGGGACATGATAGAAACTTTCAAGTATCTCAAGGGAATTAACAAAGTACAAGAGGGTAACATCTTTGAGAAAAAGAGATGTGCAAGAACAAGGGGTACAATTTGAAGACAGAGGGAGGGATGGCTCAGTAGTTATGTTAGAATGTATTTTTTCACAGAGAGGGTTGTGGATGCATGGAATAGCCTTCCTGAGGAGGTTGTGGAGTCAGGAACAGTGGGAGAATTCAAGAATGCTTGGGACAGACATAAGGCAATTCTAGTGGGGGGTAGGAGGAAATAAAGCTGTTGATTAACTAGAATCTGCGGCTTATCCATCAGCTAGGGAAATGGGCAGACTAGGTGGGCCAAGCTGTCCTCATCTGTCATCAAATTCTATGTTTCTATCTAATATATTACCTCTATAGTGCTTATAGTTAGATCAGAGAGCTTTCTTGAGTCCCAAAATGATATGACAAAAAGATCAGACACCAGTATTAGTTTAAATTGTGTCTCTCCATACCCCTTCTGTGAGTCATCTAGCTCCTCCTTTTAGAATATTAAAAAAATACAAACAGGATGTCCTAACATGAGGTATATTAAATAAGGTGACATCAACAAAAACTCATTTACCAAATTATGAGTCTTTTTGATCCACCAGGTCCCTTGAAGTTTTACAACCCTGCAATCCCTCACCTAAGTGCAAGATAGCCTGACAGGAATCAGCTAAATGATGTCCTGTCCTGTAATAAACTGTATATTTAGCTTCCCAACATCACACTGACCACAGCCCCCTGGTTTGGCTGACACAAATGGGAAAAACTAATGGTAGACTATTACGATGGAGTCTTGCCTTGCAAGTGTATGACATGACGATCTTACATAGGGCTGGAGTGACCAATCAGAACACAGATGACTTGTTGTGTCTATATGAGGAGTGAACTGATTTGGGAAGCTCATCCCATGCAGGGGATAGAGCCCCCAAATTCAGTCTAGGCGAGGAGGATTGTAACGCTTGGCCAGCTGGTTATGATTGGTCTATGATATTTGTAATATAAAAATATAGTATGTGATTGTCTCACACAAGACAGCCTGTGCTTCCATGGGTATCCCCCAGGTTTCAGAGAAGCTACAGGATACATTAACCTGAAACCAGGAGGTAATTAAAAGACCAGAGAGACTTAATTAAGGGTCTCCTGTTTTCTGTCTTAATTAGAACTGACCCAGCTAACAGGATATAGGGCTCGGAAAGTTTTATGATTCCTATAGGAAGAACAGTTTATACTAACCTGGTGTTAAAAGTTGTAAACCCCATGATCTGCTTTGGTAACAGGAGCCACACAAGATCAAAGAGAAAATGTTTAAGGAGTCATATTTAGGAGGTGCTTTTCCTTCTGATATGACATTATTTAACATATCTTCTGACAGGAAATCATGATTGTATTTTTTTAATTCTAAAAAGGAGGAGTTAGATGACTCATAGAAGGGGTGTGGAGACAGAGTTTTAAACTGAGTACTGTGTCTGAACTTTGTTGACATATCATTTTGGGACTCAAGAAAGACAGATTATTGATATAACTTAAGCACTGTATAGAGGTAATACATTAGATAGAAAAAGTCTAAATGTATTGTGGTAGGAGTTTTTGTTTTGTACTTTTCCTTGATTTCTTTTAAGTGATTATATGCTCTTTGATATATTGTTCTGTGTTTACATTTTTCATATTTTTATCATCATTTAGTAAAATCTTTATTTGAAAGATACTGCTCGGGTGTGTCATCCAAGTTCTTTTTGCATGTGATGTATATGTGGTTAAGTTTGACAGCTGTTCTGGAAAGCTTGATGGTGTTACTAAACTGGGAAAAGGTAAGAATATGCCTAAGGTCCTTTATAGAATTTTAAAGGGTTCATTTTGGATACCTGGTTAGGTGCCCTTAGGAGAAAGATATATTGCATCCCCCCGAAGAGAATATTATCTGAGCCTGTACATTTGGGTAAGCTAGCATAAGGTTCACAGTTTGAACCCCCCCCAGAACTTGAGACTAAAGGTGATTCAGACCCAAAAGCAGACAGGAGGGTTACCCTGTCTGTTACCTGTTCACATTACTGTGCTCGGAGGTTGGCATTGTGGGAGCAGAGGGCCTGACCTGCTGAGTGCGTTTGTGACAGTTACCAGCTCAGGTACACCTGAACTCACCGTCAATGGAGGAGCCGTCGATGGAGGGAAGAGAGGAGCCAGCCATCGTCGATGGTGTAGAAGATGATTGAACAGCAACTACCTTGTCAGGTACTCCTGAACTCACCGTCAATGAAGGAGCTGTCGACAGAGGTAAGAGAGGAGACAGCAGTCATCAAGGGTGTAGAAGATGACATTACAGAGGCTACCAGCTCAGGTACACCTGAACGCATCGTCAACGGAGGAGCCATCGACAGAGGTAAGAGAGGAGCCAGCCATCGTTGACGGTGTAGAAGATGACATTACAGTGGCTACCAGTTCAGGTACACCTGTACTTACTGTCAATGGAGGAGCCATCGACGGAGATAAGAGAGGAGTCAGCAGTCATCGACAGTGTAGAAGACAATATAACAGCGGCTACCATCTCAGGTACTTACCTTTTTGTAGAGCTCTCGGTACTCATCATCCACGACAAGGGCTCGGGAGAAATGTGCATAGTCCTGCTGGCATGGTTCCCACCTGGACCCAGGGCCATTGACGAGGAGGGGTCATCAGCAGAGCAGTGAGACCCAGAGGAGGTCCTGTGTTGAACTGTTTACAGAGGTACAATCCTGGGTGCTATGTACAGGGCCAAGCACCGAACAGATGTTCTGGAGGTCCTCTGTGGTGATCCGATTATCACAGGAACACTTTCAGAATAAGGGATCCGAAGACATTAGTAGATTAACCCATTGAGAATGAACATTTGTTCGGTAGAACTCTTCATCAACAACTGGTAAGCAGAGCTCTGAAGGAGAACTTGTTGCATGCAGGTTGCGGTTGAAAAGAACTGAGGAGTAGCAGGAACCTCCCCCTTTTATACCTGCCATACAGACACCACGTGGTAGTGTAGGGGGAGGTACCAGGGTCAACTGCTGAGAAGTCATCAGGAGGAAATGTCGTCTGTGGTTGATATCCCATGTGTTATGACCTGCTGCAAGAGATTGCCTCAAAGAAGATCTCTATTTCTTTCTTCATATATGTTTTTCTTCCTATTAGAGAGGGGGCACCCGCCTTTCAAGGCTCTGTTCAACAGCAGTCATCACGAACAAGTACTTTTTCTCAATGCCAGGCTCTACAGAGAAACTTTCAGGACAGTGGGAGCTGGCACTGTGTGGCAGGCGCTAGCCTCCCAGCAACTCTGACTCACTAGTCCCTGCTCTTCAGCACAGACCACTAACTCCTCCCCTTTGGAATGTCAAGTCAGACCAGCTGACCTAGTTCTCCAAGGGCATAGAAAACTGGCACAACTTAGAGGCCGATAGACACTTTTAATGGTACAGCACATAACTCCTGAGAGGGGCTGCAGAACTATTGTAGATGTTTCCCAAACATAACGCCCCTCCAAGTCCACAACCTCACAAACACTGCAGTGTTATAAACAAAATAAATTCTTAAACAGACAAATAACTGTTTAGTTTGTGTTAAAAAGTTAAGCTGTGAACCAACAGCATTAGCTTTCAAATGGCATGAAGTTCCCACTTTAATTAATAGCATTTAGAAACACTAACAGAGTAAGGCTCATTTCACTGACACATGTATAATAACCGGTGGTAGATGTAACAGAACTATAACTTTGGTCCTGTATATATTAAAAGACTTCCTCAGTACCATATCCTATAATAAGGGGATGTACCCCATTAGGTCTTACCTGACCATCCAGCTGTTGCCATGTTCAAGCAGGGGTCTTCTGGTGCCACATACAGCTCAGGGATAGAGATCTCCAGAAGCAGTCAGAGCCATGCGGTCACCATCATTTAATTCCAAAATGCTAAGGATACCTTTGTGACCAAGAGAAGCAGTGTCACTGGGTTAGTCCAGTACACATACATCATGAGGCCTGCTGTACCATGTACAGAGGATCAACATATCTGTTAATGTAAAACAGGAAAACTCTGTCCCAGGGCAGACATTATTAACAAAAACAAGGTGCTGCGTCAGCATATAGTCTGAAAACAAAACAAAATGGTTATATTAAATGCAAACTGAAAATAGAAAATAGTTAAAAATCGACGTTCGACCATAGGTCTTCTTCAGGAAATATCTGAAAGAGAAAAAGCAAAATTAGTGTAGAACAGAGGTAAAATAAGAAATATATATATATATATATATATATATATATATATATATATATATATATATATATATATATATATGGAAAGAAAAAAGGGGAGGATCTGGGAGAAGAAGTAAGAAATTGCAAGATAAAGACAGAATCTGGAAAACAAAAAGGTGATGATGGGAGTGACAAGGCATAATAGCAGTGAATGAGCGAGAGAAGTCCCCAGGTGTGGCCTAATTAGCAGGGCCTAGTAAGAAGGCTGAAAGGTGAAAAATGTGGGGGAAAGAGACACAGATGGAGACATTTGTGAAAAATGTAAATAGATGGTTACAGATACAAACAGACTTTAGGGAAAAGAAGGGGTGGCTGAAATATATTAGTAGGAAATAAGTCTATCATTTAAACCGGAGGGCTGCTGGGAGCCAAGACGGATGATCAGCTTGGCTTCCATGTTTTTTCTATGGTCAGAATCCCAGAAGCCCTGCTGAAGGACACAAACAGAAAGGTCACTGACACTGTGGTCCCTGGAGATAAAGTGGGATACCATGGGTTTATGTGTCTCCATTCCTGACTTCCCTGTAGTGTTCCCTGAAATGGTCAGCAAGGCATCTACCAGTTTCTCCGATGTAAATAGCTGCACACTTTCTGCAAATAATACAATATACCTCATTACTAGCGGAGGTGGATGAGAACTCCTTGGTGATGTGAAGAACACCTGTGGAACTCCAAATTTCAGTCACACTAGAAATAAATTTGTAGGTGTAGCAGCGAGTTCTGTTGCAAGGTTTGGTACCCGGCAGGGAGGAACTGTTAGGAGTAGGTAGGTTGCTTCTTACCAGGAGATTCCACAGGTTGGGTGGCCAGTGGTAGGAGACAATAGGTGGTTCTGTAAATGAAGCACCAATGTTGGGGTCAGTTGCAAAATAGGAAAGTTACTGGTGATGATCCTGTGAAGAGAAGGTGTACTCTGATGGAAGGGAAGCACTAGTGGAATTTGTTGTTGTTCTTGCGTGACTGTATCCTTCCTATGGGGGTCAAGGTTACGGGGCAAGTTTCTGACCCGGGAGAGTGCTCTGTCAACTGCTTTTAGGGTATTCCCTGTTACTAAAAAAAAAAAACTATGCATTATTTGGGCCTGTTCAGCAAAATCCCTTATTTTACCTTGCTTCTACACTCATTTTGCTTTTTCTCTCTTAGGTATTTCCTGAAGAAGACCTATGGTCGAAAGTCGATTTTTAACTATTTTCTATTTTCAGCATGCATTTAGTATAACCATTTTGTTTTGTTTTCAGACATTATTATTATTTTTGTTTTTGCTACTTCTTTCTACTATGCTGGCCATCCTCCAGAGGGAGCCTCCAGCCCCGTCCCCCAGCGTCTACTATCCGGCACTGGCCCATACTCCAAGGGCTTGCCCCCCTGGTGGGGCCGGCAGGGTTCCCCAACCCCCACCGGAGAATGGATCCAGTGTGGCCAGCACGTGGCTGACCGGGACCGGAGCCTGCAAGGTGCCCTCCATCATTCGCCGCATCATCTTCTATTTCCTGGTTTTCTCCCCAGGAGTTGAGGCATTCAGTGATGCCTACAGAGAGGAGTGCGTACGTGTCTGCATGCACTCCCTCCAAGCATCTGCCCCAACTCCTCCCCCTTCTACAGTGCCGGCACTCTGTCCCCCAGCCTCTGCTAGGGAGCAGGCAAGCACCGACCACTGGTGACCCCCCTTCCCGGAGAAGGAGATCAGTCCATCAGATGCTCAATCTTTCTCCTCCCCTGCCTACCCCTGGCAGCCTGTGCTCATTCCCGAAAATGGGCTGCCAGTGTAGCGCAAGGTAAGGCATCCAGCGACTTAGCCCTCAGAGCCACCAGGCCAGCTGCTTTCAGACATTATTAACAGTCTGTCAGAAAAGGAAAAGATTTATAAGAGAATTAAAGTAACATGTTTTCTCATCTTCCTCCTTTCCCCTGAATTTTTTTCAGAGTCCTTTTCTATGGCCTTGACTGTGTGACCCGCTCTCGATGGGACCCAAAGAGGAACACATTACCAGCATACATGACTTTGAATCAAGCTGGGCACTGCAGGCATGAGAGACTCCCAGCTCTCACAGACCAGCTCGAATGGCATTGAAGGCCATGCAGCCATTGGCGGGTAACATCACCGCCTCTAGCCACCTCCCGACACAAGACCGCCGCCGCTGCCCTTCGCCCCATTGGGCTAGCTGGGACCAAGTGGCAAATGAGGAAGGGTCCTGGCTCTCACCACAGCCCAACATCGCCGCCTCTAGCCGCCTCCTGACACAAGACCAACGCCGCTGCCCTTCGCCCCGTTGGGCTAGCTGGGACCAAGTGGCAAACAAGGAAGGGTCCTGGCTCTCACCGCGGCCCAACATCGCTGCCTCTAGCCGCCTCCCAACACAAACCGCCGGGCTGCTGCCCTTCGCCAAGTGCTGGGCTGGGACCAAGTGGCAAACCAGGAAGGTCCTGGCTCACTGCTGCCCAACATCGCCGCCTCTAGCCGCCTCCCAACACAAGACGCCGGTAAGGACTCTCATAGCCTGGGGAAGCTGAGATACACAGCGATTGGCCGACGGAGCTCTGTGCTGCACTCTGATTGGCCGCCGGCTCCAGACATCATTGCGGATTGGTCTGGCTGACTTTGGTGCTTAGCTGGGCTGGGAGCCCATTGACTTTCAGTGCTAAGTGCCGAGATTTTACGCCCACCCCCCTCCCCCCCTCCAGCCTTTTTAAATAGTCTGCTTGACACCACCCCCTGCTCTAATACCCGCCCACTGCCTCGCATCCTATCCTGAACCACTAGCCTAACCACTCCCTCTCCTGAGCTCGCTCTGCTACTGCTACCCCTCAGAGATTCTCTGCAAACTGCACCTCTCAGTGTCACTCCCTTGTTTTTCTCTTTCTTGCTCTATAGACCTCCTGGTTCCTCCCCCCCCCATCCTGCTCTCCCTCTCTAGCTACTATGCCTCATTCCACTCGTGTCTTTCTCTCCTTTCTAGTTCTGTCCGTGCTGCCAACCTTAACCCACTTACCCACCTCCTCCTATCCATCTCTACCCACTAAGCTGGTCCTCCTGGCTAATTACCCAATATCTGGCACGTTGGCAACCCCCCACCCTAAGCACAAATGGTGCCAGTTAGTTATGGACTGTTTAATTATGATAGAGTGTGATGACTACAAGGGGGCAACCTGTCACCTACTCCTGATAGATACCTTACATTGGGATGCAAGGCGCCTGCGCTGGTCTCAAACCCATAAGATCACTAAGATGCCTACCACCTACTATGAAATACGACAATGGACCCTCAAACTCCTACTCCTCCTCCTCCTCCTAATATCTGGAAGTGTCCACCCTAATCCTGGCCCAATTTCATACAATACAAACAAGCCTACCAGAACGGATGGGGGACTCACTTTTGTCACCTTAAATATTTGTAGTCTTCTACCTAAACTAGCCTCACTACAAACTTTTATCAATCAGCATAACCCTAATATTCTAGCCATTGTTGAAACCTGGCTGACACCGAACACCCCCGACCATGCTATTTGTCTGCAAGGCTACAAGATTTTCCGGCTGGACAGGACGACAAAGAGGGGTGGCGGCTGTGCCATCTACATTAAGGAATATCTCAACTGCATCGCCACTACCCATACCACCACAAACTCTGCCTTACAGCTCCTCCTATCAAACTTCTCCTTGGTGCCCATAACAACGTCCTCACGGTTGCTGCTATCTACATCCCACCTAAAGATCCTGGGTCCGGCCTACAGTCTGTACTAGATTTCGTTAGATCCCAGCCTCCTGATGCAGAGCTCCTCCTTCTAGGTGACTTCAATATCAACTGGCTTGCCCCAGACACAGGGACGACTAAAGACTCAATCCTAGCAGCAAACCTAACTCAGCTAGTCAACTCGCCCACTAGGAAAAATTATAAATCCGGGAAAAGTACATTAATAGACTGGATCCTCACCAATCATCCAACCCGAATAAATAACATTGCTGTTCTTCCAGATTCACTTAGCGACCACTCTCGGTAATATGTACCTGGTCAAACAAATTTAGAAAACCACCCACTAGAACCATCACTAGCGAGTACTACTATTTGGAAACCTTACTCCATCAAGGAAAATCTTAGACAAAAGACTGGTCTCCCATCATCGCTATGCAAGGCGTCGATGAGGCACTAAACTACTTTATCTGCACCTTCAATGCTGCCTGTGACTTATATGCTCCTATAAAAAGCGCAAAGTGAAAGCACTCAGCACGCATGGCTTACTGCTAAGCTAATGGCACTACACAAAGGAAGGGACCACCTATGGGCTATAGCAAGAGACTCTGGCTCTCCGGCCGACACTCTAAAATATAAACAAGCTCGAACTTCTGCACCAAAGAGACCTGTCGAGTCAAGAGCGACTACTTCAAAACAGCCTCTCTAATACCTGGGGTAAAGGAAAACCTTTCTGGGACTATCTAAGAAATATCACGGTAATCAGTCAAAATCCTCCTACACTAATGAATGTGGCAGGCACTACCACCCTTGACCCTATGATCATAGCAAACTCCTTAAATGAAACCTTTACTGACCTCAGTGGAGTCATTGTATCTGACTTCTTCGCCGCTGCAGACCCCTATATCTCTACACCCGCCACTACCTCCACAATCGCTCCACCATTCCACCTAAAAATAGTGAAAGCGCACGAAGTTTACAGATACGTAAAGAAGGCTATATCTAATACAAGGGCAAGCAGTGACTCTCTTGACCTCAAAATTCTATCCCTTACCCTGGATACAGTACTACTCCCCCTCACCAGAATATTCAATCTCTCCCTCTGTTCTAGCAAATTCCCTGGAATATGGAAGGCCGCTATAATCACTCCGGTGCACAAAAGTGGGGATAAGTCCTACCTGGCAACTATAGACCAATTTCTATACTACCCCCATTGTCAAAAGCCCTTGAACGTATGGTAGCTGACCAGCTTACAGACTACCTGGAGAAATATAACATTCTCTGTGACCAGCAACATGGATTCAGACAAAGGCATAGCACCACCACTGCCCTGCTCGAATTCTCAGAAGTTATCCACAAGGCCTTGGATAAAGGACTCCTCACTGGAACTGTGTTTATAGATCTAACAAAGGCATTTGACACTGTCCACCATGGCCTACTTGTCAATCAACTACATTCGCTTGGTCTCCATAGGCACTGGTGCCTGGATAAAAGCTACCTTGCACAACGCACCCAGGTGGTAAAAATATCTGTATCCTCTCAGACCCTAAACCTGTCCTCTCAGGAGTTCCTCAAGGATCAATTCTAGGCCCACTACTTTTCAGCCTTTTTCTAAACTCCCTCCCTAAATCCTGCCTGGAAAAAATCATACTTTATGCTGATGATGCTGTGATTCTATCCACCCACAGAGACCTTAACTGTTTACGCCACAGCCTACAACAGGCATTTACTAGTGTTGAGGAGTAGTTTGTTGGACACAAGCTAGTCCTAAACAAAAAAAAAACAAAATCTATGCTCTTTGCTAGTCCACAGAACAAAAACAAGCAGGCACCACTTACTATCAACACCTCACTGGGAATTGCCCTTGAACAAGTGGCTATCTTTAAATATCTTGGAGTCACATTTGATCAAGGCCTTGTCTTTTCATCGCATATTGATGGTATCTCCAAAACTATTAATCAGCGGCTCGGAATACTCTACCGGAACAGACAGCTTTTCTCCCATCCAGCGCTGAAGCTAGCTATTCAGTCCTCGATCATCTCAGTCATTGACTATGGATTAGTTATTTATGGGTCCACCCCCTCTAGTACATTGAAACGGGTCACAACCTCCCTAAACAAGGCATGTCGGCTGCTCACTGGTGCTCATCGACTTACTCATACCTGCGAGCTCTATACTGAGACTGGGTGGCTACAGCTATCAAACCGGATCAAGTTCCTCACCTGCCTAATGGCCAGGAAATCCATCATGGGCCTCACCCCTCCCTGCATACAAGGTCTACTATGTCTGAACCCTAGTGTATGATCCACGAGAAGATCAGAAACCCAGCTTCTGCAGGTCCCACTGTCGGACCACACAGGGTCAACGATCTTTTGCCTACCGTGCCCCCAACTGGCTAAATACCCTCAGCACCTCTATAACTGCCTCTTGCTCATTAGGAGTTTTTAAATCCAGACTATTCTCTCACCTGACCACCACAAACTCCTGTGACTGTATCTGATAATCTCATAATCTATTCTTTCCTATCCTCCTTGCCCTTCTACTTGACAATGGCCTAGTCATGGGTCCTCATCCCTTACTTAGGTCTGCTCCTGTTGTCCTCACCCACTGCCCCCTTCTCTTTCTCTCTCTTCTCTTTTCTTCCTTTCTCCACTTGTAATTCCTATGCTGCCGCTCACCTCCCTCTCATATCTTACCTTTCGGACCACAGGGTAGGGAGGATTGAGCACATGTGACCTCTGTACTGACGATAGTGCTTAAGTTATTTATTCTGCTGTACAGCTATATCAATTTTTATCCAGTTTTTTTTTTTTTCTCTTTGTTACCTAATTGTGCAACTCTGTACCTTTGTCTGTTCTGTAAATGTAAATGTCTCGACACGGAACCTTTGTAAAAGAGCCTTGGCTCAAAGGTATTAATTCCTAGATTTTACAATAAACAATAAACTATTACATCACTCAAGTCCGGGGAACAGTGGATTACTGCACCATCTGCAAGGCTCAACTGTCCAATGCTCTTTGCTTTTTCTAGCAACATGGCTCTATTATGAACACTGATTGCCATGACTTACGTCATGTGGGGCAAATCGGGGTTAGTCGGTGGCGTCTGGGGGTTATATTATATATTCTCAAATAATGAGTTGGTCAGTCTCCAAGTTCATTATTAGGGCTGTGGGCAGAGCCTACAGCCATTTTGGGATCACTCAGTAGCTCTAAAAACGGCCGATCGTGGAACCTTCCATTGGACTTTTGGAAGTATCATTCCAAAAGTCCAACGGTACTTGAAACCCTCTGCCACGATTGGCTGCTGCGGAATAACAGCTGCACTATTTTGGCAGTTACTTCTACATTCCGGGACATTAACTGCGCTGCGGCATGCACACAGTTCTGCAGGCACTTCATGTTGTGAATGGCAAACGCCATTCACCACAACCGCATGTGCGAGTGTCGCATATGTGCAGTTGCATCACTATTGCCAGCACCAGCAACAAGGAAAATGTGTGGCCCGGTGGCATTGAGGGTTGAGGTGCTGGATGCCACACCTCACACCATGCCGGTGACCCGGGTTCAGGAACGAGCCTGGGCTGCCGGGGGTCGGCAGGGGAGAGAGAGGATCGAGCATCCTGAGGACAGCTCTCCTCTCTCTGGGGTGGGATCCAGGCTTGCCTGGCACTGCAGTGATCCCCGGTGGAGACCGGAGGTACTGCGCACACTAGGGCAACACATAGTGGGACAAGAGCTGCGGCAGGCATCATTTGACACCATTGCACATCTGAGCTCTAGGAGGATGGGGGATTGAGGGCATAAAAAAGCAAGGAAAAACCCAACCTACCGGGTGAGGCGACGGCTACCTCCAGGGGCAGATGCTCCAGACATCCAAGGCCGGCCATGAATTCCGACTCTACCCCCTGGGGATCTTTGGCCTGCTCCTCTGGGGCTGGGAGGTAAGGTGGAGATCCTGATACCGATGTGAGTGTTGGAAGGATGGGTTCAGGTGGCTGGTTAGGGGAGGACAGCCGAGCGAGCAAACCTGAGAGGTTCCCTGGGACAGCTGGTGATAAAAAGAGTTGTGGAAGAAAACATGCCGGCATCGGGGTCCCCAATCTCCATGTTGGCACTATGTAGCCCCACCCATGTGGCACACTGGGAGCCCACCCCAGTGTGCTTAGATGTATTTCTTTTCACCTGCCGACACTGGGGTGCCCAATCCCCGTGTCGGCATTATGCAGCCCCCCCACTCATGTGGCACACTGAGAGCTACCCAGTGTGCCCCAAATGTATGTTTCCCCTGCCCGACATCGGGGTGCCCAATTCTTATGTTAGTCATGCACCCCTGACGATGTGGCACACTGAGTCCACCCCATTGTGCCCAAATGTCTGCTTTTGGGGTTTCCTATAAATAAAGAAAAGAGTCCCCCGATATGTTGTTTATCTGTATAAAAGAAAATGGTCCCTTGTCATCGCCCCGGTCCCCTCTAAATCCCCACCCTCCCACTGAGCACCCACCTCCCCTTATCCCCCTTACCCCATACTTACCTCCGGAGGTTGGCGCTGTAATCTTCTCTGGACTGGGACATGTCTGCACTCTTCAAAGCCGAACCGCGAACTGAAGAATCAAAGGTAAAGCTGTGTTATAATGCCATTCAATGGGGTGTTCAACTTATGTGGATAATTAAGCTATTTTTTGGAATTTTGGCCCCATATTTTCAACATGGGGTTCTTGGAATCCCACCTCATGAAAACTTTCACTGTCATTTCATTACTCAGTCCCGAAAGGTCATGTCATGGTCGCTGCGTGGAATCACCTTTCGGGACCAATTCACAAAATGACAGCATCACTGTTCTTGAGGTGGGGTCCCAAAAAGCCCATGTTGCATATTTGGTGAAAAATCAAAAACATGACTCACTTCTGAGCGTCAGCGCTGCAGTTTCTATGCACACCTAACTTTGCAAGTTTTAATATTTTTCTCCACATTTTCAACATTGCCATGTTTGCACACCTCCTTTATAACAGTACAGCTGTCATTTATAACATCCTGCCAGAAATGTGTTTTTGCATCTGTGGCACAGAATGGCCCCGGTCGATTCTGCGAAATCACCTTTCGGGACAAGCGAACAAAATGACACTGACACTCTTCATGAGCAGGGGTCCCAAAAAGGCCATGTTGAAAATTTGGTGCAACACCTCCACAAAATGGCCAAGTTACACCTGGGCATTCAATAATTTCTACGCACACATGTAACTTTGCTCACTTGGCAGCTCATCACAGCCCTATCAGCTCTGGCCAGAGTTTGTTTCTTTTAGCAGTGTCTTGATATATCTAACATCAGTGTCCTCCATACCTTTGGGAATTCTTAAAAGATGTAAATTGGGAGCTCGAGCACCATTTTCCAGGTATTTGAGCCACACTTGAAGTGGTTTATTTTCTTTCAAACTCCCATTGTTACTGTTTGGGACTTGCTAAAGGACAGTCAGTATCTTTTGTTTCATTTCTATATTGTTCACGTTTGTCTCAACAACTGAGACTCAAGCAATGAAGCTGTCCTACTTCCTGTTGAGTTGCTGAAACTTGAGCAATGAAGCTGTCCTATTTCCTGTCAAACTGCTGAAACTCACGCATTGAAGCTGTCCACCTTCCTGTTGAGTTGCTAAGATATGTTTTTGTTTCTGTATATACAGTTTAGCAGCTTTCCAGGTAGTAAAGAAAGTGACACCATAAGTACTGTTGAGAGAAGGCAGTGTGGTGCAGGGGTTAGAGTGCAGACCTGTGAAGCAGGAGAACTTAGGTTCCTTGACCCTGCTCTGTGCTTCCTTCCCTGGAGGTTTGTGTTACTGCTCAGTCTATGGGATTGTACAGTCCATAAAAAGGGGGCTACCCAATGCTAGGACAACATGCTCCTTGCCAGTGACCTGGGGTCTGGACTAGAGCACAGCAAAACAACCGACCAGGCTCAGTGGTGAAACCATCATTTAAAAACAATCTTGCTCTGACTGAAGTTAACAAAACTATTTATGCAAGTAAAGCACTTACAAACAAAGAGCAGGGGTCTGTTCACCCAGCATTTCATGCCCAAACCGTGCTTAATCATGGGTAACTAGCACCTCGTGGTAAAAGACATTTAAACCAAAGATTTTTTTTGTTGCTCTTTTTCTCCCCTGGGTCCTGCCGGCCACCTCTGACATTCTCCCCCCACCCCCTTCGTCATCCCGAAGGATCAGACCCCCTCCCCTATTGCCCCCACGATTTACCCTTCGTGGTAGGGGGTGGGGAGTGACTCAACCCACCGGCACAGGTCCAGCTCGGGAGGTGTCCTCTCGAGGTGGCTCACTGTGCGGCGGGACCACTTTTCCATTTTTTTTCTTGATGCGGCGGGGAGCGTGCTATGCCATCAGTGACACACCGCGCACATGTCCGCACACCGTACATCAGGCAGCTGCTCCCACCTCTGCCCCCATGTTGTGGGACCTGGCCTACCAGCTCCCAGCCCCCACTAAGGGTCAGGCAAGGGCCGGTCCAAGTGCCCACCCTCCCCTGGGGAGGAGAGCTGTCCTCCGGATGCTCGATCCTCTCCCTCCCCAGCCGACCCCCGGCGACCCACTCACACCATGAACACGAGTCACCAGCATGGCAGGGGATAAGGCAGTAATGTCTCAGCCCTCCACACCACTGGGCTAGCTAAACCAAAGATTTAAAGTGACAGTACACATTTTTAAAAACTCTCATATGGCAACAATAAATAGTAACAAAAGGTGCAATACATAGAGAATAAAGTATGGGTCTGGGTGTGTAATGAGAATTTACACACACCCAAGGGGTTTATGCATAGCATCTAACCTCGAGGGTGTGTGTAAATTCGAGTTTACACACACCCAGAACCATACTTTATTTTATATAATTGCCGGGATTTTCTTTTTCCCCACAGCATCTATATAAAATAAAAAAAGACATTGTTGTGCGACCGCGGCAGTCTGCTTAGCTGTGAGCACGTGCTCTACATTTGTCGGTCGCTCGCTTTTTATTTATTTATTTATTTTTTTCATTTTGAGGGTATTTCCCTCATTTTTATTCATTTCTGCCTGCCAGCACTTACCGCAGTTAAGAGTAGCGGTCCAGAGGGGGAAAGATGAGGCGGACAGTGGCTGGGAGGAAGAGTGTCAGAGGTGAGGGCACCTGCGCAGTGCGAGGGAAACCGGGCGCGTGTTTGCCGTTATAAATGCTCCTTTATAAAGGCTAATTACGCCACGGTTTCCCAATGGGAAAAAGGACATGCCGATTATTATAAGTTCATAATATTGCACTGGTGAGATAAGTTATTGCTAATAACAATTTTCATAGGCCTATAACACCCAAAAATTCAATAGCCACACCAGTGTGTTTACTAGTCCAAAAGACTATTGTTTAACAAACTGACAATTTTCATCACTTAAAATCTGCCTGTCCTGTAGACAACACTGGTGTTACAACAAAAAATAAATAGATTAATAAAAACTATTATTGGGCCAGCATTTTGTCCGATATTTGACCCACTACTCTGATCAACTGTTATGATGCATTTCAAAAAGTATTTGATGTAAGTTCCAGAATATCCTTAATGCTTACATTGTAGGTGCACATTTAATGAATTAAACCTTTAATGACTGTTTCTGTAACGAAGGGACAAATTCATCTCTACCGTTTAACATGGGGGAATTTTTTAAACTCATCTTTATTAATAAAGGAATATGATTCTTTAATAGCACAGGCTTAACACAAAAACTATACAGCATACATTGCAGGTAGTAATTGTTTTGAAATGAAGTATTGTACCAATGTATTGTGCTTCAGTTGCTGCATCTGAATCTAATCTCTTACATGTGTGTAGTCGTTCACCTTGTATTCACTGCCATCCTGTGCCATGTGTTGTGGACCGGGTCGTGCCTGTAAACGGTCCCTGGGATCAGTGCACTTACCCGGTTATCAAAGTCATAAATAAAAAAAATAAATAAAAATATCACTTATCACCTTTGCTGTACTTACCTATGAAACAATTCTTCACCTGTGCTTATAAATGTATGCAGTCTTCCTTTTTTTCAACTTGTCTATGTTTATCAGTGCATCCAAGTTATATATTTATTTTTAAGTCAGAAAATAAAACCTTGTCTTTATAACTAGTAACCTAGTAAAATAAATCAAACTTTGAACAGTTTCCAGCATAAATTAATGTTTAGTTTTGTCCACGTGAGATTGGGTAACCATTGTTCACCTAAGACTATTGTTTTAATCTTTGTGTCACCCCTAGGTGGCGCTACCCCAAGGGATACTACCCCTGTCTGCATGACTAAGTGCAGGTTAAGGGGCCTGGGTACTAGAAATGGGTGCCTCCACCCGGAGGACAGGGTCAATGGTAGCATAGCTGCCATGGGTACATCCCTCCGTGACACTGTTACCCCCCTCTTTTCCCTCTAGTGGCCTAGATGGTTCACTGAATACACAGTTGCAATTAACACCTGACAATGGATTTAACCCCACACTTGTTGCACTTACCACAAGGGCTGGTTCAGCTGGCTCGGCCCTGGAGACCCCCCGTAAAATGAGATTTAACAAAACAACCAACAGTATTTCAGTGCTGTCTGTACAGAGGTACACCACAACCAGTTTAAGTGCAAAAAGATTCAGATCTGATTTATTTGGGGCATGAACAAGGAAGGGGCATAATCTGGTGCTTGATTCTATTACTGATTAAATCAGGTTAAGCATGCATGCCTCTAAGAGTCCCTCTATCACAGTTACACACACTCTGGGTACCCAGTTGGAGTTATAGGCTAGCCTGAAGTGTTGCCCGGGGTAGGCCGGCATTGCAGCTGTTGTTGGGGCCCTTAGGTAGAAGAAACACAGCATGCACTTTAACCCAATATTTGTATTCCAGAGCCAGAGGGCTTAGTTTGTGAAAATCAATCAAAACAATTAAATCAGATGACACACTTTAATTAGATTTTTGTTGCAGGGAGCTACCCTGATATTTACTCATGATACCTAGACCAGGTTGCAGGATGGACGAAATGGAGACCTCAGGATGAAGTGCTGGTTTGCCAGAGGAAACGGGGCCCACATGATTCACCGTGGTGTCGTTCCTGTTTGTTAGTGTTGAGCAGGGAGCCAAATCCCCAGGCAGGTCTCTTGTCGGGTGTTGTTCTGCAGCATGAGCGGCAGGCTAGGCCGAGATGTTGAGGCCTAGACCTGGTGGAGAGGTCAGATAGAGTCCGGTAATGTGCTGGATACAGCTTCCAGCAAGCATGACACATTCAGCAAAGTGGGGAACCAAATCGCGCCCCACAATCCACATTCAACACACTTACGGTAAAGGCAAATAAATACCATAGATTTGGATGACAGTCCAGTTGCAATTAACAGTGTCTCTGTGCAAACCGTACGCTCTGTGGTTGTTTTGGAAGTCCTGACAGGCCGATCGCATAAAATCAAGTCTTTGGTCCTCTTCAGGCGAAATGTAGTCACAATTTGGAAGTCTGGTCACAATACACTTTTGGATGAAGTCTGATATTTTCCTGCAGACTCCCTCACTAGGGAAGATGGTGGTAGGCAGGCCAGACACAGCCTTCCCGCTGATTTCCCCTGCGCACTGACTCTGCTGCAGGCAGCTTTGGGCGTTCCCAGAGATCCAATTGATTCGGTTGGTTGATCCATCTGTCTGTCACAGCAAGGGCCCCCCCTCTAGGTCCATTTAGGCGCCAAACTGTAAAAACTACAATTCCTACAGAAATTCACTCCCACAAGACCCCTGGGGCCAGTCTCCATTTTAAGGTCCCCAAAGGTACTGACTGGCTGAAACTGGCAGTCCTGAACCAAAATGGTGGTGATTAACAGAAAGTCCATGTTGCAAAAGAAGGCAGGTTAGACAAACTACAATAATATTATTACAACAGCAGATAACCAGCAAACAATCACAGTTTGTAATAAAGCTCCCTCTGCACAACTAGCGATGGCAGAAAGAAGCAGAAGCACTGCAGCCCAGGCGGGACTCGAGCCTGAAACTACTCAGTCCCTACCCAGATTAATTATACACTATGAAAATGATGTCTCTTAAAGAGACAGGCACGGAGGCTAGCTAGGCACTCACATGCAAAACACTTTTAAACTGCTAGGACACAGAACACCAGCCTGGCAGTGAGCATTAGGCAAGCCCAGGAAGACATTTTAGGAACCCCCATTTGTAGGGGGTTACACTTGGAAGGAGCTGGGAGACATGGCCAAGTCCTCTGAGTCTTCTGCAACATACCTCCTGATTTTAATCCCCCTTTTTTAAGAGGGTGTTCCACCCATGGATTCCCATCTGGCCCAGAGATCGGTGTGTTTCTCCAATGTTACCCTTAATTTTGCTGTGATCTGTTCCATTCTTTGGATGTTATTGAGCCTTGTGGCCCACGAGTCAAAAGAAGGGATCACTGGCTTGATCCAGTTGGAGGTGATTTCTTTTTGGGCTACAGTACACAACATCCTGAGAAGACATTGTTGTGTATTATTCCCAATTTCAGCTGCCTTCATCCGTAGTATGAGATATTTAAACTCATATGGGATATCAACGCCCAAGATCTTAAACAATTCCTGATGGACCCTAGACCGGAAGGTGGCAATCCTAGGATAAGCCCAGAAAATATGATAATGTGTACTGACTTGCCCACATCCCCTCCAACACAGGTTCGATAGACTCGATTGAAAATGACATGTGATTGTTGGGGTGTGGAAATGTTGAATAAGGCATTTCTGCCTGAATTCCCTCCAATTAGGTGATGCTATGACTTTCCATCCCCACTCCCAAAGTGTTTCCCATTCTTTTTCCTGGATAGTTATTCCAGCCTCTACTTCCCATTTTTGCTTTAAAGTTGTAAACTCTGGGTGGTTGTTTCCTAACATTATCTTGTCAGCTCGTGATACTGTACCTGTTCTCCCCCTTAACATGGCTACCCAGTACAGAACGTTTTCCAGGGATGAAAGGCCCCCGTCTATTTGTGGGATCCTACCTTCAGACTGCATATAGTGTCTCACTTGTACGTATCGATGAAAGTCGCTGGAGGGCAAATTGTATGTTTCTTGTAATTCTCTAAAGGACATCACATTATAGTTTCTAAGTAGGGATTTGAATCTAGTCAATTTTAATTGATTCCATCTTGTGTATCCCCGATCTGTATTGGGGGGGGTGAAATTAGGATCCCCCACTATAATTGACAAGGGTCCCACCTCATTAGGGGTCCAGGTGATCTCCCTGGCCTGCACCAGCATCTGGAGTGTGTTCTTAGTCCAAGGGTTATGTATTTCCTTCCAGATTTGCCTGGAAACAGTTGCATGTGGAAATGTGAGCGATGGAATAACTGTTAACTGTTGGTCTTCTGTCTCTCACCATCCTGTGTCCGTGTGCTGTTTTAACCAGGAGACCACAGGGGCGAACTGTGCCGCTGTGTAATACAGCTTGAGATCAAGCACTGCAAGGCTGCTTTGCTCTCTTAGGGGTGACATCATTCTGTTGCTTACTCTGTGCCTGCCCTTTGCCCAAATAAAAGACATTATATAATTCTGTGTTTGTTTCCAGAATGCATTGGGGATTTTAGTGGGTAATGCTTAAATAGAAACAAGAATCGTGGGAGAATATTAATTTTAAACATGGCTATTCTACCACTCAATGAAAGGAGCAGCACCGGGGGGTATAAATATCATCTAATTTAAATACCCTATTTAAACTAAATTACAAAAAATGTTTTGCCGGGATCCAGGAAGATATTAACAGATGGTCAGTGCTTAAAGGGGCAGCACTGACCATCTGTTAATATCTTTCCGGATCTCTGCAAATATTTTTTCATAATTTAGTTTAAATAGGGTATTTCAATTAGATGATATTCGTACCCCAAGATACCTTACTGTGTTCCGCAGGGCCCATCTAAAAAGGAATTCACCCAGAAATTCCCTGGAGCAGTTTCTACTTATTTTTATTGCCTCTGATTCATCTAAATTAATTTTATATCCTGAAATTTCTCCTGTTATCTCCAAGTCGTGTAACAGCGCAGGAATGGAGGTGTGGGGTGCAGTGATGAAAAAAAAAAAGTGAGTCATCTGTGTGTAAGGATAGTTTATGGTTTCCGACGCCCACCGTAATCCCCTTGACGTTATCATTATTTCTGACTACCATTGCCAGTGGTTCTACGCAAAGGGCAAACAGAAGGGGAGAGAGTGGGAATCCCTGCCTGGTGCCTCGGGACAAATGAAACCTCGCAGTTATTACCTCATTTACCCTGATGGCTGCCTTGGGGGCTGCGGAAAGGTTTTTAATACTGTCTCTGTAATTCGGACTAAATCCCATTTCTTCTTTTTTTTTTTAATTGACATATTTTACGTTTTTACCCCATTTTATCCCTGTTGTGCCTGGGACCGCAGCACACAGTTATGGGTGCACATGGAGGCACATACGCATCCTGTGAAGCCGGCTCAGCCCCTTTCGCCCCTTCCCTGGCAATCACCAAGCGCCCTGTAGCCCAAACTGTCATCTGTCCTCCACTGGGTGGCAGCCAAGGGCCAGGGAAACTCCACATCGAGAGGAGAGTCACCTTGTGGCAGCTCAGTCTTGCTCTTCACCCTCCCCCATCCGCTGACCCCCAACAACCCAGGCTTGTTCATAAACCCAGATGGCCGGAGTGGCACGAGCTGTGGCGTCCAGTGCCTCAACCCTCAGCGCCACCGAGCCAGCCAAATCCCATTTCTTCTAAGGTTCTGTGCAGGATTCTCCAGTCCACCCACTCAAACACCAGCCCTGGGGTTTTGTATGCCTTCAGATTAAAAATTCAACTGGCTTCTCTCCTCAGAAGCAGATTTTCCAGAATCCCTCTTCTTGGGCCCAATCAAACCTTTTCAGTGGCAAGAAAAGGGAACTCATGTCCACTACCCTCTTCCAAAATATGGAGTGCCAAGGCATTTTCTTCCACCACCACCCCCATTGATTTCACTAATATGTTCGCCTATTCTGACTCTGAATTTACGAGCAGTTGTCCCCACATAAAAACACTGACAATTGCATGGTGCCAAATAAATGACATTGTCTGTTACACAGGTTATGAAATTCCTGATCTGAAAAGTGTTGTTATTAGCTGGAACCTTAAAAATGTTTGCAAGTGTTAATAGGTTCATAGGTTAATTACGAGTCATTAGGTCACTAGACCCATTAACAACTCGCCACTTACTAGTGGTAGTACCTCCACTTATCCTCTCCCATGTATCTATCAAGTGCTTGACCACATTTGTACGTGCCCCAAGGTGGTGCTGGATCTGGTAGCCAGTTTCCATCCCCCCTCCCCTTTTCTGGAGATTGAATGCTGCTCACCACTCTGTATGTCTGTACAGTACAGGATCTGACTGTAGCACATGCCAGTTCTGTTTAATCACATCAATCATCTTTGTGTACTGATACCATAAGTAGTGACAAAGTTCACTCTATTGTCCATGTATGTCCAGGTCCGGTTACTCAATCTCAGTAATTCCTCCCTGGTTTTATTGTTTGTTCTTTCAATAGGATCCGTTATTAGGGAAAGGGGAAATTGTTTAATCAGGAAAGGCACACTAAACGGGAACTTATTTCCAGGTACGACCTGGGAGCACAAGAAATTTACGTGACGTGCTCAGGGTCACACAGTATGCAAGTGGGGGCTAATGGGATTTAAACCCAAGTCTCCAGGGTTGCAACTCAGTGCGCTTAACCACTACGCTATACTGCCTCTACAGAATAACTCCTCTCCCTGAACCTATCTCTCAGTTCATTATTCTCAATTAATAATCCTGTTCTTCTGAACAGTTTTGCCAAACCCTATAAAACTGACTCAGTAATATGTTACTAACCACACATCTCTAGGGTGGCAATTGCGGTTCTGTAACAAAGAATTGCGATCTGTACTTTTTACAGGAGAGAATCTGGAACATCTGCTTCTGAGGAGGGAAGCCAGGTGGATTTTTAATCTGGAGGCATACAAAGCCCCAGGGTTAAATGGAAGAGTTGAGTTGACACCTTTGCTACAGAAACAGTTGTTAAAGGTTTAGTTCATTAAATGTGCACCTACAATTTAAGCAATAAGGATATTGTGAAACTTACATGAAATACCCTTTGAAATACATCGGAAGAATGAATCATAGTGGGACAAATATTTGACAACATTTTGTCCCAATAATAACAAAAAAATTTTTTTTGTTATACTGGTGTTGTCTACAGGAGGGGTAGATGTTAAGTAATTAAAATTTACAATTTGTTAAATAATATTCTTGTGGACTAGCAAACACACTGGTTTGGCTGCTGGATTTTTGGGTGTTATGGGTGTTATTAGCAAGAAGTCATCTCACCAGTGCAATATTATGAACTTGTATTTCACCTTTTGGTAATGTTTATTGTTGCTTTGTGAGTGATTTTAAAAATGTGCACTGTCATTTTAAATCTTTGGTTTAAAAGCTGGACTACTAGCGCAGTGGTACAGTTAACACTTGCCATCCAGCCAAACTGGGTTCACATCCTGAGCCTGGGACATCTGGGGCCGACTGGTGAGGTAGGGTTCGGGTGTCTTATGGACACCTGCTGCTTTGGGGAGGGAGGGCACCTACTTCTGTTGCACGACCACCCCTTGGTGACCTGGGGTGAGTGTCATCCAGGAAGGAACAAGTGGTTCCTCTGGGGTGACCTTACATTGGCACATACCCATTCATGTGGCAAGTGATGCAAAGGCATCACACGCCCAGAGTGGGTCCGGCACGGGATTACCAGAGGTAGGGCGGAGCTTACTCCCCTTTCCGATGGCCCTGATGGGCGCTTTGCTGGGTCACCTCTTAAGACAATGCCCTGGGGTGGAATAAGGGGAGAGTTTAATGGGGGAAATATCTCCATCAGTGCCAGGCTGGTGAAACCAACCGACCCTCCACGATACAGCAGGGTCTCCTCGATGCTTCCCATGCCTCACCAACTCCTCCTCTTCACAGGCCCCAACTGTTGAGCAAAGTATTGTCCTCCCAGCTTGGGAAATGAGGGCTCCCACTGTGGGTCACGGTTGGGGTATCCAGGGTGGTTGTCAAACAAAGGCTGGTAGTAGGCTGGAGCACCGAAGGATTACTGTGGCAGGTAGAAGGGCAAGGGTAGGTGGAAAGAGGTCCTGGTAACTGGTGAGGTGAAAATGGAGGACAAAAACAGAAAGTAAAAAAAAAGAATAAAAAAAACTTTTGTCTTTTGTTTAAATGTCTTTTACCTTGGGGTGCTAGTTATCCATGATTGAGTGCTAGTTTGTGGCATGAAACATTAGGTGAACAGACCCTTGCTGTCTGTATGCAAGTGCTTTACTTTAACAAACTGTTTTTAACTTCAGAGCAAGACTGCTTTTTGAATGATGGTTTCACCGCTAATCCCGGTTTGTTGTTTTGCTGTGTAGTACAGTTACTGTGTGCCACAGGATAGCTAGGACTGGTCCCTGATTGTTTGGGCTTCAGGAGTGAGCCCAGCTTCCCGCTCCATTTTGGCTGCTATGTATGGTGTGGAGTGAGACTAAGTGCCCTGTATAGCTCGATAGATAATGGAGACAAAACAGTGCGAAAAAATGGCGCAGAGAGCAAGTGGCATCCTAGGATGTACAGGTAGGGTCATTACAAGCAGAAAGTAAGAGGTAATCATGCCACTTTACAGATCCTTGGTGAGGCCACACCTGGAGTACTGGGTCCAGTTCTGGAGGCCACACCTGAAAAAGGACAAAGAGAGATTAGAGACGGTGCAGGGAAGGGCCACTAAAATGGTGCAGGGGCTGCACCATAAGACGTATGAAACTAGGCTCAAGGAACTGAAGTTGTACTCACTAGAACAGAGAAGAAACAGAGCTGACATGATAGAAACATTCAAATACATCAAGGGAATAAACAAAGACAGAGAACCTCTGCCAAGAAAACAAGGGAACTCGGACAAGGGGGCACAGCTTGCGTCCGGTGGGAGGCAAGTTCAGGAGCAACTATAGAAAGTTCTTCTTCATGGAGAGGGTGATAGAGCCGTGGAACAGCCTGCCAGCACAGGTAGTGGCAGCTAAAACAGTAAGAGAATTTAAGCTAGTGTGGGACAGACAGTGTGGACAGCTTGGCTGGAACAATTAAAGGGGAAGGGGGTAGCCACCCTGGGCAGATTAGATGGATCAAGTGGTCCCCATCTGCTGATACCATTCTTATGTTCTGATGGGATGAGATGGCTAGTGTCTTGGGGGGGGACAGTGCGCTGGCTTGGGCCTTTATAAAGTGACAAACCTGAATATACCAGAAAAAGTGTCTATGCTCTAAGCCATATGATGAAACTATATGTCCATTCAATCACTTGATATGTAGGAGTGTATCAACCTGTCAACTTGTTTGATGATCACTGTATGTGGGTCGATGCATGAAAAAGGGCTACCAAAGTGTGACATTAGTGTCATTTTGTAAACTCTTTAATATAACGATTATTATAAGCATTTCTTAATGCTTTGACTCACCTTATAAAAATGTAGTGTGGTGTGGGATAACCCCAATTTCAGGGTCTGAGAAGAAGCCTCCACAAAGTTGCACATGTAACAGGGACATAAAAGCAAGGCTGCAGTTGTAACAGGGGGACATAAAAGCAGGACTGCACATGTAACTGGGGGCATAAAAGCAGGGCTGCACATGTAACAAGGGGCATTAAAGCAAGGCTGCACATGTAACAGGGGACATTAAAGCACCACAGGCACACCACTACCTGTCTGCACACAACAAGGAGGCATGCCACCACTGATCTGTAGACAACATGGAGGCACGCCACCACCCATCTGTGGACAACATGGAGGCACACCACCACCCATCTGTGGACAAGATGGAGGCACACCACCACCCATCTGTGGACAACATGGAGGCATGTCACCACCCATCTGTCGACAACATGGAGGCACACCACCACCCATCTGTAGACAACATGGTGGCACACCACCACCCATCTGTAGACAACATGGAGGCACGCCACCACCCATCTGTAGACAACATGGAGGCATACCACCACCCATGTGTGGACAACATGGAGGCACACCACCACCCATCTGTAGACAACATGGAGGCACACCACCACCCATCTGTGGACAACATGGAGGCATGTCACCACCCATCTGTGGACAACATGGAGGCACACCACCACCCATCTGTGGACAACATGGAGGCACACCACCACCCATCTGTGGACAACATGGAGGCATGTCACCACCCATCTGTGGACAACATAGAGGCACACCACCACCCATCTGTGGACAACATGGAGGCACACCACCACCCATCTGTGGACAACATGGAGGCATGTCACCACCCATCTGTGGACAACGTGGAGGCATGTCACCACCCATCTGTGGACAACATGGAGGCCACCACCACCCATCTGTGGACAACGTGGAGGCATGTCACCACCCATCTGCAGACAGTATGGAGGCATGCAGCTAAATACCTGATGGAATCTTTCAAAGAAGTTCATCATTAAAGTATGCATTCTAATCAGGGCATCATCAGTCCATATCACCTGAATAATGGACTGTCCATGTAAACTGAACATAGACAACACCCGCAGAAAATAGTATAGTTGGTTTTCACAGTAAGTTTTTTTTTTGCTAAGCAAAGTTGTGTAAACCCACCACACACGTATGATATGGCTGTAAACCCACCACACACGTATGATACGGCTGTAAACCCACCACACACGTATGATATGGCTGACCAATGTAGCCCAGAGAATAATGTGCCCTAATTAGGGCACCACAGCAAGCAGCATGGGGAGTGTGCTTTTTAACATTAAGCCCCACCCCTCCAAAAACAGTGACCATATGATTTTGTGCTACAGTATGATTAACAATAGACTGTGGTTGCCCTGTGATGCAACCAGAAAATCCACAAAGGCACAATAATAAGCACTTTAAATGTGCAAAAAATGTTATACTGCAGGCAGCACCAGACAAGTTAGCTAATGCAGCAGCAGCAGCATCACCCAAACACCATCTGAATCACAGCACACAAACCAGCCACCTCACCAACATTAGCTGTTGCCTACTTAGGGTACAACTCAATTGTGCATGAACAGGTAATTGTGTAACAGTGTAGCAAATACATGTGTAATATGCATAACTGCTTGTTTTTTGGGGATGTGGGGGTTTTGGACATAGTCACACACAAAATGGGTTTTGCCAGAATCACCAGCCCAGTAAAAGCCACCTGTTGGAATACATCTGGGGTTGTTTGATGATTTTGAAATTTAAACCAAAATAGCAGGTAGGGTTACCATGGTCATGGTGTCCAAGATAAAAACAAAATAAACAAATTCATTTTGTTCATGTTTTTGTTTTCAAATTCCAAAATCGTAATCCAATGTTCAAATAATCACAAATTTACTAACAAAGCTGTTCAAATTACTAAATCACTTTTTAAGTGAAGACAAAAAAGCAGAAAAACATAATAAACACAATACAAGCCATGCATCATCCCATCTGCCAAAAAGAAAAAAAAGTAAAATACTGAACCCAGGCATCCACAGGTCTGCCAACAAAATGGCAGCAAGCATACACCCATCTGGTAGCAAAATGAAGCCATGCACGCACACAGCTGCAGACAAAATGAAGGTATGCAGCCATCCGTCTATAAACAAAATGGAGGCATGCATCCACCCCCTCTGCAAATCAAAATGGTGGTAATCATACACAAATCTGCAAACAAAATGGAGGCATGCATATACCCATCTGAAAATCAAAATGGAGACAGTCATACACAAATAAGCAAACAAAATGGGGGAATTCATCCACTCATCTGCAAATCAAAACAGAGGTAATCATACACAAATTTACAAACAAAATGGAGGCATGCATCCACCCATCTGAAAATCAAAATGGAGGCAATCATATACAAATAAGCAAACAAAATCGGGGCACGCATCCACCCCTCTACAAACAAAATGAAAGGAAGCATACACCCACCTGTAAGAAAAATGGAGGAACGTATCTAGCCAGCTGTAAACAAAATGGAAGCATGCTTCCAGACATCTGCCAACCAAAAACGGAGGCACACCACAAAACATACCATAGGGACTCAGTCAAAAACTGTCATCAGACCTGATACACACAGACCAAATAGTGCACCAACTCCTCCCGCACACACACAAAAAAAAAAATCGGTGACCACATGGTTTGGTACCCAGATTAACAAAAAATGCTGTGTGTGCCCTGTGACGCACAACGACAAAACAGAAGTGGTGCACTCCACTAATAAAGAAACCAGTAACAAACACATTATGCAGTGTAATAGCCCATCACAACCAATGTCAAGACTGTGTCAGGCAAACCTACCACGTCACCTAAATTTGTGGTTGCCACCAGCGCAGTGGTGTGGAGGGCCGAGGCATCTGTGCTTTACCTACTACCACGCCGGTGACCAGCCAGCGTGCCATGGGCGGAAGTGTGCACTGCACGGCCATTGCCAACATTGCACGCTCTACCCAGGGGAAACATAGGACAAGGAAAAATGAGGTCTCAGGTCAAGCAGGATGATGACAGCCACCTGCCGCAGGCTTCGACTCTGAATGGCACCCCACAGAATCTGAATCCTAGTCAAGGTGAGTTTGAGCAAGGGCCAAGGGGAGGGCTCCTCACCGCCCTGCCACGGAGGGTAAACTGTGGGGGAAGAAGAGGTTAGCTGCCTGATGTTGAGGTGTGAGGCTGGGCAGGATGCTAAAAGATAGACGTCAACAGATGGGGACCCAAAGGGGAATCAGATAAGGTAAAAAGAAAATTTGTGGTTGCCTAATTTGGATGCACTAAACTAACATGCAAATCTGATCAAGCCACACCTCTCAGCTGTACCACATCATGAGGAACAGTTCCTCATTTTATTCACAAAAGCCCCTTGTTACACATTGAGAGAGTTTGTCCAACGTTCAACAACATTATAAAGCAAAAATGCAAAGCAGTTCATATGGTATTATTTATTTAACTGCGAACTTTGTGAACACAGAGGCACACATTTCAACAGTGGTCTGAGCTTCTAAGTAATAGATTTGATGAAGTGCTCCATATTCTAAGGGGCAGTGTTTCACATTTGGGGGATGTACTGAGGTACAGTGCTCATACAACTCTTCGGTAGGAAGAAGCGCATGTTCAGGAGTGTTGGTGGGTTGTACTGGCAGTGCCCAGGCAAATATAGAAAATGTTTTTTTTTTTTTAAAATACCAAAAGCCACAATAAATATCAGACATTGCACTCAATCTTTTTAACAACCCCCAAGAAAAGCAATCATTGTAACAACAGTATGTAAATTGCCATCCCAACATATGAAAAGCACATTTAAAATACAGCATTGGAACCAAAAACCAAAATAAATATTGGTATCTCAAAAATAAAGAGCCAAGGATTAAATACAGGTACCAAACCCTTCCTAATAACCAAATAATGCAGTGTGCTACTCCCAGACACTCCACTCAATCTCCATCCCTCCCCAAAATTGACTGTAACAGCAGCATGTAAAATACAGTCTCAGCATAAAAAGAGCATTTAAAATAAAGCATAGTAATTTAGAAAGTTGATCTATATAACCTCCTTTTGATCTATACAACCTCCTTATCAACTCTTTCAAGACGACCTCATGGTGAATAGGGACATAATGAAGTTTAAGGTCCTAAATTCACATTTTAATTAAAATGGCACCCCTCACGCCAAATCAAGAAAGCAGAAAGGGAAATCCAGGGTGTGGGTTGATAGAAACATAGAAACATAGACTTTGATGGCAGATAAGGACCGCTTGGCCCACCTAGTCTGCCCACTTCCTTACCTAGAGGATAAGCTGCAGATTCTATTTAACCAACAGCCTATATCTTCCTACCCCCCCACAAAAATTGCCTTATGTCTGTCCCATGCATTCTTGAATTCTCCCACAGATTTAGACCCCACAACCTCCTCAGGAAGGCTGTTCCATGCATCCACACACCCTCTGTGAAAAATACTTCCTCACATTGCCCCTGGAGCCATCCCCTCTATCTTCAAATTGTGTCCCTTTGTTCTTGCACATCTCTTTTCTGAAAGATGCTACACTCTGGACTTTGTTGATTCCGCTGAGGTACTTAAACATTTCTATCATGTCCCCTCTTCCTCCTTTTCTCAAGGGTATACATATTAAGCTCCTTTAGTCTCTCCTCATATGGCTTCTCTTGCAGACCCTGTACCATTTTAGTTGTCCTCCTCTGAACTGCCTCCATCCTGCCTATGTCCTTGTGGAGATGGGGTCTCCAGAACTGGACGCAGTACTCCAGATGGGGTCTCACCAACTGTCTATATAGGGGGATAATAACTTCCTGTTTTCTGCTGGTGATGCCTTTCCCTATATATTCCAGTATCCCCCCAGCCCTCCCTACTGCCTTCTCACATTGCTTGCCAACCTTGAGGTCATCTGATATGATTACCCCCAGGTCCCTTTCCATTTTTGTTGTTGTTACTACCTCCCCCCCCATTGTGTAATCTTCCCCTGGGTTTTTGTTTCCCAGGTGCAATATTTTGCACTTCTTTGCATTGGATCCAAGCTGCCATACTTCTGACCATTCCTCCAACCTTGCCAAGTCCCTTCTCATCCTTTCCACGCCTCCTTGTGTATCAACCCTGTTGCAGATCTTTGTGTCATCTGCAAAGAGACATACTTTTCCTTCCAGTCCCTCTGCAACAAAGACTGCCTCCCTGGCTTCACCCTGCGGTTGGTCATCACTTCCTCAGTCCTGTCACTAGTTGACTATGTCCTCCCCATCTATGCCGCCGCTGGCCCCTCTGTCCTCAGCAAAATCCAAACTTCCATCAACAAAGCCTGCAGGCTGCTGACTGGTGTCCCAAGTGGAACCCACACCTGTCAGCTCTACACCACCACAAACATACTCAACCTGGAAGAACGTCTGCATTATCACACTGGCATACTAGCAAAAAAAAACTCTACTTGGACTGTGTCCCCCAGGTGTCACGGCACAGCTTCAGCGTGCATTCCACTCGGCTGTAACCCGTAACGCCAGCAAAGCTACCTTCTTGGTGCCTAGAACCAGGACCTCCCTTGCCCAAAGGTCCTTCCATTACAGAGCACCGCCCTGGTATAACTCCTCCCCACGCACATCTCAAGCACCCTAAACTGGCCAGTTCAAAGCTGCCCCACGCAACCACCTTCTCAGCACTCGGAAGTGTACGTGTGTCTCAGTAGGGTATGTTCATTGCCCCCAGGCTCATTAGTGCACTCACTCTAGCTTTACAACGACCATTACCTGCTTGGCCTGCTAGGAACTTCCAATGAACTTTGTTCTATGCTATGGAAACCTACCTATCTGTTAAACTATGTATAGGCCTTGCCTGCATGACCTGCCAGGTTCTACCTATTAACTTGTCTTTTACCATCTGAAGCTACCCATGTATAGGCAATGTATAATGTATGTATTGCACCTGTTTTGTCTCACCCTATCTTACCACACTGCTGTTGTTACCCTCCCTGCGACGAGGTGCCTTTGTAAATGAGTCTATGACTCAAAGGTCGTAAATCCAATTCTTGAACTAAATAAATTAATAAATAAATAAATGTCACTTATAAACACATTAAAAATGACTGGACCCAGTACTGAACCCTGAGGTACCCCACTAGTAACCCCTCTTTCTTCAGAGTGGACTCCATTTACAATTACTTTCTGTGTCCTGTTGTCCAGCCAGTGTTTTACCCAGGCTACCACCCTGGGACCCACTCCCAGGCTGGTTAATTTGACTATTAATCTTTTGTGTGGGACTGTGTCAAATGCCTCGCTAAAGTCTAGGTAGGCCATGTCCACAGCCCCTCCCTGGTCTACTACTTTGATCACCCAGTCAAAGAAATCAATTAGATTCGTCTGACATGACCTTCCCGCTGTGAACCCATGCTGCCTTGGGTCCTCTGCCCCACTGGCCTCTAGGTACTCAACAATTCTTTCCTTCAGAAGTGATTCCATCACTTTCCCTACCGCAGTGGTCAAACTGACAGGTATGTAGTTTCCTGCCTCTGTCTTGGTCCCACTTTTGTGAAGGGGAATCACATCTGCCTTCCTCCAGTCCTCAGGTACCACACCATCCTCCCATGATTTGTTAAAAAGGGTAGTCAGTGGTGTCACTAGTTCTCTGCTTAATTATTTTAGAATTCTGGGGTGAATTCTATCTGGCCCCATTGCTTTGTCCACCTTCAGTTTTAGGAGTTCTTTCAGAACCCTTTCTTCTGTGAAAGGACTGGGATCGACCTCCCCTATCCAGAGTGTTTCTGTTAATTGGATGAGGCACCTCCCCCACCTCCTCTTTTGTGAATACTGAACAGTATTCATTCAGTATCCCTGCTTTTTCACTGTCCCTCTCTGCCCACCCACCATCCATTCTACTCAGCCTCACTATCCCTCCATTTGTCTTTCTACGCTCCCTGATTTACCTATAAAAGGTTTTATTCCCCTTCTTAACCGAGTTGGCGATCTTTTCCTCAGTTTGGGCCTTAGTTGTTCTGACTACCCTCCCTGCTTCCTTCTGCCTTAACTGGTACAGTTCTCTGTCCTGCTTCTTCTGTGTTTCCTTATACTTCCTAAATGCTATCTTTTTCTCCCTAACCTTCACCACCACCTCTTTTGAGAACCATAGTGGCTTTTTCTTTCATTTTGATTTGTTTATTTGCTTCACACAAAGGCTTGTTGCCTCTGTGATGGCAGTTTTGATAGTTCCCTATTGTTGCTCTACCCCTCCTTCTAGCCTGTTTGCTAGTGCTTTTCTAAGGCACTCTCCCATCTTGACAAAGTCAGCCCTCCTGAAGTCTAGAACCCTCACTTTTGTATGGCTTGACTCTGTAGCTGAGTTTATTGTGAACCACACTGTTTGGTGGTCACTTGTTCCCAAATGGCTACCCACTTCTAGATCTGAGATCCTCTCACTGTCCCCATTTCAGAGTACGAGGTCTAAGATTGCTCCCTCACGAGTAGGTTCCAAAATGAGCTGTCTGAGGCATGCCACCTGAAGGGCATCGAGAATGGCCCTGCTTTTGGATGTGGCTGCAGCAAAGGTGCTCCAGTTAACATCTGGCATATTAAGGTCCCCATCAACAGTATCTCCTCTTTCTCTGCCATCCTAAGTATGCCTTCTATCATATCCTTGTCCGTTGCCTCCCCCTGACATGGGGGTCTGTATACAACCCCTGTGCGGATTGTGGTGCCATTTCCAGTCTCTCAGGTGACCCACAGTGCCTCCTCTCCTCCCTGTTTACTCTTTTGTTCAGTTGCTTTTATCCCTTCCCTTACATAAAGAGCTACTCCACCCCCTCTTCTCCCCTCCCCTCCCTGTCTCTCCTGTAGGTTGTGTACCCTGGTATGTTAACATCCCAGTCATGGTTCTCTGTGTACCATGTTTCTGTGACTGCTGCAATATCCAGGCATCCCTCTTCCATCAAGGCCACCAGTTCAGGGAGCTTGTTGCCCATACTATGGGCGTTGGTACTCATTACCCTCCATTTCTTGATGGCCTTACCCCTTTTTGCCCCATCCCTGTCCTTATTGCATTTGTCACTTTCTCCATTTGCCCCTGCATTTCTCCCTATCGACATGTCTATGTTGGTGTCTACCTCACTTACAGTAGCAGCCACAGACACTGCCAGCTATTTCCCGAAATTTCTGTGATATTTCCAGAAATATCTCATGCTTTCTCCATTTCCACAGTAGGGGCAGCAGAGAGAAACTCTTTAGAAATTTTGCGAAATATCTGGAAATAGCTGGCAATGTCTGTGGCAAATACTGTAGTACCCTGATTTTTTGGGGGGGGCTAGGATTTCCCTGCTCCTCTTCAGTGCCTCCCCCATTGGCTAGTTTAAATGCTTGCCAATGAGGCATTTAAACCTATCACCTAGGATCCTGGTTCCCCTCCTGGACAGATGCAGACCATCACGCCAGTATAGGTCTACATCCCTCCAGGTGGACCCCCAGTCCCCAATGAAGCCAAATCTCTGAGCTTTGCACCAGTTTTTCAACCACTGATTGAATCCCATGGTGTGGAGCACCCTAGCCTCATCCATGCTATAGACAGGCAGCACCTCAGAGAAGTTTACCGTGCGTGCTATTTGTCTAGGGCCCTCCCCATCTCCACAAATGCTTCTTGCACTGCTCTGATCCCTTTCTGCACTATTAATGACCCCCCCCAATGGCTTGTTTACATTATCAAAACTAGTTAAAAAAAAGTATTTTTGGCATCAGGCATGATCGGTATTTACCTGCTGCAGTGAGGATAGTGATGCAATGAGGGTCACATAGGAGGACAAGAGCTCTTCATGATAAGACAGTCAATCACGGGAAAGGGCTATAAATTGCAAGGAATGGTCTTTTAAATTCCCCCATGGCCTGCCCCAATCTCTCACTGATATAAGTGCCCAAATGTTTTCACAAGTGGCTCCCCTGAACCCCTGCTGTCACGCGTGAACATCCGGTGGTAGGGGACAGGAAAGGATCAGGTGAGCAAAGGGGACAGCTTGTGATCATGCTGTGTACTTAAAGAAACAGGGCAATGCACTGTAATACCCTAAACAAATACAGCAAGTAACCTGGGGAAAAAAATACAACACAAATAGCATCAAAGTGCAAATTATTACAAAAGTTCAGAGTTAACACAAGGTGACATTAATGTTTACATGCAAGACCACATCTTTAGGGCCCCCTAGAGGTGGGTGGGAATCAAGGTAGCACAAAAAGGAAGTGTGATAAATGAGAGCAGGACACAGAATTAGTTACAAAAATATTTTTATTGCCAGAAAAGTCTAGTTAAATGACACTGAGAGAGTATTTCCCACAAGTGGGTAGCCATGTCACAAATTAGTACACAAATTTTCATTTATTTTGACTAATAAAAGTGCAATTTTTTTAATATAGAACCATCTGGTTCCATTAATGTTATCTTATGTATCTGTCCACATAGGCTGATTAAAAAGCCCATATCAATGACTGTATTATACTCAAAATCCTGCATATGTACTGCATTAAAAACTTTAGGATCCATTGGTAACCCCTTTTCATGCACTGAGCCATGTACTATTTGAATTGTCTACTGTTGCACCTCTGTCATTCACTTAGACAAGTGTTACAGCGGAGCTGCCTCCTTATACACTTTGCTAACAACTGAGATGAGTAACCTTTGTAAGTCAGCTCATGGGCTTAAAGGTGTATCTCTGAATAATCAAATACATCAATAAATTAATATTGCATCTGCAAAAGACTTAATCTGATGTCCAGTGCAAAATCATGAAAGGTACACTAAATTCAGTCTCTGACACCTTTGGAACATGGGGTCCTGTATAGCCGGGGCTGGGGGAGTCTCATTGCTGGGCCAATGAGCAGATCCAGATGAGTGCGGTGGAGAGGCCCAAAGAGTCCACTGTCTCTCGCCATCCCTGTCCAACCTCTGCTGTCTGAAAGTTTCTGAAGCTGTCGGTCCAGTTCCCACAGTAGAGATCCATAAAGGTATCCCACCCTATTCCAGAAGGGGAACAAATCCTTCTCTAAAGCCAGCTGCTGTGGTCCCTGGTCCTCTGTGTGCCACTGAAACAGGACCCATAACTGGGTGGCCTTATAGTACACCCTTAGGTTGGGGAAAGCTAGTCCTCATGCTTCTGGTAACATCAAGGCGCAGAAATGGATTCCCACATAGAAACATAGAATTTGACAGTAAATAAGGACTGCTTGGCCCATCCAGTCTGCGCGTTTTTCCCTACCTGCACTATTACCCCACACCATGCCCAATCTACAGCTCTTTCTCCCTCCCACCTTCCATTCCACTATAAGAGAAAGGGAAAATTGTTTTACCAGGAAAGGCACACTAACCAGAGCTTGTTTCCAGGTACAACCTGGGAGCACAAGGAAGTTAAGTGACTTGCTCAGGGTCACACAGTATGCAAGTGGGAACTGATGGGATTCAAATCCATGTCTCCAAGTCTGCAGCTCAGCTCAGTGCCCTTAACCAGTATGCTATACTGCCTCCAAAGCCTATTGCTTTCCACTATGATTCCCTTGTGCATATCCTATGCATTCTTGAACCTCACTGCGGTTTTTGCCCCCACCACCTCAACTGGAAGTCTGTTCCAGGAATCCACCACTTTTTCTGTGAAGTAGTACTTCCTCACATCTCCTCTGAATCTACCCCCTCCAATCCAGCTTCACAGCATGTCCCCTTGTTCTGTTTTTTTTCCATTCTCTTTATGCACCATACTGCAGGCGGTAATATACCCTGACGCTCTTCTCCATCTATCCCTACTGGCATCCCCCAAAAGCAGCCCAGACTGCAGGCCTGTAGCTTACCCTCTATGGCTGTGCTCCTGAGGGAGGGAGCAAGATCAACCTGCTTCCCGGTCCAAGACTTATGCTCTGGCATCATTTGTGGGGGGGGGGGAGCGTCACTCTGCTGCAGCCACACAGGGTTTTACCTGTGTCAGTTCCCCACAGGTGTGGACGTGCAAGGATGTCCGCGTGAGGGCACGCATTCTCCCATGCATTCCCCGCAGACATCCGCCACTGCCTCCCTCTACGCTGTGACCCTGGTGCCGATGTACTCCCGAATGCCAAGCACCACCAACCCTCCCGCCGGAGGTAGAGCGCTGTCCCTAGGATGTTCATCCAAATTCCCCCCGGCCAGCCCTCTGATGCACAGGGCTCACATCTGAACCTGGGTCACCAGCGCTGCAAGTGGTAGCGCTACTGCTGCGCCAGTGGCCGGCTGTCCCCTTGTTCTGTGAGCAGCTTTTCCTCTGAACAATACTCCCATCCTAAACTTTATTTACCCCCATGAGGTATTTAAAGGACTTCATCATATCCCCCCTCTCCCTCCTCTCTTCCAGGGTGTACACACTGAGGTCCTTCAGTCTCTCCTCATACAGCTTATTATGCAGACCCTGCACCATTTTAGTTGCCCTGCTCTGGACCACCTAACTCTGTCTATGTCCTTCAGGAGGTGTGGTCTCCAGAACTGGACACAGTACTGTAGGTGGGGTCTTGCTAGAGATCTATAGAGAGGCAACACCACCTCCCTCTTTCTGCTGGTTATACCCCTCCCTATGCACCCCAGCATTCCACTCACCTCCCACTGCCTTGTCACATTGCCTGGCCTTTATTACCCCCAGGTCTCTTTCCTGCTTGGTGGTTGTCAGTACCACTCCACCCATTTTGTACTCTACCCTTGGGTTTCTGTGCCCTAAAAGCATTATTTCGCAATTTATTCATTTATTTAAAATTTTAAACTGGGAAAGGCACACTGAGCCAAGGCTTGTTTCCAGGTGCAACCTGGGGGAGAGGGTAATGGGAGTTAATTTTTCCCATTGAAACCCTGTTGCCATACCCTTGACCGCTCTTCTAGTTTTCTCAGGTCTCTGCTCATCCTTTCCACTCCCAACCCCGGAGTGTCTACCCTTTTGCAGATTCTGGTGTCATCCACAAAGAGGCAGACCTTCCCTTCTAGTTCCTCTGCAGTGTTACTTATAAAGACATTAAAGAGGACCGGTCCCAGCACTGATCCCTGAGGCACTCTGTTGGTCACCCTCCCTTTCTTGGAGTGAACTCCTGTAACCCCCTTGTGGGGGCTTACCTGTAGCGCCTCCTGTTGCCCTATTCTCTCTTCCCCCTTTTATGCATTGCCGCTGGCTCGGTCCAGATGTGCCCTCTGAGCCTTCCCCTGGCCCCTGCTTGCTTGGCAGATTGAGGGTAGAGGCTAGAGAAGTGTTTGCGGAGCCACCGCCATCCCTCCCTACGTGTCAAAGTGGCCAGCCGGCTCAAACATGCACAGAAGCACCGTTCCATTTTCTTACTGCTGTAGTGGAAAAACTAACGGCTTTCAGGTGGTCCTGGTCCCCGTTTGGAACAGGGTGTGGGCCGATGACCTGAACAAAGCACATGAGAAGGCACCTATCAGTTTAATTAAGGAATGCCTATCCTAAAACAATCTGCCTCATGAATATTAATTAGGCATGTGAATATTAATAAGAGAACCTGCCTGCTGCCTGGGGACTGTAAATTTTGACAGCAGTGACGGGCGTGGGACTCACTACAAATGTTTATTTCATTGATCACTTTACAGGGTACATTAATTGCTTTGAAACTGTGGGGGTGAGAAATAACTAAACTGTTTAAACTGGCTGCACCAGAACTTTAAAGTTGGACAATGTTTGGACTGTTTGGGGACTATGTTTAACCGCAGCCATGTTTGCAGCCTTTGACCTTTCTGCAGCCAATCGGAAAGCCAGGATAGAAGCCAAAGACTTGTGTGACTATGCAGAGGCTTTATGGGAGAAAAAATGGGGACAATATTTGGCACCCATTTTCAGAACCTATCAGATGTCGAGAAAGCCTGATGAATATTAATTTTCCAGAGAGACAAGTGATTCAGCCAATCAGGAGCTGCTGAGGGCTTCCAAAACCCCGGGGACTTTTCAATCTGGAGTCAGTTTGGTGCGAGCCCCTCCACAGGGAGGGGGTCTCTGGCCCCTTGCTAAGAAAATGTGGCTACAGGGACATTGGAGTGGCTGGCCTGGGGGTTGCCAGATACATGTCTCCCAGGGCTGGCACTTGCTTTTCCACATTTGGGATGTTTTGCCTGAGAATCCTGAATTGATTTTAGCTGTGAGAGAGCTGCAAGAAATCCTGCCTGCAGTTGTGGGAAAGCTGCAAGAATCTTTCTACTTCAGCGGTGAGAGCGCTGTAAAGGGCCACAATTCCATCCCTAACAGAGCTGCATAAATGAATCCTGAGTGAGTAAAAGCCTACTTAAAGTGTGACAGAGAAGTAGAGACCTGCTTGGGGCAAAGAAGCCACGAAATCCAAGAGGCGTTCAATATCTGTCTGTACCCTGCATTTGATCAGCGCCAAGACAGGGTGGACATCTGTCTGATACATTGACCATGGATGGTCCTGTGTCTGTGAAACATCTGATGTAATGATCCAGTTTGCCTACAGGGATGAAAGGGATGTATCCTGAGTTCAGAGCTCTGCCAGAAGTTGCCTGTGAGGTCTGAGATGTTCTAATTGGAGCTGCAAACTCCAGCTGGCCAAAAGGAACTGTGTGTTACTGTTTCAGCTTGTGAGAATAATCAGCATGTGTTTCAAAGGTCAAGGCAATTTTTTTCCTTTTCAATGAAATCAGCTCGAATCTCCATTTCAAGTTCCTGACCATCTTGAAGAATATACGGATTCAAACCAGCAGCAGATTGTAAAAGGTGATTCTGCCATCCCGCTAAGAATTTTTCTCTGTCCAAGCCAAAAGCTGGTGCCACAGTCCACCTCAGACCTCGAGGTGCACGATTCACCATTAAATAAGCAGTCAATGAGGTATTTTGCCAATAAAGACGTCGAGCTTTTAAAGCCACTTGTTCCAATAGAATGAATGCTCTCCTTATATCCATCACATCACTAGGTACACTGGGTTCCATGTTCAAATCCCCCTCAATTTGTGTATTAGTGGCTCGTTTTTTAAGAAAGGGATTTTGATCATCCTGTATAAACAGGGAGTCCACGAAAGAACAGGAGAAAGCCCGCGGGGGAGGGACATCATTACCGGCAGCAGTAGCATTTGTATTCATTATAACAAAAAAACGCCATGGCCTACCAGCAGTTTGCTTGAGCACACCAAAAAATCATAAATGACCACCAAAGACAGGCAGCTACTAAGCAAAACAGGAGCTATGGCAAATAATATCAATGGGAATGATGTTAATGGGATAGCATTGGAATGTGGGAAACATGACTGCTTTAAATCAAAATCAGCATTCATACCCCGGCCCCAGAATACATCAGTTGCAGTATTTGAGAAAGCATGTCTTAGAGATATAGAAAATCTAGAAATATCGAGGGCCAGGTATTATAATTGTACTGTTGCAGAAAGAGATGCCATTGAAGATCTTAGTAAAAATGAACAGATTATAATGAAGCCGGCTGATGGGGGGTAGTGGTATGTAATAGAATTGATTATGAGGCACAACTTTTGAACCAACTATCTGATACAGATTTTTATTTGTGTTTAGATCATGATCCTCCTGGGAATTATAAAAAGAACATTGGCCTTATTTTACAGGAAGGACTTCTGGAGAATCTTATTGATCGAGATACCTGTACTTTTTTAACTGTCAAAAATCCTATTAGAACATTCCTTTATGGTCTTCCAAAGGTGCATAAGATCTTGGTGTGTCCACCAGCCAGGCCCATTGTGGGTGGAATAGCATCATTAACTGATAATCTAGCTAAATTTGTGGATTACCACATTAAGCCTTTGGCTTTTAAAACTAGGTCCTATCTGAGAGATACTGCAGATATGATTAACTACTTGGAGGATACTGAAATTGACAGTTCATCTCTTTTCATCACGATGAATGTCTGTTCTTTACATACGAACATCTCTAATGACGAGAGATTAGATTGCCTTAGAGAGACTCTGTATTCAGAAACATCCTACAGACAGCCATGTGTAGAGTTTCTTCTTGTACTGGCTGAGAAGGTGTTGATTTGTAACACCTTTCTATTTAAAGAAAATTTGCATTTGCAGTGCAAGGGTACGGCCATGGGGGCAGCTATGGCCCCGAATTATGCAATACTATGTATGTCTACTTGGGAAAATGGAGCTATTCATGGTACTACAAATCCCTTTTTGCATTTGTTTGACTTCTATAAATGTTATATTGACAACCTCTTTTTTATTTGGAAGGGCACAATACAGGAATTGGACTCTTTTGTTTCCTATTTGGAAACAACTAACCACAATTTAAAGTTCGAGGTTAAGAGCGATGTACAGGAGATTAACTTTTTGGATCTCTCTGTTTTTAAAAATTGGGATGGCAGCATAGGTACAAGATTATATCGGAAAAGTACGGATAAAAATTCTGTTTTACATTTTGAAAGCTGCCATCCAGTACATGTTATGACTAATATTCCCATTGGGCAGCACCTCAGAGTGAAACGTAACCGTTCTAATTCTGAGGACTATGAAAATAGCGCTAAGGACCTCACTAATAGATTTTAAAGAGGGGTTATGATTTGGATATTCTCCACAAGGCGAAAAATAAAGCTGATAATAAAAATAGATGTGATATTTTACAGCATAAGGGGAATGAAAAGAAAAAAGGGAATTTTGGAAGTACAGTTAAATTCATTACCACTTTTAGCCCTCAGGCACACATGGTAAGAAATATTATTGCTAATAATTGGCATATTTTAAAAACAGAAAAAAAGTTGGATCAGATGACATGTGGATTACTTCAAATAGTATGCAAAAAAGCATTTAATTTGAGGGATCGATTGGTACAGAGTACATGTTGGACTTCAAACAATAAAAAGGAGGGGTTTCTCCCTAATGGTACTTTTAAATGTGAGAATTGCACTTATTGTAGATATACTGTAGTAAAGTGGGTGAATTTGTTAGACATCCGGTAACGAGCCAGACATATCAAATTAAAGGCTTTTGTGATTGTAACACAAAAAATATTGTTTATGTTGCTGCTTGCAACATTTGTCAGGGATTTTATATTGGCAAGATGACACAAAAGTTTAAATATAGAATAGGGCAGCATATTAGAAGTATTGTTAATTTGCATGATGTTAGTGCACTTGCGTAGCATGTACAAACAAAAGGTAAACAGCATGGTTTCGTATTTCAGATGATTGATAGCGTCAGGGAACATATTCATGGGGGTGAGCTTGATAGAAAACTCAAACAGAGAGAGTTGTTCTGGCAGTACAAAATTAAATCTTATGGTGAGGATGATGTCACTGGAAGTCTGTGCAACAATCCTGAAACTATCATATTTCTATATTACTCTTCAAGTGGAGTGCATCGATACTAAATTTGAGCATTTTAAAGGACTTGGAACAGAATGGGGCAAGGTAAAAGGGCTCCACCGATGGGAGATGGTGCTTGACCTCAGGAGGAAAAGGCAGGCCAAGCAAGGAACAGAGAGTGACGACCACTGGTACCGATCCAATACAGCCTACAAATGCAGTTCTGATCAAGGCAATCCACAGCTCTGATTAAGGCATGGAGGATTCCTCCAATAAGATGCAGCACCTTGATGGAAAAGTTACTGGGTTGGAGATGAAACACATAAACATAGAAAGTGACGGCAGAAGGGGCCATGCAGCCCATCTAGTCTGCCCATAATCCTACCCCTTCCCTTAACTGCTTTTCAGTGTTATGGTGCCCTTGTATCTATCCCACGCCTTCTTGAAAGATGGAGATAAGGAGACCACAAAGAATGCAGACAGGGCACTGGCCTTGTTAAAGAGAACACCATCCTAAGATGCAGACTTAAGTAACTGAAAAATGGAGCCAGAGCGACAAACATTAGAATTATAGGCCTCCTAGAGCGCACTGAAGGTGAGTCACCCTCTGACTTTGTATACACCTGACATCTGGAAGTGTTCCCAGCAATGGGCCCAATCACAATACAGTAGGCTTACTGGGTGACATCACGCAGACCTCATGGCGCCTCAGATTCTGGTGCGCCTGGTTGTTGAACACTAGCAACACAGTAATGTGGTAACATAGTATCTGACGGCAGATAAGGACTCAGTCTGCCCATATTGCCTGCCTGCATCAGTGGCCGCTGACCCTACTTGGTCATTGGCTTTAGCCTTTCCTATGCACCTCTAGGGTTTCCTTGTGCCCATCTCTTGCATATTTAAATCCTCCCACTGTGCTAGCTCCCACTACTTCCTGGGGTTGCCTATTCTATGCATCTTCCATCCTCTCTGTGAAGAAGAACTTCCTCTCATTCCCCTTTATCCTGCCTCCCTCCAATTTCATATCATGCCCCCTCATCCTTGTACTTGATACTTGAAGGCTTCTATCATACTCCCTGTTCCTACCTCTCTTCCAGTGTATACATATTGAGATCTTTTAATCTCTCCTCATATGTCTCCTGGTGTAAGGCCTACACCAGCATTGTTGCCTTTCTCTGAACCACCTCCACCCTGTCTATGTCCTTACGAAGATGCGGCCTCCAGAACTGTGCACCGTACTAGTGGTGGTATTGGACTATGTGAAGGAGCAGGACAACATTCTGAGAGATGCACAGCAATAAGGAGCTCTACAGTGGTAAGGCGTGATCGCCCATGTGTTCCTAGACCTCAGCTTTGCCATGAGGCAGTGTAGAAAAGGCTTTGGCAGCATGCATGCAAAGCTGAGGCAGCTGGAGGTTCACCACCTCATGTTGTTGCCAGCTAGCCTGAAAGTCACATATGGGGAAAAGGTTTATCAGTTTGCTGACCTGGCAGAGGCAGGATGGCAGGTTAAGAAAACTGAAAACAATTTCTCCTCTCAGGAGGGAGGCTCGATTTGGTGGCAGACAAGGAGGCATAAGGCACTGCAGGCTGCACACTTTTGGCAACAAAGGCTAGGAGCACGAGTGAGGGAGCTAAGACTATCATGAGTGCTTATCTGGAACGCCTCCATAATTTGAGAACCATATGGGACTTTTAGCCATCATGTGTTGTGTATTCTTGTGACTAGGGAGAGCAACGAGTAATGCACTAATATTACTGCGAGCAACATGGCCACTGGTAGTGGTTGAAGCATGAGCCCCCCACTCACCCATCCTCCATCACGCACCTTCTAATTCAAAAGAATGGCTGCCACTTGAGTGGTTTCCTGGAGGGTGCAGGAGAGGGATGGCTGTTCCCTACTCTGGAAGCTCAGAAAACTAGAACAGTGCCACACTCCACACACACAGGGTTTCGTGAAACTCCACAGCACAAAAGTTGCTGAAAAATATTTATTGTCAATGACTACAGAAAGCAAGCAAGTTGGAACTAAAGCCCCAGACAGATACCCCAGCGCTTTGCCAGTCAAGGCTTTGTCAGGTGGTGGGGTTACAGAACCATCAAAGAAATTAAATAGACTCAAAGTGGTGACGTCACCCGCTACATCACAATAATATAGAATAGTGCAGCAAACTTAATACATTTTGCCAAACACTTGTAGAAAATTACAAATTCAAAATAGGCAGCACTGTATAAATTATTGGGCTAACGTTGTATAGAAGCTGGAGTAAGAGCAATTCATTCCATGCAATTCCGTGTAAACCCAGTGACCACCCACCCATCTTTGAAGATCCAAAAGTTTTCTCTTTTAAGAAGCATTTTCACCCTATCCCATGGGTTGAAAATGGCACCAGCCCACTAGCCAAATGCTGGTAGATTCTGTATCGGGCTAGTAAGATTTTCCTTTAACTAGCCCTGCATGCTTGTAGTGGAGATAGTAACATTCCAATAAGTACACCAGCTGGGCCAGTGGAAAAGTCTGTGGGGCTAGTGGATTTTTCCAGTCACTAGCCCTGCTGTCTAGTGGCTGCAAAACTTAATTTTGACCCCTCCTATCCCCACCTCTCTTTGGGGAGTTTACATGTTCAATACCTATAAATCATAAATATTTTGGATCTCTACTGTGATATTCTAAAATATGCCTGCTCACTGGTTTATCTGGTCTTTTATTCATAATAGAGTGAATGTGCTCCTGAATCCTTTCTTTTAACATGTGTAGTGTTCTTCCCACATACGTTAGAGCACAGTCACACCATAGCACATAAAAACAAGTTACTCACCTGCAACTAGTTCTAAGAATGGTATATGGTGTACATACACACTTCTAGAAGAATTCCTTTCCCCTTTAAATCTTGCTGGAAGGTCTTCAAGCTGGATCCTCCAATACCACATGGGTGGTATCCTCCTTGGCACCACCCTGTGATGTCAGATCTGACCTGCTGAAAGCCAGACCAGTGTGCTACTTGCCAGGGGAGGTGCATTGTGTGGATGTACACCATATACCACTCCTAGGTGAGTAACTTGTTTTTCTAGGGCTTGGAAATGGTGTACTATCCACACTTCTGGCAGACTCCCAGCAGATGTCCAGGAGGAGGGGGCAAGGTGCACACCCCCTATTTAGGGAACAAAGATTGGAGCACTAAGGACCCAAAACCAGCATTCTGGCGTGACTCAAGTTCGATGTGGTAGTGGGAGATGAAGGTGTGTGGTGACTTCCAGGTAGCAGCCCTGCAGATCTCCTGGATAGAGACATCCCTGGAAGCAGCCACCAGGGCAGCAGCATGTCTGGTGGAATGAGACCTGAGCCCTATGGGAGGCTCGCTACCAGCCAGCTAGTAGCAGAGGTCAATGCAGGATACAATCCATCTGCCAGTCATCTGCTTTACTGCTGGTCTGCCAGGTGTGGATTCAGTGTAGGTGACAAACAACTGGTGAACCTCTCCCTGAACTCCAGATGTTCACTCCTCATAGTAGGCAAGCACGCACCACAGGTCCAGGGTATGGAGCCTGTACGTGGCCTCCGAGGTGTGATTGGAGAAGTACACTGGGAGACTGATCACCTGGTTAAGGTGAAACTCTGAGACAACCTTCAGAATGAACTTCAGGTTGGGGTAAAGGATGACCTTGTTCCTGTGGAAGACCAGATAAGGAGACTCCACCGAGAGCACCTGGAACTCGCTGATCCTTCTGGCTGACGTGATGGCCTCCAGAAAGGCAGTCTTCCACGACAGGTGTGACCTCTTACACCTGTGCACACACTGGGGGGGGGGATGTGGTCATGGCCCTTAAAGATACGCCTGACCACCTTCATCTGAACCACCATCTGCATACCAGCCCATGCCTGGTATGCAGAGATGGCTGCCAGGTACACCTTGAGGGTCGTCGAATGAAGGCCTGAGAGAGAGACCACAAATAATTGAGGATGCTAGCCACAGGACAGGACAGGGGGTCAAGCTGCTTGCCCTGGCACCAAATGGAGACTCTCCACCATTTAAAGGCACAGCACCAATGAGTTGACTCCTGCAGAGAGACCTCAACTACATGAAGTACCTCATTGGAGAGACCCAGAGCCTGGAACTCAAGCCGCTCAGGAATCAGGCTGTCAGGTGCAGTGACTGAAGGTCCGGCTGGAGGACCATCTCCCGGGACCATGAGAGCAGGTCCAGTGAAGTGGCAGATGCCACGGAGGCCTGCTGCTGAGGCTGAGGAGATCAGGGTACCAAAACTGGCACAGTCAGTCCGGAGCCACCAGGATCATCCATGCCTTGTCCCTCTGAGCTTTGATCAGGACCTTGTGGATCAGAGAAAGCATAAAGGAGGCCCGGGGTCCAGGGCCTCGTGAAGGCACCCCCCTGCAGCATACCCCACTGGGGGGGGGTGGGCACAAAACAGCCTCAGCTTGGCATTCTCCCAGGAGGCAAACAGATCCACCTTAGGAGTGCCCCACCAGGAGAACAGATGATCCACTACCTCGTGATGAAGGGACCACTCATGAGACACCTCACCCACTCGGCTGAGGGCATCCGCCAGCCGATTGGACACTCCAGACACATGAATGGCCAGCAGGTCATCCTTGAGGCTGAGCACAAGGGTCCAGATGCAGAGAGCTTCCATGCAAAGATGTAGGGAGTGCGTCCCCCCCTGCTTGTTGAGGTAGTACATTGTCATCATGTTGTCCATCTGGACCAGGACGACCTGACCCTAGAGATGTGAAGTGAAGGCTGTCAGGGATAGGTGAACAGCTCGAAGCTCCAGCAAGTTCATGTGACACTGGGACTCCTCAAGGGACCAGCAGCCGTGGACTCTGTGTTCCCCCAGGTGGGCACCCCAGCCCATCAGGGAGGCATCGGTCATGAGAGTGACCATCGGCTATGGGTGAACAAATGGGACTCCTTCTTGTAGACCAGTGTCAGTGGCTCAGCAGGTAGCACACTCGCTCTGAGGCCGGGAGATCAGATGGTTGTCAGAGGGAGGGTTGTGGGTTCAATTTCCACACCTGGCACTTGGGTTAATATCCCAGTACTGACACTGTAGTGCAGCATGAGGGGTGCTACACTTCTAAGGTTCCGTCTTTCGGATGAGACATTAAACTGCAGTCCCATCTGCTTGTTCTGGTGGTAGTTCAGGTGGATGTTAAAGATCCCATGGCACTTCTGGAAAAGAGTAGGGGAGTTTTATTTGGATAATGAAAGATACAGGAGAAGAAAAACAATAATGGCAGATTGTCCAAACAATCAATAAGATACGCTGCTGAAATAAAAGAAGAGTAATAGCTCCTCCCCCTCCTACACCCTTGAGGAACAATACTCCCATCAGTCCGCACTCACCTCCCCCCCCAAAGACCCAAAGTAAAGGAAGGGGCAAAAAGGAAAACACAAACAGGTCACAAAGAACTTCCTCCCTCCCATCCCTACCTGCCCCACACAACGAGAGAGCAGTGAAGGACTACAGCCAACAGACTTCCTTCAAGGAGGCTCAAAATGGGCCTGCACATGTTTCCACATTAAGGGGCACCCCCATCCTTATAAGAGTGGCAGCAGGACGTGTACATGGAAAGCAGCTCTCCTTCCACCATTTGGAGTACAGCTGCAGGAGGCAGAAGCAGGGTCTGTAAAAGACAGACGCAACGTGCGTGCCATAAAAAATATTTTGAAAGAGTAATGATAAGTCTCCCACAGGATTCCCCGTAATTATCAACTGAGGGGGACAGGCCAAGAATGACAGCCTCATGAGTCATGGACCTCCAACCTAGGTCCTCCCAGCTCCCAGCCAAAGGTCCCAGAATGACCTAGCAAAGAGACATTCCAACAGAAAGTGTGCCATAGAATCCAAAATCTGGGATCACCCCTCTCTAGGACAGAATCGTTCTGCCATGCATTTATTCTTGGCATTGGCCGTCACATTCAGTCTGCCATGACTGCTAAGCCAGAGCACATCCCACATCCTAGGCGGGGTTAGGGAGTCGCTCAGGTTAGCATGTAAGAGAGTATACCGGACCTCCGCAATGCCTGAGTACCCATGTGGTTTCAGAAAATATTCAGCTTGTATACCATGATAAAGTTGATGGGGGAGCACCAACCTAGGGAGGGTGTACACCCTCCTTCATCTCTGTAATTTTTCTAAAATCGTTCAGACATATATAAGTCTGCTCCTCTGGATAACAGAGGAGAAAAAATCGGTGTCGTCCATTGTTGCTAGATAGGATCAAGCCAAATTGCCATCCAGGGTTTCCAACACCTATCTTCCCCATCTAAATATAAACCAAAATTCCATTTAAAAAAATGATAAACTATCTTAACCACTGGGTTGAACATGTTAAACCCCCCTTAATGGGGAAGTATAACACATCCCACCTAATGGGGTTTAACCTACTACCCCATATCATCTGAAAAAATAAACTATAAAAATGAGTTTCCATTTCTCTGGGGATCATATAAATCTGTACCAGATGAAGAAAAAAGGTAGTAGAAACATCCTGGCCACCGCCACCCTCTTCCTCTTGGTTTGTTTCCATGATTTCCAGCGGGAAACCCTGGATGCGCAGTAGGCCAATTTCATATCCCAATTATATGCAGCCATATCCTCAAGTCCAACGTATATCCCAATATATGCGTCGGACCTGATGTTGGAGGAATTCCCCCTATTGAGCCTACCCCATCATACAGTGCCCCGAGTGCAATCGTAGTACACTTCAGAATGTTCAAAGCAGCCCCAAAAATGGGACCATATGAGCGAAAAATGTCCAGAGCAATGCACCCTAAAACTACATCCTGTACCAGGAGAGTACCATCGTCTGCATAGGCGATGACCTTCATGTCCCTATTGGACGAGGGAGAATGAATACTCCTAATTTGGGGGTGTATCAACATTTTCCTAAGAATGGGATCCAAACAAAAGGTGTGCAGGAGGAGGCTCATAGGACATACTTGTCTGAGCCCAACCTTCAAAGCAAATAGAGTTCCCAGGTGCCCGTTTACAAGGGGAATCAATGTGGCCGAGTCATATATCATATGGAGCCAATCACAAAACAAATCAGGGGATACCGTCGTGCCTAAGGACTGCATACAGATAGGGGTGTGACACCCTATCAAATGCCTTTTCCTGGTCGAACGTTAAAAGGAAACTACCCTTTCCCATCAAGTCCCCCCCCCCGAAACAATTCCCTCACAAGGATCAAACTGTCGATCATGTGTCGGGCAGGGATGGCACATGTCTGGACTGGAGCAATGACAAACCAAGCCACCGCTGCCAGCCACGTGTTCAGCATCATCATCAAGAGTTTAAGATCTGCATTCAAGAGGCACAGTGGTCTCCGGAGAACCCTTCTTAAATGCCAGGATTTGAAGTGCCTCTGACATGGAGCTTGGAAGAATACCTTCCTGCAGGATCCAATTAAAAAGCACTGTCAACATTTCAATCATCTGAACACTGAATGTCTTATAAAATTCAAAGGTCAAGCCATCCTAACCCGGGACACGTTTCGTTTGCAAATGGGCAATTGCCCATTCAACCTCCTCCGGGGGTTATAACGCTCATGAGGTATTCAAGATGTTCCTCAGGAATACGAGGTATCTTGACATGGGCAAGGAAAGTACCTGTCAGACCGGTACATTGGGGATGTCTGAACAGGTTCTGTAAATGCTCCTGAACTCCCTGTAACACAGAATCCCGCTGCATAATAACTTGACCTGATGCCACAAGGACTCCGTAACCATTCTGTGTGTCACTCTGTGGAGACAGCTGTCAAAAGGGTCAGCCAACCCATATGTCCCCTGCATGCCTGTCTGATGTTCCATAAACAAGGACTTACTCCTATCATACTGGAATGCCATCATACAAATCTTAACTTGCATAACCTGTGCCAAAAAATCATCACCTATGTCATACTGCAAGTTAAGGAGATGCACATATTGGAGTCTCAACGCCAGGTACTCTAGATAGTAGGACCTGGTTGCTGCCCTGAAAAGATGAAGATATAATAATTTTAAATCAGTTTTAGTGTCCACCCACCAAATCCCCAGATCTACATAAACACAGGCCACCGATTATAGGACTCTGAGGAATTCCTCTATCGCCCTCCCTTCAAACACACGCTGCAAAATTATGCTTTTAATTTGCCAGTATCCTCTCCCAAGGACAAGGCTGGGAGATATGGCAAATGAACCTCCGAGGAGTAGATGATCAGAAACTTCAGTCAGAACTAGTGTCATTTGACTTGGAACCAAATAGGTTGAAACAAAAAGAAAATCTATCCTAGTTGCATGTGCAGCTAGGTGAAAAGTATATCCACCCATGGGGAATTCCGCCCAGTATGCATCCACCAGAGATGCTCTCTGCATTACCTCCCTAATGGCAGTGGCATCACTAAAGATTTTTGCAGTATGTCCACCCTGATCAGAGGTGGACATACTGCAGTTAAAGTCCCCCACATACACTACACGCTGTGAGGTGTGTAAAAAGCGGTGAATGGTGTGGAAAAGATCCACCCTGTCCTTTTTACCCTGGAAACATATACATTAATAAACCGGAGAGACATGTCCTGGTAGGTGACATCCAAAAGAAGCCCCCATCCCAGGACCACATCAACCAGTCTCATAACCTGCCAGGCATCGCTCAAAACTACAATTCCCACTCCCACACAGCGGTCTGTGTCCGCTGACCAAAAACAGGGTCCCCAGCATCAATGTCCACCAGCCTGGTAAATTTCATTGGCATTGTGTAAGCAGGTGTCTTGAAGAAAGAAGCCATCATAGTCTAAATCCCTATGGGTCATGAATAGTAAACCTCTCCTTGTCAGGGATTTAATGCTATTGGCGTTCAGGGTGACCAGACGAAACAAAGTCGCCATAGGAGGGAAAAAGAAAAAGAAAAAGACAAACAATCACAAGACAACATCCAAAACATGAATCAGGTACAGTCCATAATCAGATCCTTCTTCAGTCGAGTCCCCTTCTTCTGTTTCTTCCACACTTTGGCCTTGCCCGTCACCTTAGGGGCTTCTTCCTCCATGTCAGTGTTGGCAGATGGATGTCCCGAAGCACAGGAGGAGTATTCTGTCTCAATACTATGATCCTCTTCCCCACCCACCTCCATCAAGGTCGCAAATTTATTCTCCAGTGGGAGTGTAGACTCCCCATCCTTCTCTCCCATCAGCTTGTGCGAGCAAAGAGACTGTTTGCTATTAACCACTGTCATATCTTGCGAAGGAGGTGGCATTGGTTCACTTGTACCAAGGCTATCCTCATCATTTTATTTCATTTCATTGGTTATACTAGAAAGGCATGTGAGCATCGCTGCCCATTTACACAAGCGCCCAGTCACATTCAACAAGAAGACATTACGTGAGCAGAGAGACATTCAGCATTAGGCAGGGTTTAGACAATTGTATAAAACTGGTCATTGAAGACTTAGGGAATGAGGGAAACTAGCCTAGGTGTAATGAAAACACAGCAGGTGATAATCCATATTCAGGGGTGGTCAATCAAGAACACATAATTAGGGCCAATCATTTTAGGACAGTCTAAGCTAGCCAAGGAGAAATATCCTATAGTAAAAGTGCTGAACAAGAGAGGGGGTAAGTGCTGGGGGGAGATAACCTGAGGGAGGGGAAAAGTGGGAGGAGGGAGCCATTTAGGTGCGTGCACAGGTGCAGGAGTATGTGAGGGAGAAATGTATCTTGATGTTATGTTTGAAGGAATTAGGAGAGGGGCAGAGTTTTCCTTATCCTCCTGCTGGCCTGCCACAATGGACAGAATCTCCTTCTGAACTGGAGCAGCAGGAGCTGAAACCAGAGCCACTTGCTGAGGTGTGAGAGAATGAGGGGCAAGGATTATCTCCTCCAAGATCTTGGGGACCAGAATCTGTGTCTCAGGGACCTATACTTCCAGTTCCTCGGCATGGGCCAGGGATGCAGCAAGCACCCTGTTGTGTTGCTATTGTTGTGTACGATGGGCCTGCTCCAATATATGATCCTGACTGTCCACCACATCACTCTGGTTATGCATGGCCCACAGGCATGTGCGAAAGGAATGTCCAGTATCTTCACATAAGTTACAACATAATGCACTGTGCTAGCGAGTGCCCTCTTTCCAAACATAGGTTGCAGTGCACTGTGTTGCATGAATTCTAAGATGTGCATCAGAACCACAGTGAAACAAATTTTGGGCTGTCCCAGGTAGAAACAATGTGCTCTATCTCTCCCAAGACACTGGGCAAATCCTGAAGACCAGTGGCCATATGGCGCAGCTTGATTTTGAAGCACCAGTTCCCTGTCCAGAAAAGTTTGGTGTCTAAAACGGGCTCAGGTTCCCGAATCACTTCACAATGTTGGGCCAACTAATAGTGCACATCTTGAACTTTAACTCCCTCATTCTTAAGCAGGATGGTCAACATCCTGACCAGAGGACTGGTAATGGGGAGTGTGAGCCCGTGACAAAACACATTGTTGTGCATTCCTGCCTGGGCTATGTAGCCCCAAAGCCTTGGCAGACGTACTAGCGGGCAGTACGTCAGGTGACCGGGGTGGTACCCTAGAAGATCCTGTCCCAACATTGTTGCCCTGGAGATAATCAGTGACCCCTGTAGAAGATATCATGAGTGAAATATGCACAGCAGGCAAATCTGAAAGAACCTCATTGATAGCAGACACAGTCATACTAGAGGGAGTTAAACAAGGGCGGCTCACCAGAATTCCCCAGAGAAACAGGTGAAACAGTGTCTACCCGGCCCGGTGGCACTGAGGGTTGAGGCACTGGATGCCACACCTTGCACCACGCCAGTGACCTGGCTTCAGGAACGAGCCTGGGCCATTGGGGGTCGGCAGGGGAGGGAGAGGATTGAGCATCCGGAGGACAACTCTCCTTTCCTGGGAGGGAAGGGGACACACACTTGGCACCTGTCTGGCCTCTGGTGGAAGTTGGAGGCATAGCAAGCGTATGAACGTACAGAGGGGATTGGGAGTGGGGGACGTTGGCGGCAACGCCTTGACGTTGGGGCATGCACCACGCCCACAGAAAAATGGAAGAACACTCTGCAGCGCTCCCGGTAGACGGAGCACCAGGCCCTGATCTCCAGTGCCCCTGCCTGACCCGGTACCAGCATCCCGACGAAAACAAGAAGGACTTCGGGGGTGGCCCAGCCCTGTGCCCACCTGGGGGATATACTGTAGCCACGGCTACATGGGGGATGGACTGCACCAGGGCTTCAGATAAGAGGGTGGAGACTAGAAGGCCATAGGTGTCTCCCAAAGAGTGGGAGCGCTGAGGGCAGGGGGAGAATAAAGAACAAGAAAAAAAAAAAACAGTGTCTAAGGAAAACTCAGCCCCAGTGCCCACCATCCGAATTTGAGCTATACCCCCAAGTCCAGGCTCCATAGAATAACTAATCCCCCTAGGGTCCAAGGAGTGCCCTGTATGCCACTGTCCAATGGGGTCCCGTGTCCAACCCGTGTCTAGCAAAGCGCGGACCGGGGCCAATGACTAGGTGGAAAAAGTTCTGTCCTCCCCTTTCTTCTCCCTTCAGAGGGGAGGGGAAGGAATGATCAGTTGTCCTGAGAGAGGGGGGGTCCACCCCCAATCGAAACAGGCCCTGTATGCATTGGGCTATCCACCTGATACCAGGCCCTTCCAGGCTTCAGTGCCCCCACCCCCTTTGTCCTGCACTCCTTGCTGCACAGCTCCGGTCTGGAGCATCTCCTTCCTCTCCTGTACAACAGTCACCTTCTGTTCTGAAAAAGTAAAAGATAAAGGAAAACCTTTCGTACCTGAACAGCTGCAGAATCGGGTGTGGAAGTTCGTTCAGGTCACTGAATTTCTTGGTTGGACTGGTGTGAATGTTGCACCAGCCCGGGTTGCTCCTCCACTCAATGTGGGAGCGTTCCAGCCCACATGCTCCCATCTTCCACCAACTCTGTAGGCTCCAGAGGTCCAGGAAGGGCCGAAGAAGAACCGGAAAGAATGTCCACTAACTCAAAAGCAGCGGATCCAGGCGCTGCCCTCACAGAAACTTCTGGCACCATCCCTGTGAGCAGTTCACCGGAGGAGTCCAAGACAATTGCAGAACACTGCCGAAACAACATCTCCTGCAATGTTTGTACCCCAGCACAAGACTCTATCTCAGGTAATGGCATTTGCATTACCTCACTGGCTCTGTCTGTCCTAAGCTCCACAACAGTCGACACTACCTGCTCCACTACTTGCACACCGCAACTGGCCATGAATCTGACCAGCAGTTCCCCGTACAGGATGAGTAGGGGAATTTCCCCGGTCTACTGGCCAGATTTCCCCCATTCACTAAAAATACCACCAACAGCTTAATCTGGTTCAAGGTCAGTCAGGCATTCATCTGTGTGGGGGGTAATTGGGGAGGAGGGGAGGGGCGGCTGCAGAAAGTAGGGTGCTAGCTGCACACTCAAGCAAACTTGATAGACCATGTGGCCTGTTTCTGCTGGCAAGTAGTAAATAAGTAAGTAAGATGTTTCAGGACCAATCACCACTGGATGGCATCCCACATCTGTTGGGTCACTGTGACCAACTGATCAAGGTGACCCCGATGTTGAGGCCATTGACAGGCCAGCCCCCACTGCAGGGGGCATATTCTCCAGTGGTCCCAATGAACCATGTTATTGCAGGCAGCCATGTAACCCAGAAGGTGCAGGAAGTCCCTGGCAGGGTGCAACTGCTCCACCTGAAATGATCAGGTAAAGGAGGAAAGATTGTCTGCCCTGTCTTCTGGGAGCCGGGCTTGGGCTCAGGAAGAGTCAAGCTCCACCCCAATGAAATGAATGACCTGCAAGGGGATGAATTCTGACTTGGCTTCGATGACCAGGAGGCCAAGGCTTAAGCAGGTCCGGAGGGCCAGGGTCTTGGACTGCTCCACCTCTACCCTGGAGGGGCCTGCAATCAGCCAATCATCCAGGTACAGGTACACCCATACCCCTTGGTGCCTCAGAAAAATGGCCACAACTGCAATGTATTTGGTGAAGACCCTCGGGGCTGGGGAGAGGCCAAAGGGCATGGCCTGAAACTCGTAAAGGGTCCCCTCCGTGCAGAACCGAAGGAACCGCCGGTGAGATGTATGGATGGGGACTTGAAAGAAAGCATCCTAGAGGTCCAGTGAGCAGAACTACATGTCCTGCTCCAGAGACAGAATTCAATCTGGTTCAGAGTGAGTATCTGAAGGTGCACGACTGCAGAAACTTGTTCAGGTTGTGCAGATCTAAGATGGGGCACCAGCCCCCCTCAGAACCAGAAAATATCTGGAGATGAACCCTGGATCGGCTGGTGGGTCAGGGACATAAACCACCATCTCCTCCTGGAAGAGCTGGGTGATGTCCTCCTGTAGTGTAGGGTGGACAACATGTCAGCAGACACCACATCCTCCCGAAGGGCACGGGCTTGGCTTGGTAAGAGAGCCTCGAACTTCAGAGGCAAGTCCTGACCAACCACTTCTAGTACCCACTTGTCCATGGTAACACTGGACTAGGTGGAAAGAAAGTGGTGGAGCCAGCCCCCCATGGGAGGATCCAGGCGAGACAGGATGGGTAGGGAAGGGGCACACCCAACCTGTCACTGAGCAGGCTTGGAGGTGGAGGCAGGACCAGTAGAGAATGCGGCTGGGCCTCAACCACCAGGCTTCTGGACCACGGAAGTGACAGACTTAGGTCTGATACCAGGCCTGGTGGTGCCCAGCCGGGGGCTGGGGCAGCTTTGCCGCAGGGGCAGAGTGGGGCTAAAAGGACTTCTTCTGGGGTTTAGAGCCCTTAACGTTCTTTTCAGCAGAGGTAATGGAGTTCAGGGTGGCACTGGACTTCTCAGTCCTAGTGAGATGACCGTCCACCTCTGACCTGAATAAGTTGGTGCCAAAGAAGAGGGACATATGTCAATTTGTGCTGGGTATCTGCCATGAAGGTTGAGATCCTCAACCAAGCCCTGTGATGCATAGCCATAGCTGCAGCCACAAACCTGGCACAGAAGTTGCCAATGTCCATGGCCATCTGAAACTGCTGTTTAGCCACAGCACTGCCTTGGTCTCAGACTTGCTAGACTGTCATCTGAAGGTCAGCCAGGAGCTGAGGGAGCACCTGGTCAAGGGTGTCCAACAAGGCATGGGTAAAATGGGCCATCATTAAGACCAAACTAGCCTGCCTAAGACTGAGAGATGAAGCTGCATAAACTTTATTGGCTGCGTGATCCAATTTCTTGGATTCTTTATTGGAGGGCTTGTTGACATCCCTGACATTTCCTGTCCATCTGAACACTGAATTGTCAACCAAGCCTTTGGCTGAGGGGTGATCAGTATACCCAGAGACAGAACCTGTAGGAACCACGTACTTGTGGGCCACATGGGCTGACCGCATAGGGCAGCAGGCTGGGTGATGCCAGAGCTCCAATGTAGGCCCAAGAATGGCTTCAGTCATCGGGAAGTGACCCCAGGGGATCATCCCAGTCGAGGATTTCGGTGAGGGGATACTTAGCTCATTTCTGGACGAGCTCCAGTGGGATCCCTGTAGCCTCTGAAATCAGGCAGAGCATGGCCCCAAAGGAGGTAGGACCATGGTTTGCTGACAAATCCTCCCTGGACTCCAGGTCAACAGGACGGGAATGCATGGGGGGAATACATGAAGGAAGCCTCTGATTCCGAGAATTTGTCAAAGACCGACTGAACCCGAGTCTCCGCTAACACTGCAGAGCTCATTGGCCTGAGTGACTGTAACCGACAGCCATCGAGGAAGCCCGGGAACAGTGTAGGCATCCTTGGAAGGAGGGCTGTCCTTGGCGGAGGTGGTAGGGGTTTCACACGAATGGGCGGAGTGGCCGGGAGCAGCAGAGCCAGAAATGGTTCAGGCTGGGGTGGTGGCAGCCAAGGGAGCACCAGAGAGCGAGCTGGCACAGGCTTAGGCCCAGCGCCCAAAAGGAGCTGCTTCCACTTGAGCTTCTTGTAGCACCATCGCAGCTTGAAGAGGAGCCGATCTTCCCCCAAAAATAAGGAAGAGGAGGAATAGCAGTGATGCCATTTCCTGAGTATTGAGAGTGAGACTGGTGACTCCAGCGAGGGCTGCTCAACCTTGAGCTGTGGGACCTCGATGTCCAGTGGACCGTATGGCAGAGAGAGGCGGGATCCAGCAAGGGATGCTTGGGGTCCCCCACAAGCTCAGTGTCCCCCACATCTTGTGACAACAGGTTGACCAGGTCAAGAAAAATCTTGACAGTCTGGTCGGCCTGCGTCTCAGCCGATAGGCCCAACGGGGCATGAGGGTCTCTGCGTGACATTTTTTTTGTCCGCATGGATAAAGTTTAAAGAGCAACTCTGCATTTCAGCATGTTCTTTTAAAAAATAAAATGCTTCAGCTGTTACAATTTATTGGAGAATACATTTTTTTCTTTTTCAAAGTTCATTTTCAAGATTTACAGCACATCTTAGTAGTCTATCTAAGTATGTATAGAAAACACTTGAAGACATTTGCCTCTCCCCTGTTAACCTCACAGTGCCTTTGTTTATGACATCATAGTGTTCACCATGACAACAGACTGTGATGCCACAAACATCAGTTGGCTGGTTAGCAGTGGAGAGTCAGATACATTTTGAAAGACTCAGTGAAATAATTGCTACATGATCTACAATATTTAGAAGACTAACAGCACGGAATGTAATAAAAAATCAAGTAACTGAAAAAACAATAAAGTTAAAACATAACTGGTATAAATCTAATGTTTTTAAGCTTTTTATTATAATAAAGAGTTGCTCTTTAAAACCAGGCACTGATTTAGAAACAGTCGAATCCATGAGCCAAAACAGTGAAAGCCGCAAAGGAACTCAAAGACCAAGTAGTTTGTGAAAAAGAACAATAGGGCCTACACAAATGCAGGGCGCTAGAGAGGGAACCTGTCTCTTCCAGCAGAAAGGAAGATCTGACATCACGGAGCAGTGCCGAGGAAGATGTCACCTGGGTAGATGGGAGGAGCCAGCTTGAAGACCTTCAGGCAAGATTTTAAGAGGAAAAGAATTCTGCCAGAGGTATGGATAGTACACCATATCCACACCCCTAGAAACCACAAATGTGGTACGACAAGATATAAAATCTCTAATTTCAATCTGGGTCAGATTTTTTGGGTCTTGAAAAAGTTTACCTGTAACCATACATTTACAAATATTACAGTTTAAGCACTTGTGGCAACCACTAGGTTTGGTTGGTAGCCATGTGTTTTGGTTACTTACATCTCCACTAGAAAACTGGCTATGTACAACTTCATTCATTATATTCTGTCCCCTTCTAAAAGTGACACTAGGAGTTGCACCCACCGCATCCTTAAGTATGACATCATTGTGTAATATGTGCCAGTTTTTCCAAAACTACATTTCCAGTGCTCACTGCTACATGATTGAAGTCCGTAACAAATGAGATTTTTCCATCTGTTTTCTTTTTCTCCACATTTGTATATTTTTTAAGTAAATCATTTATGGTTTTTTAGTTCTGACTTCATTGATAGCCTTGTTAAGTAAAGTTTCTCCATAACCCCTAGCCAGAAACTTGGATTTTAATTATGTAGCTCGCTCCTCAAAATCTGAATCCTCTGTACAGTTCCTGCGTATTTCTAGGAATTGAGAATATGAAATCAAGTTTTTTAAGAGACTGTGGAGGGGTGCTAAGGCACTTTTATATCTCAACAGGGAGACTGTGGCTGTGTCCTTTCTAAAACCCTTGGAGCTCACTTTTTCTGAATTCTAAATAATCATGACTGTTGGTTTAGAATATATTTTGTACATCTGTTAGCATAACATGCATCAGTATTAGCACATCAGCACTTCTGTACGAAAACAATATAAACTTACACACTGTGCACATTAATATGTGTGTGTAGCACCTTTAAGGATTGTCTTTAAAAACCTGTAATTCTATTGGCTAGCCACCTCCTGATGATGCATCTTGTGTGAAACTGGTAGAGGGTTTGGAGCGGTCATTGTAAGTTGGCGTCTACATGTTATATCTCAATAAACTATTTTGACTATTTAAACATCCTTGTGGTTGTGCTGGCACTTGCTTTCTCTTTATTGATGGCTTTTTGTCTCCGTGCACACTCCCGAGCGGCTTGAGCTGTTTTTGCTCTGATTTGTTTTGGTCTTTGGTAAATGTGCTCGCTGAAGGACGTTTAGTCAATGTCTTGCCTCACATGTATGACACTGGTAAGCTACTGATATGCAGATAGTCGGGATTTTAAACGGTCGGCAATATTTGTTGTGCAAGCGACCGGGCCGTGTGGTCGTTTTCCTTATTAGACTACTGTAGGAGAAGGAGCTATTTTTTGAAACCCAGCATGTCCACAGCAGCATTTGGGGACATCAATCTGGGGGCAACTTCCATCTCCTTTGCATCTAGAGTCTTTGAAGCAGCAGGGCAGCAGGACTTATTCACCACCACTTCAAGGGAAGAAACAGTGGGAACAAGCAACATGGAACATATTAGCCAGCAAGAGGTACCATCAAATATTAAGACAGCTTTTATTCAACTCGAAAGAGCAATTGTGAGATGGAGGAGACACTACTGAGGAAGAATTACACTAGAAGCTGATTTAAAATGATTTAAAAGTGGGCAGGTCCCCTTGAAGACTTAGAGTTATCAAAAATCCTGGTTATGGTTGGGAAAGAGAATCCTTTGTAAAGGACTGGTGCACATCACAGCAGATTGGAACAGATTCTTTTACGTACACTATTATAAAGGACTATGAATCCCAAAAGGAAGAAGTGAGCCTAGACATTCAAAACAAAGAGACAACAGTACTACAATATAAAGAAGACCCTGAATTTGCCATATAATGTATGAATAGCTTCCACTGGCACACTGTGTGACCCTGAGCAAGTCACTTAACTTCCCTGTGCTCCCAGATCACACCTGTAAAAAAGCTTTCAGCTTAGTGTGCTAATCCTGGTTAAACAACTAAAAAAAAAAAGAGACTGAAAGAGAATGTGCAGTGTGCAGACAATAGGATTAAAAGGGATAAATTATATAAATTTGAGAGGGACAGAAAATATTATTTACTAAACAGGGTTTTATGAATGGAAGATGAAAATGAACAGCCACTCTAAGAGACCCAGGCACCAAAGGAATAGGAATTGGGGTCAATGCCAGTCACGTGACCAAGCTTTAGATGACACCCTCAGATCTATCCTCAGAACAAGGAACAACTCCCCAACATCTACATCCAACAGTGAGTCAGAACAGGAGGATTATTTTCATGAGGTCCAACAGCACCCCCACCAGTACAGTGGAGTGTGATGTTCCAGGCCCAGGATTATCCAACCAACTGAGGGAGGGGAAGAGGACAACAAACACCCCAGGAATACAATGATCCACGCAGAGAGGAGGGAGGAAATGTAGGAGACAGAGTCCATGGCAGGAGACGTCCCTGAGTGACACTGAGAATATAGTGATAAACATATCAAATACAATACTTATTGACTCTCAGTTTAAGATTTTGCAGACGAGATTAAGCTTTGAAACAACACAAGACACCAACTCTCTTTTAACTCCATCTAGATCTACAAAGATTTATGATGGATTTAAATTTAAAAGTGCATTTTGCAAGGATCAATATGTGTCATGGCACACCACTGGATACCTCTACCCCCATGGAGGACTTGGACACAGGAAGGGGTGGTGAGGTAAGACACTTTCGTCCCCCATCTACATATGCACCACCATGCAATGAGGGGGTTAAAATATTTGAAAGAGCCTGCGAACAGGGGTTCAAAACTTTGTTTAGGGACAGCAGCCAGATACATTAATATTGATTGTGAAAAAGCATGGGCACTTAGAGAATTGGAAAATAACAAGGGTCTGGTGATTAAACCAGCGGACAAACTGGGGGGGATTCCATTGTAGTGATGTCAGAGCAACAGAATACTAAAGAAATACTTATGCAGCTGCGTGATAACAATTTCTATTTAAAACTGAGGAGTGATCCAGTATCTAGGTAGAAACAAGAGATTGGTATGTTCCTACATGAATCAGTGTTAATGAGGACTATTACCCCGCAGGATTTAGGTTTCCTAACTGTGGATCATCTAGTTAGGGCAAATATATACATACTGCCAAAGCTCCATAAGGACAGGGAAAATCTACCCAGCCGCCCTATAGTGTCAAGCATACACTTCCTGGCAGAGCCTTTATCCACGTATATGGATGCCCACATAACGGGGTATGTGGCTAACCTCGGGTCCTATATTAAGGACACCACGCAAATGTTGGGGGTGCTTGGAAATATGGAACTGGAACAGAATTGGTATCTGGTGTCTAGGAACATAACATCTTTGTACACTAATATACCACATGGGGAGGGGTTGTAGGCCTTGGACTATTGGTTAACACTTGATTCTGAGATTAGTTAGGAGAAAAAGCAGTTTTTATTAACATGCACTGAACATGTTTTGAAAAAGAACAGTTTAATGTTAAAGTTCCCACGGCACTTATCGAAAAGAGCAGGGGAATTTCCCTGGTGTCCTGGCCAAATTTCCCTCATTCACTAAAAATACCACCAACAGCTTAATCTGGTTTAAGGTCAGTTGGCATTCATCTGTATCCCCCTCCCCCGGGTTGTGCCTGAAAATAGTCAGGATTTGTCTAGTGCACTTACCCGGTCAACAAAAACTAAAAAAAAAAAAAAATGTTCCAGGGGGAGCACTTTCTCCAAATAAAGGGGATGGCAATGGGGGCCACCTTTGCCCCCAACTATGCCAACCTCTACTTGGGCACTTGGGAAACATCAAAAGTCTATGACATCCAGAACAATCCTTTTTTCAATAGGATTGATATCTGAAAACATTTTATTGATGACATTTTCCTGGTATGGAAAGGCACACTGGAGGAATTGGGTGAGTTTGTGCAGTATCTGAAAAAAAGACACAAAATCTCAAGTTCACTGTGCAAAGTGATTTGGTGTCTATCTCCTTCCTTGATTTATGGATAACAAAAGAATCTGATGGTACACTGCATACTGCTTTCTTTCGGAAGGAGACTTATTGTAACTCATTGCTGCATTCCTCCAGTTCCCATCCAAGGCACATGATAAATGGAATACCAAGGCCCAAATGTTGAGAGCCAGAAGAAATTGCTCAAGAGATGTAGATTATGTGGTTCAGGGCTCTGAAATGTGTACACATTTCATCGATAGAGGGTACAACAGGGAATTGGTAAGGGGGGCCTTTGAGAAGGTCTTGAATATACCAAGGGAAGGTCTGTTGAAGGGAAAACCCGCTAGGGAATCAGATGCAAGGATGCACTTTGTCACCAATTATACAAGACAATCTGGTAAGATTTGTGACATTATTAACCAAACCAAGCAAAACACTAAATAAATAAAATTAGAACATCTTGGAAAAATGAACCCTTCCTGGCAAAACATGTTACTAAGATTCCCCAGATGGTATATCATGAGGGTAAAAATGTTAAAGATAAGCTGGTTCATAGCTATCACCAAAAGGTTGAAACAGAAAATGAAATAAGTGGAAACTGGCTACCCCCTTTGCCCCATGGAAATTTTCCATGTGGAAACTGTACGTTCTGCCCAGACAGTCTGAAAACAGATGCATTCAGTACATGTAATAGCACCAAAATGTGTAGAATAAGAGATTTCTTTAATTGTGTTACAGAAAACGTTATATACCTAGCGACATGAATGCGGTGCATTTCATGTGGGCCAGATATCAAGCCTTTTAAGAATATAATTGGGGGAACATTTGCGAGCACTTGCAGATGGAGATCTAAAAAATGCATTGGCCAATCATGTGAAAAACAGTAGGGGGACAACCCACAAATTCAAATTCTGTGCCATCAAGAAGGCGACACTGGGACCCTGGGGTGGGGACCCTAGAAACAAACTGGCATTCAGGGAATCTTTTGGGATTTTTACACTGGGCAGAATGGTACCCTTGGGCCTGAATGACAAAATTTAACTCATGGCCTGTATCAGAAAAAGAAAGAAGTAGTGCTCAGAGATATACCTAACTATACTGGCACAATCTGAATGGTTTGATGGATCATGGAAACTGGTTTCATGGTTATAATGATGCTTCTTAGTGCTGCTTTAACACTTGCCTGAATAATGGTTTTGGCCTTGCCTTTTTTTAGGGTGGAGATATAACTATATCCATTGATACCTTAAGCACCAGGATGCATGTGTTGGAATTTAAAGAAAATTATTTGAGAACTGACACACTCAACAAATGGGTTTGCCTTTCTCTGTTCCTTTATTGGTTCAGACATATGGATATTTTGTGTTTACAATGTTCTATATAATTGTGCATGACAGTATGTTCAAAAAAGTGGGTATTTTCTTTTCTCATGCATACGGTCCCTTTTTCTCCCACCTCTAACCTCACATCCCTCCTTATATCCACATACTTTCTTTACCTTCAGATCTAACCTGCCCTATTTCCTTTTCCCCTTACCCTTCCATCACATCATCCTTTCCCTTCTAACACCTCACATTCCACACCACTCCTTTTCTCTCTCCCCCTCCCCACCCCAAAAATGCTTCGGATATACAGTAGGTTACTAGACGTTTGTGGTACTGTGCTCATTAGAATTATGGACTAGTTAAAGAACAAGCAGTAAGGACCAATTTGATAGAGTAATATAATATTTTAAAAAACAACAATTAATCTGATGAATGTCTATAACAATCACATACTGTGAGAAATTATCTGAAACTGAACATGTTGAGGGAATGTGTTTATAATACAATGCCTTTGATTCATGAAATTTTTAACTTTGCATTAAGCATTTTTGAATGAACTTAGAGGTACGTGGTGGTTATAAATATTTAGAAAGGTGATGGCTAATCCATTATATGTCAAAATAACACTGTTTATGTAAGCATTAATCACCGATGAAGGTGGCATCTAATGGGGAGTTAATGCATGGTTGGGACCGTTGTGGCACGAGGCCGGAGGCCGAGGGCATGCAAAGGTCCAACCATGCATTAACTCCCCATTAGATGCCACCTTCAGAGGGGATTAATGTGCTTGTAACATGGAGATGCCCATTGTTAGTATGGACTACACATCTTGCTACTGATAGAACAGAAAACAGAACGCAAGTGATATGATGTGCTGTGATTTTTAATGTTACTTTCTGCTTTCTCAACAGTGCTCTCTTACACACAGATGTCATTATGATTGTTTTTTAATACAGTAAAGTCTTCTTTCTTTCTCAACCATTGCTCCACATTTTAACACTTTCTGTGCGGCTGTTTCATTACTACCTTACCTGGGATGACTCCAATTCTCCCGTTTCGATGAGTGCCAAGTGTGTCCCTGTTTCATTTGCATACGCGTAGCGTCATTCCCTGACTCGATTTTGCAATTCTCTCCTACTCCCTCAGTCTTCAACACTGCTGCTTTGCCTACCTTTCTGCACTTATCCTGTGTCTGTTGTGTACTCTCCCTGTGTCATTCCTGCAGCATAGTTAAACTTCACAGTACCGTGCACGGTAAATCTGTTAAAATTTAATGCGGTTCCGGATGTGCCTCCTCGAGTTCCCTCTTCTGATGCGCTCCTTCCTCTGTCGGTCACTACTTGTGGGCTGGGTTGATTACCTGTGTGAATCTCTGCTCCTTGTCTCACTACCTATGTGCCTCACTTCTAGTTATCCCCCTTGCTATGTGTGCGACTGTCTTGCTCTTCCGCGATTGTGTGACTCTTTTTTTTTTTTCCACTGCCAGCTGCCAACCCTCCTACATTCCTTCTGCTGGCTACTTTCTGTACTTAAGAAGCAACATGGCATTATCGTCTCATAATGCCGTGTTGCTCCTGTACCACGTGGCGCATTTTGCCCTATCGGCGTTCCTCTTCAACAGGACTAGATTTTTGCCGTGTTACAAATAGTTTTAGTTAACACCACATACATACTCTAAATAATCATGACTGTTGGTTTAGGATACATTTTATACATCTGTTGGCATAACATGCATTAGTATTAGCACATCAACACTTCTGTACGAAAACAATATAACCCTATGCACTGTGCACTTTAATATGTGTGTTGCACCTTTATGGATTTGTCTTTAAAAACCTGTAATTCTATTGGCTGGCCGCCTCCTGATGACGCACCTTGTGCAAAACCGGTAGAGGGTTTGGAGCAGTCGTTGTAGGTTGGTGTCTACATGTTTTATCTCAAGAAACTATTTGGACTGTTTAAACATCCTTGGAGTTGTGCTGGCACTTGCTTATTCTTCATTGATCACGTTTCCGGTTACAGGATCTCCCATCAAAATAACATCTAAAAAGTTAAAGCTCAACTTCCCTGTGGTATATGTGAATCTTAGATCATGTTCATTAGTATTCAACCAATCCAAAAATTCTCTAGCTGTTTCCTCCAGTCCCTCCTATATACATAGGCAATCATCAATAAATATGTGCCATGCTTTTATATAGTTATGGAAGGGGTTAATGTCCTTTTTTTTATAATTCATATTTTATTAGTTTTCACTTGGGTTAATGTCCTTGTTAGAGATCTTGTCCTGCTTCCATAGTCCTAAAAAAGATTTGCATACGCAGGGGCCATATAAGCCCCCATTGCAGTTCCACAAACTTGTAGATAAAACTTCTGTTTAAATTTAAATAGGTTATGGGTCAGGACAAATTCCAAAGCTTGTAGTAGAAAGTTAATTAGAATTTCTGTGTAGGATGGGTGTGTCTCAAGAAATATCTGAAGGCCCTAATACCATCCATGTCATATTAATGTATACAATGCCTCAACATTTATACTGAGCCACAGATCATTTTCATGCCATTCAAACTGTCTGAGTTTCCTGATTATATCCTGTGTCCTTAAGATATGAGGGTAAAAGAATAACACATGCTTGAAAAAAAATCATCTATACATGCACTAAGGTTCTCCATAAGGTATCCTATGCTTGAGACTATGAGACTCCCTGGCAGATTTGAAATATTTTTTGTACCTTTGGTAGAGCATGAAAGGTAGCGAATACAGGGTTTTCAAACCATAGGAACTTGAATTCATCATGTACGATAGAACCATCAGATATTCCTGCTTGTAGTAAATAAAAAGGTCCCTTTTGAATTTGCTGATTGGATTTTCATTCATTTTTCTCATCTGTTAAAAGAATCTCTACCATACGTTTATAATGTTCACTATCCATAATAAGCAAACTGTCCACCTTATCTGCTGGATTTATAACTATATTTTTATTTTTAGATAGATTTTCTAATGCCATTTTTCTGCAGATTGAATGTTATATCTATGAGGGTCATTATCTGAACTTAAAATCTCCTTTAACTGTGTCAAGACAGTTTTTTTTCCACAGAGGTGTTTATGCTCCTTTGGCGGGCCACTGCTGCCGTTCACCACCCTAGCAGTCTCCAGGGGTTGTTCAGGGTCTTGTTATGCTGTGCGTGCCCCAGCAGACCCCCAGGAGCCAGCCCAGAGGCATTATCCTGTGGCAGGCCCCCCAATTACCCCGGGGCCCCAGACAGAGAGGTGCATGTGTGTGGAGGAGCGCATGCACCCTCTTGCTTCAGTGACAACCCCATCCTCCCATCCCATTGACCTAGCACCCCTGGCTTCCCTCAGCAGCACTTGTCTGCAAGGCAGACAAGTGCCGAGCTCAAGCTCCCTCCCTGGAGAGGAAATCTGCCCGACAGCAGCTCATCCTGCTCTGCACCCCCCCCGTACCGACCTCTAGTAGCCTGCGGTCACTCCCAAACATGGGTCATCGGTGTGGCAAGAGGTAAGATGTCCAGCACCTCAGCCCTCTATGCCACCGGGCTGGCTTAAGACAGTTTTTTTCATAAACATTTATGATGATGTTGTTAACATTGGGACAAAACTCTGATTTAGGTCTAAAAAGTATTTTCCTTTTGTCTGTTCCAAAGATCGTCTTCAGTAGTATTTTCATTCCAAAATTCCACAAGGGTGTCCATATAAATTCTGTCCATTCTCCCCACTGTGAGATCTACACTGACATCCATGGCCAGAATATCTTGTTCCTCCACTGCCGATAGGATGTCATCTAGTGGTTCTCAATTCTGATTGGCTAGTTTTTCCAGATATCCCACTTCCTCACTTAGGTCACGTCCTCTATTGGCAGTTGCAAAGAAATACTTTAATTTGATCTTTCCAAAGAATTTATATAAAGCCACATACATTTTAAATTCATTCTTCTTTGGCGTTCGTAGATAATTTAAACCTTTTCTGAGGGAGTCTTGTTCCTCCTTACTCAGCTGAATTAAGGATAGATCCGTGGTTCTCAAATGGTGAGGCCAGCCTCCCAAGGGAGGCCCCAGATTGTTCCAGGGGAGGCCAGTCAAGTCTGAGACTGTACAGTATTTACATTTTAAGTTTTGACTGTTTTGTGTGAAAGGATAAAACAAAATTAAATATGGATAATTGCAGGTGAGATTCTTTACTTATGCACAAATTTGTGACCAGGAAATCCCCATTGAGCCAAAGCTTGTTATAGGTATGTATATGTAAATTAATGCCTGGGGGAGGCATGCCGAGTTAAGGCTTGTTTCTACAATAGGTATGTATATGCAAATTAGTAACTTGGAAAGGCACACTGAGTCAAGGCTTGTTTCTATAGTAGGTACAGTATTTATATGTAAATTAGTGACTGGGAAAGGCACAGTGATCCGATGCATGTTTTCAGGTGTGACCTGAGGTAAGGGTACAAGAAGTTACCTAACTGCAGGGTAAGAGGGGGAGAGATGAAGAGTCTAGGTTAATTGTTCCAGACAGAGAGGAAACAGAGTAACAAGGGCTCACAAGTCAGAAAAGTGGAGTGACAAGTATAACTTTGGGTGCCGGGTCGGGGTAGAGAGCAATAAGTTGAATAAAAAGAGAATATACACAGTTAACTTTATTAGTTTCACTTTATTCCTGGTGTACTGTGCAAAGTAGGATTTATTTTTTTCTGTGGGGAAGGCCAAGATTTTTTTCAAATTTGAGGGAGGCTTGAAATCTTTTTCATGGCTTGGGGGAGGCTCACTATCACAAAGTGTGAGAACTAGTGAAAGATTAATTATTTGCAACTTTGCCCTTTTCCCTTTCAGTGTTCTTTTTGTGGTTGTTTTCTCCCTCATCAGCTTCTTCTCATCTTCTTTCTTGATCTGTTTTGTTCTGCCCTTGAATTGGACAGTCCTGTTTGCCTTTTCTTGGTTCTGGGCTTTTTTCAGAATCAGTGGAACTTGATACGGTTGCTCTATCAGTAGTTTTTCCTGTCCCTTAACTATATTACATGTAGATCATCTTATTTCTATTTCTTGATCCCCTCTATTTTTGCATTCAGACCTTCCTCTCCTTTTTCTTTCCGGATTCCAATTAAAAATATTGCCAATATCATAGTCCGCCTGATCTCTTACTGGTTTGGACTGTTTCCTCTCAGTTAACTCCTTTTTTTTTATCTTTTGCAATATTTTGTTGCAAAGTTTGGTCTCGGGTCTCAACTTCAGGCAAATATTGTCATTTCTGCACTTGTTCCTTGACACAGTTAATTTTCTCTTTCAAGTTTTTCACAATCTCCTTTAATAATTAATTAGAGGGCAGAGCCAGAGGCTGGGAGACACAGGAACGCGGAGACATGACTTGTGTGTGCCTTCACACATGCACATTCACACCATGAGGGGGAAGGGGGTGAAAGGAGAAAATGGGAAAAGGAGCTGGCAGGCTTCATGACGCCATGGCACCGTGACCGACTCTAGTGACCCCGGATATCTGGATTGTGCTTCAGGGAAGGGCATCTCTCCCCCTCTGACTCTGTCACAGAGGGAAAAACTGTGGGGGAATACTGGGGAAGTCTACGTTGGAAGCAGAGCTGCAGAAGAGAAACTGAGCCCTCTGCGAAGGGGGCCATAGCCTGTCTGCCTGGCAGCCCAAAGGTAAAAAGCAATATTAAAAAAAAAAAGAACTCCGACGATCAAACATGAAATTTGTGGCTTGGTGTTATGAGTATGTCTTCAGTATTTTTGTGTAGGTCAAACACAGTTACAGCTTAACCTAATTCTGACAGTGTGCTGGCTGCAGTGTGCTAGCTGTCCTGCTCAGGTGTTGGTAAACCTTCCATGCTCGTGACTCAGTGCTCCAGTGGTTCTCAAATGGTGAGGCCAGCCTCCCAAGGGAGGCCCCAAATTGTTCCGGGGAGGCCCAGTCAAGTCGTCTGAGAATGTACAGTATTTAAATTTTAACTTTTGGCTGTTTTGTGTGAAAAGATAAAACAAATTAAATATGGAGAATTGCAGGTGAATTTCTTTACTTATGCACAAATACGTGACCAGGAAGTCCCCGCTGAGTCAAAGCTTGTTTATAGGTGTGTATTTATATGTAAATTAATGCCTGGGGAAGGCATGCTAAGTCAAGGCTTATTTCTGCAGTAGGTATTTATATGCAAATTAGTGACTTGGAAAGGCACACCGAGTCAAGTCTCGTTTCTATAGTAGGTATTTATATGTAAATTAGTGACTGGGAAAGGCAGAGAGATTCGATGCATGTTTTCAGGTATGACCTGAGGAAAGGGTACATGAAGTTACTTAACAACAGGGGGAGATGAAGTGCCTAGGTTTAGCTGTTTCAGGTAGAGAGGAAACAGAGTAACAAGGGCCCAAGAGTCAGAAAAAAAGGAGTGACAAGCATAACCTGGTCGGGGTGGAGAGCAATAAATTGAATAAAAAGAATGTACTCCATCACCTTTATTAGTTTCACTTTATTCCTGGTGTTCTGTGCTATGTGGGAGTTATTTTTTTCTGTGGGGAGGCCCAAGATTTTTTTCCAAATTTGAGGGAGGTTCAAAATCTTTTTCATGGCTTGGGGGAGGTTCACTATCACAGAGTGTGAGAACTAATGGTCTAATTCAAAAAAATGGCCATGCTCGAGTGGTTGCTAGGAGGGTGGCCATGCTCGAGTGGTTTCCAGGAGGGTGGCCATGCTCAAGTGGTTTCTAGGAGGGTGGCCATGCTCAATTGGTTTCTAGGAGGGTGCCCATGCTCGAGTGGTTTCTAGGAGGGTGGCCGTGCTCAATTGGTTTCTAGGAGGGGGTTCATGCTTGAGTGGTTTCTAGGAGGGTGGCCATGCTAGAGTGGTTTCTAGGAGGGTGTGGCACAGGGATGGCTATTGCCCTCTCTTGAAGCTCAGAAAGATAGGACAGTGCCACAGTGGGGCTCTGTGCGAACCTCATTGCTGGGGCCCTGTATCAGAAGTCCCAGAGCCCCCAAGGAACATCCGTATCCCTACCACAACCTCCCTATATCTTTGGTTTTAGCTATTTTTGTGTAATCTTTGCTCTTTACTTGAACTAGAGCATAGAGGATCAGGAAGAAAGGAGCTGAATTGGACAGCTGAGGCTTTTTTTTTGGGGGGGGGGCCTTTGCTCCTGGGGCCCTGTGCAAATGCACAGTTTGCACCACACTAAGGCCAGCTCTGAGTGGGCATAGCATGAAAATGCTACTTACAAGAGAAAGCTTTTGGATCTTCAAACTTGATACTGTAAAATCACAGGGTCTGAATGATATGTGGGATTTAAAACCTTTTTTTTATGAATTGGGTAATTCACATCAGAATGTAAGCATTCCCATTACTGATCTTCCTTCCTTCCTTCCAGACACTTTTACCTTTATCCTTTTTACCATGCTTTAACCTCTAGTGGATCACCAGTATTGATGTGAAGTCCACAGTGGGTGATCGCTGAGTTTACATGGAACTGAATTGCTCTTACTCCAACTGCCATACAACATTAACACAATAATTTATACAGTCCTGCCTATTTTGAATTTGTAACATTGTTTTCTACAGGTGTTTGTCAAAATGTATTAAGTTTTCTGCACTATTCTATACTATTGTCATGTAGCAGGTGACGTCACCGCTATGGGTCTATTTAATTTCTTCGATGTCTCTGTAACTCCGCCTCCTAATGAAAGCCTTTCAGGCAAAGCACTGGGGTGTCTGTCTGGGGCTTTGGTTCCGACTTGCTTACTTGCTTTCTGTAGTCATTGTCAATAATAGCTATAACCCCATACATGTAGAACTGAGAGCAAAGATAATGTTAGTACAGTTAGACAGCCCCCTTCCCTGATCCTGTTCCCAGCCTATTACTCCCTACAAAGAGTGTCTGCAGCCCTGTTCCATATCTCAGATCATCAAAAAGCTGTTATTCGAGGTGGGGCTGCAGTGCTGGAATGGCCACTCAGCTCATACACAGAAGGTACAAGCCAGGCATTATGAGTTAAAATTTAAGTATTTACCTTCGGAAAAAAAGTGTTAAACATAGATCTCACTTTGAGGGGGTTCTTGCTGCGGGTAACACTGTTAGACTGAAGATGGCAGGTGCCAGGACCCCACAGAAAACTTCTAGCTAGCAATATATAGCAAGGAAAGACCCCCTGACGTCAGCACTAACCTCTCTCCCTTACCCACCACTGCTCATGCAACACTAACCTCTCTCCCTTACCCATCACTGCTCATGCAACACTAACCTCTCTCCCTTACCCACCACTGCTTATGCAACACTAACCTCTCTCCTACCCACCACTGGTCATGCAACATTACCTCTCTCCTTACCCACCACTGTTCACCTACACCAACCTCTCTCCTCACCCACCAGTGCTCACACTACACTAACCTCTCTCCCTTACCCACCACTGCTCATGCAACACTAACCTCTCTCCCTTACCCACCACTGCTTATGCAACACTAACCTCTCTCCCTTACCCACCACTGTTCACACTACACTAACCTCTCTCCCTTACCCACCAGTGCTCACACTACACTAACCTATCTCCCTTACCCACCACTGCTCACTCCACACTGACCTCTCTCCCTTACCCACCACTGCTCACTCCACACTGACCTCTCTCCCTTACCAACCACTGCTAACTCTATACTAACCTATCTCCCTTACCCACCACTGCTCACTCCCCAAAAACCTCTCTCCCTTACCCACCACTCCTCATGCTGCATTAACCTCTCTCACTTACCCACCACTGCTCATGCAACACTAACCTCTCCACTTACCCACCACTGCTCATGCAACACTAACCTCTCTCCTGTAACCACCACTGCTCACTCCACACTGACCTCTCTACCTCACGCACCACTGCTCATACAGCACTAACCTCTCTCCCTTATCCACCGCTGCTCACTCCACACTAACCTCCTCCTGTTACACACCACTGCTTACTCTACACTAACCTCTCTCCCTTTCCCACCACTTCTCATGCTGCATTAACCTCTCTCACTTACCCACCACTGCTTATGCAACACTAACCTCTCCCTTACCCACCACTAGTCACTCTACATTAACCTCTCTCCCTTACCCACCACTGCTCATGTAACGCTAACCTCTCCCCTTATCCACCACTGCTTGTGCAACACTACCCTCTATCCCTTACCCACCACTGCTCATGCAACACTAACTCTTTACCTTACCCACCACTGCTCACGCAACACTAACTTCTCTCCCCTACCCACCACTGCTCATGCAATACTAACCTCTCTCCCTTACCCATGACTGTTCACTCTACACTAACCTCTCTCCCTTATCCACCACTGCTCACTCCACACTAACCTCCTCCAATTATCCACCACTGATTACTCTACATTAACCTCTCCCTTACCCACCACTGGTCACTCTACACTAGCCTCTCTCCCTTACCCACCACTGCTCATGCAACAGTAACCTCTCTCCCTTACCCACCACTGCTCATGCAACGCTAACCTCTCTACCTTACCCACCACTGCTCATGCAATACTAACCTCTCTCCCTTACCCATGACTGTTCACTCTACACTAACCTCTCTCCCTTATCCACCACTGCTCACTCCACACTAACCTCCTCCAATTATCCACCACTGATTACTCTCCATTAACCTCTCCCTTACCCACCACTGGTCACTCTACACTAGCCTCTCTCCCTTACCCACCACTGCTCATGCAACACTAACCTCTCTCCCTTACCCACAACTGCTCATGCAAGACTAACCTCTCTGCCTTACCCACCACTGCTCACTCCACACTAACCTCTCTCCCTTACCTACCACTGCTCATGCTATACTAACCTCTCTCCCTTACCCACCACTGATCACTCTACACTAACCTCTCTCCCTTACCCACCACTGATCACTCTACACTAACCTCTCTACCTTACCCACCACTGCTCATGCAACACTAACCTCTCTCTCTCTTACCCACGACTGCTCATGCAACACTAACCTCTCTGCCTTACCCACCACTGCTCACTCCACACCACACTAACCTCTCTCCCTTACCTACCACTGCTCACTCTATACTAACCTCTCTCCCTTACCCACCACTGATCACTCTACACTAACCTCTTTCCCTTACCCACCACTGATCACTCTACACTAACCTCTCTTCCTTACCCACTACTGCTCATGCAGCACTAACCTCTCTCCCTTACCCACCACTGCTCATGCAACACTAACCTCTGTCCCTTACCCACCACTGCTCACTCCACACTAAACTCTCCCCCTACCCACCACTGCTCACTCCACTCTAACCTCTCTCCCTTACTGACCAGTGCTCTCTACACTAACCTCTCTCCCTTACCCACCACTGCTCATGCTACACTAACCTTTCTCTCTTACCTACCACTGCTCATGCTGCACTAACCTCTCTCCCTTACCCACAACTGCTCATGCAACATTAACCTCTCTCCCTTACCCACCAATGCTCACTCTACACTAACCTTACTCGCTCACCCACCACTGCTCACTCTACACTAACCTCTCTTCCTAACCCACCACTGCTCATGCAACACTAACCTCTCTCCCTTACCCACCACTGCTCACTCCACATTAACTTCTCTCTCTTACCCACCACTGCTCATGCAACACTAGCTTCTCTCCCTTACCCACCACTGCTCACTCCAAACTAACCTCACTCCCTTACCCACCACTGCTCACTCTACACTAACCTCTCTACCTTACCCACTACTGCTCACTCCACACTAACCTCGCTCCCTTACCCACCACTGCTCATGCTACACTAACCTCTCTCTCTTACCCACCACTGCTCATGCAACATTAACCTCTCTCCCTTACCCATCACTGCTCATGCAACATTAACCTCTCTACCATACCCACCAATGCTCATGCTACACTAACCTCTCTCCCTTACCCACCACTGATCACTCTACACTAACCTCTCTCCCTTACCCACCACTGATCACTCTACACTAACCTCTCTACCTTACCCACCACTGCTCATGCAACACTAACCTCTCTCTCTCTTACCCACGACTGCTCATGCAACACTAACCTCTCTGCCTTACCCACCACTGCTCACTCCACACTCCACACTAACCTCTCTCCCTTACCTACCACTACTCACTCTATACTAACCTCTCTCCCTTACCCACCACTGATCACTCTACACTAATCTCTTTCCCTTACCCACCACTGCTCACTCTACACTAACCTCTCTTCCTTACCCACCACTGCTCATGCAGCACTAACCTCTCTCCCTTACCCACCACTGCTCATGCAACACTAACCTCTGTCCCTTACCCACCACTGCTCACTCCACACTAAACTCTCCCCCTACCCACCACTGCTCACTCCACTCTAACCTCTCTCCCTTACTGACCAGTGCTCACTCTACACTAACCTCTCTCCCTTACCCACCACTGCTCATGCTACACTAACCTCTCTCTCTTACCTACCACTGCTCATGCTGCACTAACCTCTCTCCCTTACCCACAACTGCTCATGCAACATTAACCTCTCTCCCTTACCCACCACTGCTCATGCAACACTAACCTCTCTACCATACCCACCAATGCTCACTCTACACTAACCTTACTCGCTTACCCACCACTGCTCACTCTAGACTAACCTCTCCCCTTACCCACCAATGCTCACTCTACACTAACCTCTCTCCCTAACCCACCACTGCTCATGCAACACTAACCTCTCTCCCTTACCCACCACTGCTCACTCCACATTAACTTCTCTCTCTTACCCACCACTGCTCATGCAACACTAGCTTCTCTCCCTTACCCACCACTGCTCACTCCAAACTAACCTCACTCCCTTACCCACCAATGCTCACTCTACACTAACCTTACTCGCTTAACCACCAATGCTCACTCCACACTAACCTCTCTCCCTAACCCACCACTGCTCATGCAACACTAACCTCTCTCCCTTACCCACCACTGCTCACTCCACATTAACTTCTCTCTCTTACCCACCACTGCTCATGCAACACTAGCTTCTCTCCCTTACCCACCACTGCTCACTCCAAACTAACCTCACTCCCTTACCCACCACTGCTCACTCTACACTAACCTCTCTACCTTACCCACTACTGCTCACTCCACACTAACCTCACTCCCTTACCCACCACTGCTCATGCTACACTAACCTGTCTCTCTTACCCACCACTGCTCATGCTACACTAACCTCTCTCTCTTACCCACCACTGCTCATGCAACATTAACCTCTCTCCCTTACTCACCACTGCTCATGCAACATTAACCTCTCTCCCTTACTCACCACTGCTCATGCAACATTAACCTCTCTCCCTTACTCACCACTGCTCATGCAACATTAACCTCTCTCCCTTACCCATCACTGCTCATGCAACATTAACCTCTCTACCATACCCACCAATGCTCACTCTACATTAACCTTTCTACAGATATGCTGTACAAAACCTCTTGTGGGGTAGAAAACAGATGAATTGCTAAGACTGAAAAGGGTTGAAGGAGTTGGAAGGAGTGTTGGATAGGTGGGTATTTGAAAACAAAAAAGGGTAAAAGCAGTTGAAAGCAGTTGAAAAGTATGGGAAAGGAACACTGTTTACTTTTTTGAGTCCCTCCAAAATATTATTGGATTTGTTTAGTTCCGTTTCTTTTTTATGCAGTGATTTGTGACACTACTTTGCGACACCATGGCCAAAATAACAGGAATTATTTGCCACCCTGCTGCAAAAGAACGGTTTGGTCTTTTGGGCTGAACTTTGGAGGGAAGAAAGTCAACATCCCACAGATGTGCCTTTTGGTGGTTTGGTGACAAAATATTGCAGGGATGCAAAGTTGCAGTACTCCAAAGGTGACCATTTTTCCCATAGACTAACACTGCAGCATCCGCCGCACCTTTCGGGGCCCGTATCAAAGACGACTGAGATAAGGACTTTTCGTCGGAAAAATGCTTAGCCCCTTGCTGGGGGCTAAGTACAAAAATAGCCAGGAAAGTCATAAATCATATGAAATTTTAATTTTTTTCCGCGTCGCATGGTTCCTGAGATGTAAGCAATTTAGTATTCCAAGTGCTCATTTTCTGCTCTGAGGCCCATTATTATGCATATATTCTTTATACTCACCGTGTTTCTCTATGCAGCTGTTGGGCTAAAACAGGATGTGTGCTTCTGTTACTGTTAGCGTTCCCACTTGCGTTTCTGTACCCGTTTGTGTTCCCGTGTACGCCACCATGTGCGTTTCGCTTTGCGTTTTCATTTGTACTTGCGTTACTGTTACCATTTGTGTTTCCACTACTGTTTCTGTTTGAGTTTTGTTTTGCATCACTGTGTGCATTACTATTTGCATTTGCTTACGCACTTCCATTTGCGTTTGTCTTTCCTTTCGCGTTATCATTGCTGTTACCTTTACCATTTTGCATTTCTAATTGCGTTACCATGACTGTGCGCATTACGGTTTGCGTTTCCATACCCACTTGCATTTGCATTTCTGTTTCCATTACCATTTGAGCTTTCATTTCTATTACTGTTTGCATTATCATTTACATTTGCGTCACCATGTGCATTACCGTTTGCATTTGCCTACGTACTTCCATTTGCCTTTTCATTTCTGTTTCCTTTGGCATCATTGTTGGTGTTACTGTCAGCATTTGTGTTTCCAATTGTGTTACCGTGACCGTGTGCATTACGATTTGCATTTGTGTACGTGTTTGCATTTGCATTTCTGCTTTCGATAATGTTTGCACTTGTGTTTCTATTACTGTTTGTGTTACCGTAAACGTTTGCATCACAATGTGTGTTACCATTTGTGCTTGCGTTTGCGTTACCATTACTTCACTATTTATAGTGCACATTCTCAAAAAGAAGGGAAATTCATGGCAAAAAACTCTGTTTAATGCATCAGTTAGGGTTGTTCCACAGTGACAAAAGAGAAATTCGATGTTATGGTTGCCACCCTTGCCCACCCCACCCTGCCCCCACCAACAGGCATCAGGATGTGCATTGGGGTCGTCAGTCCTAACTCTCACCCCATTCTCCTATACTGCAGCACCTCAGCTTGTTTACACATGGGATGGCGTGAGAATTTCCTCTTTTGTCGCTGTTGAACAACCATAACTGATGCATTAAACATAGTTTTTGCCATATATATATATATATATATATATATATATATATATATAACACATTTCATGGAATGAGCACCTATAAACTGACACAGTACCAGACCAGTCTTAATAGTTTTCTCTATTTACAGTAGCTAGTGTACAAACGTAGCTGCTTTTCTGTGTGGGTGTTGAAAGTGAAGCAGTTAGTAGATTCCATTTCACTGCTTCATTATAAATGCTGGTAATATTTTTTCTGTTTTCTGAATTCTGTCTCCACATTTCACATCAGCTTCTTCTACAACTGTGAATATCTGTTCTGTTGTGTTCCTAATATAAACTGGTGTTTGTGATAGGTGATGTGTAGCTAATACATAGAAGCAGCTGTGATCCCAGTTACATACAAATATATAAGGGAATGGGGAAAGGGTACCTCGTCTAGTTTAGTCTTTAAATTCCTCTCCACTGATGATCAACATATTTTATTGGGGGAGAATAAAAAGTCACCCATTATAATGCACACAAATGAATGTTCTGTCTCTAGCTCTTTTACACTGATAGCTCAGTTTTCCAGTGTGAACTGTTTTATTTCACTACTCCTGGTTGGTTTCTTGACAAAATGTTACAATAAAGGAGCCAGAATGCACAGCTGAGCAGACAAATGATTAATATAATAAGGTTTTTTTCTCATTTCGCAACAGACATTTTGAACCTTGTATTTTTATTTGTTCAGTTATCCGATGCTTGATGCTGTACAATATGGAATCAGATGCCAAAGGCAAGCAGACTAACCGAAACACAGAAACATAGAATTTGACGGCAGATAAAGACTGCTTGGCCCACCTAGTCTGCCCATTTTCCTACCTAACAGGTAAGCTGCAGATCCCAGTTAACCAACATCTTACTTCCTCCTACCCCCCCCCACCAAGACTGCCTTATGTCTGTCCCATGAATTCTTGAATTCCCCCACTGTTCTTGACTCCGGACCTCCTCAGGGAGGCTGTTCCATCATCCACAACCTCTCCATGAAAAATACTTCTCACATTACCTCTGAGCCGTCCTCCTCTATCTTCAAATTGTGCCCTTTGTTCTTGCACATCTCTTTTCTGAAAGATGCTACCCTCTTGGACTTTGTCAATTCCTTGAGGTACTTGAAAGTTTCTATTATGTCCCTCTCCCTTCTTTCCTCAAGGGTATACATATTAAGCTCCTTTAGTCTTCTTCAGATGTCTTCTGGTGCAGACCCTGCACCATTTTGTTGCCTCCTCTGGACAGCCTCCACTCTGTCTATGTCTTTGTGGAGATGGGGTCTCCAGAACTGCACACAGTACTCCAGATGGGGTCTCACCAACTGTCTGTAGAGAGGAATAACCATTTTTCTGTTTTCTACTATTGATGCCTTCCCCTATGCATCCCAGTATCCCCCCAGCCTTCCTTACTGCCTTCTCACATTGCTTGCCCACCTTTAGGTCATCTGATATAATAACCCCCAGGTCCCTTTCCATTTTTACTGTTGTCAGTATCTCACCCCTCATTGTGTACTCTTCCCTGGGTTTTGTTTCCCAGGTACATTACCTTGCACTTCTTTGCACTGAATCTGAGCTGCCATACATTTGACCATTCCTCCAACCTGCCAAGTCCCTTCTCATCCTTTCCACTCCATCTTGTGTATCAACCCTGTTGCAGATCTTTGTGTCGCCTGCAAAGAGACATACTTTTCCTTCCAGTTCCTCTGCAGTGTCACTTATAAAGACATTAAAAAGGACCAGTCCCAGTACTGAACCCTGCGGTACCTCGCTAGTAACCTTCCTTTCTTCACTGTGGACTCTGTTTACTACTACCCTTTGCATCCTGTTGTCTAGCCAATTTTTTATCCATGCTACCACCTTGGAACCCACTCCAAGGCTGGCTAACTTGTGTATTAATCTTTTGTGTGTGAGACTGTATCAAATGCCTTGCTAAAATCTAGGTAGGCCATGTCCACAGCCCCTCCTGGTCTACTACTTTGGTCACCCAGTCAAAGAAATCTATTAGATTCATCTGACACGACCTTCCCATCGCGAATCCAAGCTGTCTTGGGTCCTGTGCCCCACTGGCCTCTAGGTACTCAACAGTTCTTTCCTTCAGAAGTGATTCCATCATCTTCCCTACCACTGAGGTAAAACTAACTGGTCTGTAGTTTTCTGCCTCTGCCCTGCTCCCACTTTTGTGAAGAGGAATCACATCCACTGCCCTCCAGTCCTCAGGTACCACCCCATCCTTTCATGATTTGTTAAAGAGAGTAGTCAGCAGTGTCACTAGTTCTACCCTTAGTTCTTTTAGAATTCTTGGGTGAATCCCATCAGGCCCCATTGCTTGTCCACCTTCAATTTTATTAGTTCTTTCAGAACCTTTTCTTCTGTAAATGGACTGGTATCGACCCCTGTCTTCAGAGTGTTTCTCTTGTTTGGTTTCGGTACCTCCAACTCCTCTTCCTTTGTGAATACTGAGCAGAAATATTCATTCAGTATCCCTGCTTTTTCACTGTCACCCTCTTCCCACAATCCCTCCCCTTTATTGAGCCTCAGTATCCCTCCTTTGATCTTTCTTCACTCCCTGATGTACCTATAAAAGGTCTTATCCCCCTTCTTAACAGAGTTGGCTGTCCTTTCCTCGGTTTTGGCCTTTGCTATTCTGACTGTCTTCCCTGCTTCTTTCTACTTTAACTGATAAAGTGCTCTGTCCTGCTCCTTCTGTGTTTCCTTATATTTCCCAAATGCTATCCTTTTCACCTTAACGTGGAAAGGATGAGAAGAGACTTGGCAAGGTTGAAGGAATGGTCAGAAGTATGGCAGCTAGGATTCAATGCAAAGAACTGCAAAATAATGCACCTAGAAAACAAGAACCCAGGGGAAGAATACACAATGGGGGGGGGGAGGTAGTAACAACAACAAAAAAGGAAAGGGACCTGGGGGTAATCATATCAGATGACCCTAAGGTTAGCAAGCAATGTGAGAAGGCAGTAGGGAGGGCTGTGGGTATACTGGGATGCATAGGGAGAGGCATCAGCAGCAGAAAACAGGAAGTTGTTATCCCTCTGTACAGACAGTTGGTGAGACCCCATCTGGAGTACTACATCCAGTTCTGGAGACCCCATCTCTGCAAGGACATAGACAGGATAGAGGCAGTCCAGAGGAGGGCAACTAAAATGGGCAGGGTCTGCAAGAGAAGCGTATGAGGAGAGACTAAAGGAGCTTAATATGTATACCCTTGAGGAAAGAAGGAGAGGGGGGATGATAGAAACTTTCAAGTACCCTCAGTAGAATCAACAAAGTCCAAGAGGGTAGCCTCTTTCAGAAAAAGAGACGTGCAAGAACAAGGGGACACAATTTAAAGATAGAAGGGGGGTTCAGGGCAATGTGAGAGTATTATTTCAAGAGAGGTAGTGGATGCATGGAACAGCCTTCCTGAGGAGGTTGTGGGGTCTAAAATGGTGGGAGAACTCAAGAATGCATGGGACAGACATAAGGCAATTCTTGTGGGGGGTAGGAAGAAATAGGCTGTTGGTTAACTAGGATCTGCGGCCTATCCTGTAGGTAGGGAAATGGGCAGACTAGATGGGCCAAGTGGTCCTTATCTGCCGTCAAAGTCTATGTTTCTATGTTAACCTTCCCTGCCACCTCTTTTGAGAACCATAGCGTTTTTTTTCCTTCGTTGTGTTTTGTTGATTTGCTTTACACAAATGCTTGTTGCCTCTGTGATGGCTGTTTTGATTACTCCCCATTGTTCCTCCACCCCTCCTTCTTGCCTGTTTGCTAGTGTTTTTCTGAGGCACTCTCTCATTTTCTCAAAGTCAGCCCTCCTAAAGTCCAATACTCTTGCTTTTGTATGGCTTAATTGTATGGCTGTGTTTATTGTGAACCACACTGTTTGGTGGTCGCTTGTTCCCAGATGGCTACCCACTTCTAAATCTGAGATTCTTTCTCCTTCCCAATTTGAGAGTACCAGGTCTAAGATTGCTCCCTCCCGAGCGGGTTCCAATACTAGCTGTCTGAGGCATGCCCCTTGTAGGGCATCAAGAATGACCCTGCTCTTGCATGTGCCTGCAGCAAAGATGCTCCAGTTAACATCTGGCATATTCAGGTCCCCCATCAACAATATCTCCCCTTTTTCTGCCATTCTAAGGATGCCTTCTATCATTTTCTTGTCCATTCCCTCCCCTGAGATGGGGGTCTGTATACAACCCCCATGCGGATTGTGGTGCCATTTCCTGTCTCCAGGGAGACCCAGAGTGCCTCATCTGCTCCCTGTTTACTCTTTAGTTCTGTTGCTTTGATCCCTTCCTTTACATAGAGAACTCCTCCTCCTCCTCCTCCTCTTTTACCCTCCCTGTCCCTCCTGTAGGTTGTGTATCCTGGTATGCTGACATCCCAGTCATGGTTTTCTGTGTACCATGTTTCTGTGACTGCCACAATATCCAGGTAACCCTCTTCTATCAAGGCCACTAGTTCAGGGAGCTTGTTACACAGACTACGGGCATTGGTACTCATCACCCTCCACTTTTTGATGGCCTTACCCCTTTTAGCCCCATCCCTGTCCTTACTGCCTTTGTCTTTTTTTACATTTACCTCTGTCCTGCTCCCTAATGACATCTCTACCTTGGTGTTTACCTCACTAATTACCGTGTTTTGTGGGGTAGGCTGGGATTTCCCTGCTCCTTTTCAGTGCCCCCTTTGGCTAGTTTAAATGCTTGCCAATGAAGCATTTAAACCTCTCACCTAGGATCCTGGATCCCCCCCCGAACAGATGCAGACCATCACGCCAGTATAGGCCTACATCCCTCCAGGTGGAGCCCCAGTCCCCAATGAAGCCAAAACCCTGAGCTCCACACCTGTTTTTCAACCAATTCCCTGGTGAGGAGTACCCTAGCATCACCCTTGCCATAGACAGGCAGCACCTCCGAGAAGGTTACCGTATGCGCTACTTGTCTAAGGCCCCTCCCCAACTCTACAGACTCCTCTTGCACTGCTATGATCCCATTCCTAGCCAGGTAATTTGTCCCTAGGTGGATAATGACATCCAGCTCCCTCCCTCGTGCAGCTGCTCCCACGATCCTGAGGATTTGCTTCCTGTCCCTTCAAGCCATGGTGCCAGGGAGGCACCTTACCTCTCTCTCCCCTTCCTCCCCCACTTCTACCCCCCAATGATTGAGTAGAAATATACTTGCAGTATTGCATGGATCATATGTCAGCTTTTTTACAAGTATTAGTTCACAAAGCACTGTCAATATGGCTTCAGTGATATTTAGCTAAACTAAAGTCTCACTGTAAAGCCTTGTAGATCCAAAGGTGTTAGTAAGCATTTCAGAAACACAGCCTGTCAAAATTCTATAACACCCATCTCTGGCAGACAGAAAGAAATCCTTAGATAAAACATACTATCAGCCTTCAGCAGAGTACATTGAGACAAATGCCACAGATGTAAAAGGTGTTGTTGGGATTACCAATGAGGTGCAAATGGGTCTTCAAGTAATTTCTGTGCCTGTTTCTCTCTGACTCATTTCCCTTTGTGAAGCTTCTCTCACATCATTCACAAATTACTGACTAAAGGCAAGTTTTAGCCCTCTGCCTGCCTCCCTTTGGGCATATAAAAAGGGCCGAGTTCACTGACAAGTAGTCTTCGAGCATTTATCAATAGCCCTAGCTCGAAAGAAAACCCCTCCCATTTCCCTTTCTTGAGGTTATTTGGTTTATTAAGGCTTTACTCTTTTAATGCAATGCAATCTGTTAGTCACAGCATCAATAACTGCTTAATTTAAATATTCTGAACAGTAAGTAGATAATTGTTATTCCCTTGGGTCATAAATCTTAGTTTCTTTATTAAAAAAACAAAACAAAAAAAAAATCACCTCTCCAAACTTCAGATGCTAAAATATAATTACACTAAATTCACACTAAGCCAGTTGCAGTAATTTTTACACTACCTCTTTATAGCTCTTGTTGTCACATGTTTCTGTTAGAGTGTGGTGCCAGATACATCCTGCACACAGATAGCCTACAGTGTATCCTACAGTATAAAACTCTCAGGTTTGATAGCTCTGTGCATAGTGTTTGATTATATTATGTAATGTACAGCCAAGGAAAATAAGTACAGTAAAACACTAAAATAAAGAAATACTTATAAAACAAAATACCACCTAGTCATATAGTATTTTCCGTGATCATATACATGTGTTGCAACACAATGCATTAGGATATCTGCCCCCTACACACACTCTCCATCAGTCCTGCCATTTTATGTTGTAATAGGATTTACTGTTTACTTATCCTTGATATACAGTATTTGATTCCAATCTCATATTGTTTTCTCTTCTATTTTCATCTCTGACCACCAATGAGTTTAGCATATCTATAAAATGACAATCTTTTACATTGATGTGCATAATTATCTTTTTCACTCCTATATTTGATGATTTCACCATTGAAAAGGATGCATTTTAATTAATGTATATAAATATGCCATGCAGCTGTGCAGCACTTCAGTTCCCAATAATAAGACTTGTTTCACTTTAAGCCATGCAATGCTGCAATTGAATTTTTACTTACTGTATGGTCCTGCTCATAATAATTTTTTCCTTGATCTTGGTATCAACCATTTCTCATTGCATGTTTAAAGCATTACTAATGATTTCTAAGTGATGTGTTTTTATAGTTACATGGGATGTGGCAGTCTAAAAAGCCCATTTACAAGCCATGCTCACCTACCAAGAACTTCAAGTCCTTGGAGGGTGATCACGGCTTGTAAACGGGCTTTTTATTTTGCATATTAAAGTCTTAGCAATTCTGCATGAAATTCTCCTGAGTGCGGTTTACTTTTTTTTTCTCCTAGTACTGGGCTCTGTTTACTGGCCCCTATTGCAGTAATGCCTATCATCTACTGCCTGCATTTCTGCTTCTGTCCACACATGTTGATACCAGCACTATAACAGGTATTTGGTGCCTTGATTTATGATAGTAGTGCATTCGGAATGGCATCGATGAACCCCCTTCCCCAAACACTATAACAGTCCATGCTCCCTACCCTGTCCATGATTTACTGCTGATACAGTTACTGCATCCACAATGAATTATGCAGCAGCTCAGCTCAGTTACTTTTCTGAGTGGTACTGTATGAACACATTCAATGATGGAGAAATTGATTTACTGCAGCTCACATATTTTTATTAGCCATGAAATTATCCTCCAGTCTCGCCATGGATTTTTATTTATCTCTTTTTTGGGGGGAGTGCAATATATTTATCCACACTGTAGTTAGATGCCACACAAATCCCTAATATTAGCATTGCAAATTGGACCATGATAAATAGTGTATGCCTACAGCAACAAAACAACTCAGTACAATCCAAACAAACAACACACTCAGATCATTAATTGTACATTATCACTATCAAGGTGACAGTGATTCAGCACTGCACTCATGTGTTTGCAATTTTAAATTGTCTAACAAAATCATCACACCAACTTCAGTACTTGTACAAGAAGTAGGTGACCCAATACCACTAATACCTGTCAAGTGCTTAATTTTTTGGTAACTGTAATAATATCAGCACATCTAATGCTAAGCTTGATTGCCATATGGCCACACTGTCACTGGCTCATCAAGAGATGTAATGTGTCTGGCTCTGACGTGACCATCCAGTTCTTTTTGAATGAGTGTTAGCAGGAGAGAAATACAAATATCTGTGGCAGCTACTGCACTAAATTAGTGGGGATGGATTTTCGATCAAGTATAATTGTCGTGGACCACGGAGAGTGGAGACACCTGCCAGGCAGTTGTAAATTACTAACATAAATTTCACTACAACCAGCACCACCTGGCACTTTTAAGCTAGTAATGAAGGGTTTCAATTAATTAACAGCTCAGTCACATACTACCGCACTTCTGATTGGTAATGAGGTATTCCTCGGTACCGCTGGGTACCGGTCAGCATACCTATCGGCATACCTCTATCGGCATACCGCACCCGCTGAGGACTACTGCATTACCGTCAAACCTTTCTACGGCAGGCACTGTAGTACTGATTCAAGAATCTTGGCATGATAAGGAACAGATAGAATAACGATTAATGGCTATAGTATGATTCACTCTCTGGCCATAAAACAAAAGAAAATGGGAAGGTATATGGGGGTTTAATTGTGTATATTAGAATAGATGAGAATTTAAGAATCTTGAAACAGGTGGTGGAACAAAATTACATCTTGGTTAAAATCCAGATTGAGGGCAGGCCATTAATTATAGTAAATGTTTACAACCCACCAATAAAATCATCCCTGCATGATAATGTATTATTCAATAATATCCTACAAGAAGTTAAAAATAGTTTGGGGAAAGAATTTGTAGAGATACTTATAATGGGAGATTTTAATATAAGATGTGGGAATAAAATGAACCTAGAGCACAAGGATGAAATATGTACAGCCTTGGATATCCCAAGTAGGAGCTCAAGGGATAGGAAAAATACAGGCAGATATAACCAGCTGGAATATATAATAGAGGCACTACAATTACTTATTTTAAATGGAAGATTACCCTCTGATAGTATGGGAAGCTGGACCTGTATAAATGCAAAAGGGGCAACCGTAATTGATTATGCATTAGTCTCAGTATATGATTATTATAATTATGTGGATTTGAAGATAGTGAACAGAACAGAAAGTGATCATTGCCCAACAGTACTTTATAAGAAAAGGGCAAGTCAGAGTCAGGCTGTGTCAAAACAAGAGCACATGGAGACAGTGAATAGAAGAATCAGATGGGATCCAAATAAAAATAATCAGGAGAAAACTGAATGATCATATTGTTAGAACCATAGCTAATAATATTCAGGCATTGTGGGAGCCAGAGGAAATATATAAAGAAATTATTGATACATTTCAGCAATTGGTTAATGAGGCAGTGAAGGAAAAAAAGAAGGAGATTCAGATACAATATTGGGGCGGTTTTATGAAAATTGTAGAGCTGAAAAGAAGAAATTAGCAAGGCTGGTAAGAAAAACCAAAAAGCATCCCAATATGAGAAATATAATAGAGCTAAATACAGCAAGGAAAAGCTAAAATAAGTTTGTTAATTTATGTAGAATGCAGCATCAAAGCGAACTTTGGGATATAAAGATCAAGACAATAGAGGAAAGAGATGACAGGAAATTTTGGTCATTGGTAGCAAAAGGAACCTGTAATTATAAAACTCAGTTGAATGTCCATATTGAGCCAGCTACATGGGAAAAATATTTCCTGGATATTTTTAGTGGTGCTGTGTTCAAAAAGAAGATGTAGGGGAATTAGATGAGGGTTTTAGATGGTTTACAGCAGCTGAGGTAAAAGAAAGTATAGAATCTTTTAAAAATAATAAAGTGTCGGGCCCAGATAGGATCTCTATAGAGTTTTATAAACTTAATATAGAATGGTTTTCAATTTTTCTTGCTGACTTTTATAATAAAGCAGCAATGCATGCATTTGTTCCTGACTCGGAGTCAGGAAGTTTTATAGTACCTATTTTTAAAAAGGGTTCTAGGTCAGATCCAGTAAATTATAGGCTGATTAGCCTTTTAGATATGATGGCAAAAATTTATGCCACGATATTGTTGAACAGACTAATGAAAATATTAGATCAGTCCCAGATAATTTCAGAGTTTCAGGCAGGGTTTAAAAAGGGAGTAGGCACAAGAAATCAGGTCTTTATCCTCTCGCACATAATGGAAAAATATTGTAAAATTAAAAAACAAGTTCTGTTTGTGGCATTTGTGGACTACTCATCAGCATTTGATACAATTGATAGAACATTGCTATAGGCAAAGATGGAAGGAATGGGTATAGTTAAGAATTTGAAAACTTATTAGAAGATTGTATACAAAGACATGGACTAAAGTCAAATATTCACAACTGGGTGCTTTGACACAAAAAATTGAAACCAAGATAGGGGAAGTCAAGAATGTGTTTTTGCACCAACCTTATTTAATTTGTATATCAATGAAATTTTGCAAGATTTAGATAATCCAATATAGCATTGTCTTTATATTGCCCAGAAACGGATACCTATCTTAGCATATGCTGATGACTTGATAGTTTTGTCAACATCTAGATTGGGATTACAAAGAGCATTAGATAGATTAAATATCCTTTCAGGAAAACATAATCTGAAACCTAATGTTAATGAAACAAAAGTGATGGTATTGGGATCTAATAAGGGATATAGGAAATTAACCTTAGCACAAAATAAGTTAGATTTTATATCAGAATTCCCATATTTAGGGATATTAATAACTAATAATTGTAGATGGGTTAAACATGTGGGATGGAGTGGGAAAAAAATTGAACAAACAATAAAAGCCCTTCAGAGATTTAATAACATATATGGAGGCATGACAGTGACCCCTATGGTGAAGGCTATTAATGGGAAAGCAATAAGCCAGGCCACCTATCTGGCTGAGATATGGGGACTGGAAAACTTGAGAAAATTGGAGGCAAAAATAGATAAGACCTATAAACAAATTTTGAGATTTCCTGTAGGGACACTGAATACATTAGTGAGAGCTGAGATTGGGCAAATCAAATTGGAGCATATAATACATGTGAGGATTATAAATTTTTGGGTCATAGCACCAGGGAAAAAGATAACTCTTTAAGTGGTAAGATTATGAGTGAAATGGAAAAACAGTTATCTATATATAATAAAGGATGGTTATTCTTTGTATATAATCTATTAGAGATATATGGGTTAAAATATTTAAGGAGATACACAAGACAGGATATACAACTGAGCCCAAGTTATTGTATAGAAATTAAAAAGCAAATATATAAATATATATAAATATTCAGAAAAGAAAGATATGGAGCGGATTAAAGATCTTAGGGTAGCAAGATAGTTAGTTAAGAACACAAAGGAGCATAGGCAAAAATCTTATCTTAATGCTATTTACCAGCCAGAGTACAGAACAATTCTAACAAAGTATAGATTTGTGGTATTTCTGAGTAATGTACTTGAGAAAAGATATAATAAAGAAAGTGTAATAGGACCAGAGTGCTACTGTTATTTGACAGAGGAAGAGGAATTGAGACGTGTGATCCTTAGGTGTCCACGGTATGAGGATGTTAGGCACAGATACCTGGTGCAATATCTAAAAAGGATGAATTTCCCATCCAGGTATATTTTGGATCTGATTTTTAATTCAAAAAGTATTGAAGTTCTAACTAACCTAGCAATATTCCTGACAAAAATTACCAGTATTAGAAAGAAATGTATTCAGCAACATCTTCATTTAGAAAAAAAATTCCCTATAATAAAGAAATATACAGGGTAAATGCAATAGGAGTATTTTCTTTTCTAATAAGACAGATTGTTAGGAGTTAGGCTACCCTTGGAAATGTGTAAAATGTGTGATACAAAAAGTATTTTAGCCTTATTAAAATGCTTACTGGGTAAGATGGAAATATGAATTTGGGTAAATTCTTACTGTATTGTGATGTTTAAGAGGTCTATAAGGATATCTAATTATTGTATTTGGTGTATAACGGTAATCTGAATTTATGTAAATTTCTATTGTATTGTGATGTCTATGAAGACATCTATTTATTGTATTTGAATATTATGTTTTTATGGTTGTAATGATAATTGGGTTTTTTGAACAATAAGAATAAACAAACACTGCTCACTCCACACTAACCTCTCTCCCTTACCCACCACTGCTCACTCCACACTAACCTCTTCCCTTACCCACCACTGCTCATGCAACTCTAACCTCTCCCCTGACCTACCAATGCTCATGCAACACTAACCTCTCCCCTGACCCACCAATGCTCATGCAACACTAACCTCTCCCCTGACCCACCACTGCTCATGCAACACTAACCTCTCCCCTGACCCACCAATGCTCATGCAACACTAACCTCTCCCCTGACCTACCAATGCTCATGCAACACTAACCTCTCCCCTGACCCACCAATGCTCATGCAACACTAACCTCTCTCCCTTACCCACCACTGCTCATGCAACACTAACCTCTCCCCTGACCCACCAATGCTCATGCAACACTAACTTCTCCCCTTACCCACCACTGCTCACCACTTCTCATGCAACACTAACCTCTCCCCTTATCCACCACTGCTCACACTAACCTCTCTCCTTTACCCACTAGTGCTCACACTATACTAACTTCTCTCCCTTACCCACCACTGCTCATGCAACACTAACCTCTCTCTCTCCCTTACCCACCAGTGCTCATGCTACTCTAACCTCTCTCCCTTACCCACCAGCGCTCATGCAACACTAACCTCTCTCCCTTACCCACCAGTGCTCACACTACACTAACCTCTCTCCCTTACCCACCAGTGCTCACTCCACAGTAACCTCTCTCCCTTACCCACCACTGCTAATGCAACACTAACCTCTCTCCTTTACCCACCACCGCTCACTCTACACTAACCTCTCTCCCTTACCCACCACTGCTCACTCCACACTAACCTCTATCCCTTAACCACCACTGCTTATGCTACACTAACCTCCACTACTGCTCATGGTACACTAACCTCTCTTCCCTCCACTGTTGTTCATGTGCCTCTCTCACTGCCTCTCTTTTCTCTACACATTCTGATTCTGCTCCCTCTGGATCTATTGTCTCTTCACTTCCCTATCCAACTGCCAACTCCATTCTTCTGACTCTCAACTTGTTTCTCCCTCACTGCAAAATGATTATGGGGAAAACTGCCTTCTGCCATCTCTCCCTCCAGAATATTCTACTCTCTCAACTACACTGCTTCTCCTCTCATTGCTCAAACAGCTCATAAGAGCTCACTTTTATTCCCTCCTTTTCCTGCTCATTGTTTTCCTCTGGGCTCCCCCCAGTACTCTTGTTAGGGTCTCCTGGGTTGACTACTCCTCTCCAGCTTCCAGGTACTCTTTTTAGGGACTGCTGGGCTGTGTACCCCCTGTGGTGACCCAGTATTCTTTTTAGAGGCTGCTGGGCTGTGTACCCCTCTCTGGCCACCCAGTACTCTTTTTAGGGATGGCTGGGTTGTGTAACCCTCTCTGGTGACCCAGTACTGTTTTTAGAGGTTGCTGGATTGTGTATCCCTCTTTGGCCACCCAGTACTCTTTTTAGGGGCTGCTGGGTTGTGTACCCCTCTCTGGCCACCCTGTACTTTGTTTAGGGCCTGCTGGGTTGCATACCCCTCTCTGGTGATCCAGTATTCTTTTTAAGGGATGCTGGGTTATCTACCCCTCTCTGTCCACCCAGTACTCTTTTTAGGGGCTGCTGGGTTGTGTATCCCTCTCTGGTGACCCAGTACTCCATTTAGAGGCTGCTGGGTTGTGTATCCTTCTCCAGTCATATAGTACTCCTTTTAGAGGCTGCTGGGTTGTGTACCCCTGTCTGGCCAGTGAGTACTCCTTTTAGGGGCTTCTGGGATGTGTAGCCCTCCCTGGTCACCCAGTACTCCTTTTAGGGGCTGCTGGGTCATGTACCTCCTCTGGCCTCCTAGTACTCCTTTTAGGGGCTGCTGGATCCTGTACCCCCTCTGGCCTCACAGTACTTCTTTTATGGTCTGCTGGGTTGTGTACCCCTCTCTGGCCACCCAGTACTCTGTTTAGGGGCTGCTGGGTTGCATACCCCTCTCTGGTGACCCAGTATTCTTTTTAGAGGCTGCTTGGTTGTGTAACCCTCTCTGACCACTCAGAAAGTACAGTTACGTAAGAACTTATCATAACAGTAGAACTTCAAGAGAGGCTCTTGCAGTAGTTAATAACAAATAGGACTGAAGCCGGCAGGTGTCGGGACCCCACGGAAAAAGTTCTAGCTAGCAGTTTCTGGTGGGGGACCGCCCCCACGTCAGTTGACTGACATCAGGCGACGTCAGTATAAAGGGGCAGTCCCCCACACCCACCTTCCAGTTCTTTCCCGCCAAAGGCCAAAAAAGGCAAGACAAGAGAGAAGCGGATATTTCCCTTCCTGGAAAAGGAGCTGAAAAAGCTAAGGGGGATGGAGGGTGGGAAGGCATTAACTACTGCAAGAGCCTCTCTCGAAGATCTACTGTTATGGTAAGTTCTTACGTAACTGTACTATCTTACTTCGAGAGGGCTGTTGCAGCAGGTAATAACAAATAGGACTGAGTCCCAAGCAGTTTGGAACAAGGAGAAGCACATGGGAGGAATAAAACTACACCTCCAAAGAACCTCCAGCTGTAAGGGTCTCAAGAAAGACCTTGCAGAACAGCCAACTCGAAGCCTGCTCTACGGTGAGAGGCAATGTCCAAACTGTATCGTTTCATAAAGGTATGGACAGAAGTCCAAGTTGCTGCTGCACAAATGTCAGCCGCAGACACATTCTTGAAAGAAGCTGCAGAGGCAGCGACTCCTCTGGTGGAGTGACCTCTGACCTGACCCGGCAGGGTCTTGTGAGACTTATAACAGAAAGTGATACAATGAGTCAACCATTTAGATAGGTATTGCTTGCAAACAGCATTGCCTTCTCTTTTGTGAGCAAAAGAGACAAAAAGCTTATCAGATTTCCTGAGATCCTTAGTCCTAGTGGTGTAGTATCTCAGTATTCTATGAACATCCAAAGTATGCAAGAGGTATTCCCCTTGATTGGAGTGTTGCTTAAAGAAAGCAGGCAGCTCAATGGATTGATTCAATGTAGATTTTGCCACCACCTTCGGGAGAAACTTAGGGTTCATGCGCAGAGCCATACGTTCCTTGTGGAAAATCAAATATGGGATTTTACACATCAAGACCTGAAGCTCGGAAATACGTCCAGCTGAAGTAATGGCCACTAGGAAGAGAGTCTTCCAGGATAGGAACTTCAAGTCTGCTGAGGCTGCCAGTTCAAAAGGAGGCAGGGTAAGCTTTTCAAGAACAAAGTTCAGATCCCGAGGAGGGGCAGGAACGTGAACAGGAGGTCTCACGTGGAGAACCCCTCTGAGAAAGGTCTTAGAGACTTCCAGCTGCGTGACAGTTCTGTCCCTAAAAGGAACATGGAAAGCTGATTTAGCCGCCATGTGAACTTTCAACAAGGAATGGCTGAGACCTAAGTCGAAGAGATGATGCATATAGTCCAGAATTCTTCTGACAGGGCATGAGAATGGCTCGAAGTCCATGGAAGAGGCCCAAATCGAGAACTGTTTCCATTTCATGGCATAGGTTGATCTAGTGGAAAGCTTTCTGGCCTCTATCAGAATCTCAGCCACAAGCAGGGGAAACCCCGAATCGGGCTTCAGCTATGTCTGCAGGAGCCATGCATGCAACTGAAGGGACTTGAGACCTGGGTGAATCAGGGTCCCCTGATCCTGGGTCAGCAAAAGTTGAGACAGAGGAAGTGGAGGTTCCTCTGAAAACTGTTGCAGAAGACAGAACCAAACTTGCCTGGGCCAGCAAGGAGCGATGAGGATCATGTGAGCTCCTTCTGAACTGAATTTGTGTATAACTCTTGGAATCAAGGGAATCGGGGGGCATAGACTAATCTGTCCTTCCAATCTAGAGACAGAGCGTCCCGCCAAAAAATGCCTCACCCAGGAGCAAGCGAACAGAAGGTGGGAAGTTTTGCGTTGTGAGGAGATGCAAACAGGTCTACCTGAGGTGTTCCCCAGCGCAGGAAAATATCGTCTACTACCCCTTGATACAGTTCCCACTCATGAACCTTCGCTGATGACTGAGGTGGTCCGCCAGCATGTTTTCAACTCCCGGAAAACATGAACCACTGTCAGGTGAAGGTTGTGCTGCACAGCCCAACTCCAAACTCTCATTTACCTTCCTGCGTAGAGGGTAGGAACGCGTTCTTCCCTGCTTGTTGATGTACCAGACTATGCACGTTGTCCGTCTGGACAGCCAGATGACCGGGAAGCACATACGAATTCAGAGCTTGGAGAGCATATAGAATGGCCCTGAGCTCGAGAACGTTTATATGAAAAGTCTGCCCAAGTCTGGACCAGGAGCCCTGAGTCCTGTGAGGCCCTAGATGGGCTCCCCAACCCTCTTCCATGGCATCCGTTGTCAATGTTTGGGAGGGGGGTTTGAGGCAGAAGAGAACTCCCTGGCAAAGGTTTTCTCATACTATCCACCATTACAAGTCCCGAACCATGGGGTTAGAAACCAGGACTTCTTGGTCTAGGTCGTCCAACGTCTGGTTCTGCTGAGACTGAAGCATCCACTGAGAGATCCTCATATGGAGCCGAGTGCGAGGGACTGTCGGAATAGCAGGCGCCATGAGCCCGAGGAGGCGAAGGACTGACCTGGCGCTGACCTGCCTGCGACTGGACAGCAAGCTTGCATGAGCCTGAAGGGTATCCACCCTGTCCAGCAGCAGAAAAGCCATGCTGGCGGTCATGTCCATTATTGCCCCAATGAACTGGATCCTCTGAGAGGGGACCAGATGGGACGTGGCCTGGTTGATGGTGATACCCAGGCTGGTAAAGACCTGCAGGGTAAGGCGGAGAGAGAGAGTGTAGGAGATCCTCCCTGGATGGGGCCACCGGGAGCCAGTCATCCAGGTACGGGAAAACCTGCACTCCCTTGGTACGCAGGTGAGACGCTACCACGGAAAGGCATTTGGTAAACACTCAGGATACCGAGGAAACACCAAACGGGAGGGCCTTGAACTGGTAGTGGTCCCCCTGGAATGAAAGCTGAAGGAATTTGCGGTGAGAAGGGCAGATAAGGATATGCAGGTAGGCATCCTGCATGTCTGGGCTGCACAGCCACTGCCCCTGCTGAAGTAAGGCAGAAGGCTCTGCAGGGAGAGCATTCTGAACCATTTGTACTCCACGAACATGTTCAGGGAGCTGAGGTCTAAAATAGGCCTCACGTCTCCCGATTTCTTTTGAACCAGGAAAAAATGGGAGTAGTAGCCTGTCCCCCAAAGGTGGGATGGGACAGGTTCTATCACTGCCTTCAGAAGAAGGGAGGCTATTTCTTCCTGAACCAGAGAAAGATGTTCTTGGGAGTAAGATGACTTGGGGGGTTGTTTTCTGGGTTGTTTCTGGAGAAATTTGATTGAGTGTCCTACTGCTATCACTTGGAGCACCCAAGCATCTGATGTGATCCTCTCCCATCCCGGTAAATGGAAGGAGAACCTCCTTCCTACTGGTTCCTCTGGAAGATCCAGAGGCTGTGGAAGAGGAAAGGAGTCAGGAGGTGTGGGGCAATGTCGCGGCTGAAGCTCCCGTTGCTTTTTTGGGCGGGGGGGGCTTGGCAGCCGGAGGGGCCCGATGTTTGTTGGCCCGCTTGCCCCGAGGTTTTGCTTTGGGCCGAGAACGTCTGCGAAAAGGGTGACGCTGTACATAGAGTCAACAGACTTAAGCAGAGTGCCCTTCTCTTGCAGGTCGGTGCTGATGTCCTTGACATCCCCACCGAACAGCACCGAACCCCTGAAGGGCACATCCTGAATAGCAGACTGCACTTCAGGGACCAAACCTGACACCTGGAGCCAGGCATGATGCCGAAGACCTACCGCGAAAGCCGAACTCCGACATGCAGCGTCCACTGCATCGTAAGTGGCACGGAGGACGTGCCGACTGGCTGAACATGCAGATTGGACGAGGTCAGCCACTTCCTGTTTTGTCTAAGACTCAGGAAGGGAGTCCAACTTGGCTTCCACCTCACTCAGGATAGGCTTCTGGCAGTCCCCCATATGTGCGACATAATTCAGGGCCCTGATCCCCAGAGTGGAAGAAGCGTACACCTTCTTCCCGTACTGGTTCAGAAGATGGGATTCCTTGTCAGGTGGACATGAGCAGAGATGTTTAGGATTTGCTGATTGGCTGTGAGCAGCGCTAATCACGACTGAGTCGGCCTTTGGGTGTGTATTCAAGGAATCCACACCCTCAGGAGCCTGGTACAGCCTATCTGCCTTCCTCAGAAGGGTAAAAAAAGCTGACGGCTGTTTCCAAATGGTGGCAACAAAGTCTGCGTGAGGCTTGATCCAGGGTGGAATCAATGTCAGAGCAGCTTTGGGCAGATCCAAATGAGCAGCAAGTTGCTGTGGATCTGGTTTCAAAGATTGCCACTGGTGAACCGCCTGGATCTTTCTCAGCAACTCCAGAAAAGAAGGATCTTCCGGAGGAAATTTTGGAGGAGTCCTTGGCCTGGGACGGTCTGGAGTGTGTGGCTCGTCATCAGGATCGGAGCACACATCAGAATCGGATTCCAAAGTCTCTGAAGAGGAAAAGGAAGACCACTCCCGACGCAGGGGAGGAACGGACCCCTTCGGCAACCCTCGGTGAAGCGTATCCTCCCTAGCCCTGGCACCCGAGGGCTCACATCTGGTGTCAGGTAAGGGGGAGGGAGTCTCTCGTCTCCGGTGACGGGCATCCTGAACTGGGTCTGGTGTCGGCAGATGGCTCTCCACCTCCCTGGTAAGCTGAGCCTTGGCCTCAGCCCACCAGGAAGCCAGAGTCTCTTTCAGATCCACCAGTGGCTAGTGGGGTGGTGGAGGAGGACGAGGGGGATACAGATACTGAGGGTATCCGTAGTGCAAGTATCCGTAGCCCAAAGGCGGGAAACCCGGTGCCATGTACTGCGGCGTTGGGTACTGTGGTGCAGGATACTGTGGCCCCGGGTTGGATGGCGTCAGATAGGATGGGGTTGGATACCCAGGAATCAGGGGCTCTGATGAAGCAGAAGGCCCTGGGAGAGGCCCAGCAGGCGGGCCAGGTACAAGTGGCCCGGCGGGCACTGGGTCCGGGTGTTGGGATGGCATCTGGTGAAGGGATGTCACCTGGCATTGGAGCCAGCATCAGAGGGTCCAGAGTCATGGTATCCAGCCCAGCAGGAGGGAGACCTGATGGGAGTGTACCGGCGTCCTCTGTGTCACCCAATGAAGGAGGACTAGAATCCCCGGATTCCAACAGGGGAGACGCTGGAGCCTCGGTCAGCAGCGGCGAGTGCTGTGGCGAACTGGGGACGGTGGACTGGTCGACAGGGTCCAGCGTCAGCTCTAATGCCATGTGTCCATCAGAGGAGCCGATGTCCACCTTACTGGTGGGATCTGGAGGAGCCAGCATCCGACTTATCAGATCCGATGCCCGACGAAGGCTGCGAGGGAGGAGCAGTCTTGGTGGGCGTTTTTGAGGCCGTGCGCTGCCCCGGAGGGTCAGACATCTTAGCGGCCTTGTCTGGGTGGGCATTGGCAGCACTGATGTCCAACTTACTGGACCCGGAAGGCCATACGGTGGTGGCCTTCCCGGGAGCGGTCGCCTCCTTTGTCCCGGAGGCTCCTGATGGGCCCGAGCGTGAGCCCAATGGGAGGGCCGCTGCCACCTTGGAAACCTCCAAGACAGCCGTCGAGGATTGATCCCCCAGAGGGGATGTTAGCTTTAGCATGGCAACTCCAGCCAGAGTCACGGTGGCTGTGGAAGTGGAGTCCCGGTCCCGGTGCTTCTCCTTCTTCTTGTGGTGTCCTTCAGGGGAAGTTGAGGCCTGCCGAAGCTTCTTCAGCTCCTTCTCCTTGGAGAACATCTTTTTCTTTAAAATATGGGCCTCCATGGACTGCTGCCTCCATTTACGGATGGCAGTGCTGAATTGTTGGCAGTGCTGGCACTTCTCCACGGGGTGTTCCAGGCCTAGACAGAAGAGGCACAGGGAGTGACTGTCCTTGTGTGGGAGCTGGGCGCTGCATGAGTCACACTTGTTTTTATGCAAATCAAATGGAGTAATGGATGACATACACAGCAGATATAAAGAATTAATGTGAGGAAAAACGAGAAAAAATTTGGTAATCAAACCTACAGACTGACGAAGCAGTAGTGAACTTAACCGCGAGGTACTTTCACGAGCTAATGGCGGGAAAGAACTGGAAGGCAGGCGTGGGGGACCGTCCCTTTACACTGACATCTTCTGACGCCGTTCACCTGACGTGGGGGCAGTCCCCCGCCAGAGACTGCTAGCTAGAAATTTTTCCGTGGGGTCCTGACGCCTGCCGGCTTCAGTTCTATTTATTACCTACTGCAAGAGCCCTCTCGAACTAAGATCTCCTTTTAGGGGCTGCTGGGTTGCGTATCCCACTCTGGCCAGCCAGTACTCCTTTTAGAGGCTGCTAGGATGTGCACCCCTCTCTGGCCAGCCAGTACTCCTTTTAGGGGATGCTGGGTCATGTACCTCTCTCTAGCCTCCCAGTATTCCTTTTATAGGCTGTTGGGACCTGTACCCATCTCTGGCTTTACAGTAGTCTGTTTAGGTACTGCTGGCTTCTGGGTTGTGTACCCTCTCTGGCCACCCAGTACTCGCTTTTAGGGGCTGCTGGGTTGTGTACCCCCTTCTGGCCACCCAGTACTTGCTTTTAGGGGCTGCTGGGTTGTGTACCTTTCTGTGACCACTCAGTACTCCTTTCAGGGGCTGCTGGGTTGTGTACCCCTCTCTGGCCACCCAGTACTCACTTTTAGGGGCTGCTGGGTTATGTACCTTTCTCTGGCCACCCAGTACACCTTTCAGGGGCTGCTGAGTTGTGTACCCCTCTCTGGCCACGCAGTACTCTGTTTAGGGACTGCCGAGTTGTATACCCCTCTCTGGCCACACAGTACTCTGTTTAGGTGCTGCTGGGTTGTGTACCCCTCTCTACCTAGTACTCCTTTTATGGGCTGCTGGGTTGTGTACCCCTTTCTGGCCACCCATTACTCCTTTTAGGGGCTGCTGTGATGTGTACCCCTTTCTGGCCACCCAGTACTCCTTTTAGGGGCTGCTGGGTTGTATACCTTTCTCTGGCCACTGAGAACTCCTTTTAGGGGCTGCTGGGTTGTGTACCCCTCTCTGGTGACCCAGTACTCTTTTTAGAGGCTGCTGGGCTGTGCACCCCTCTCTGGCCACCCAGTACCTTTTTTAGGGATGGCTGGGTTGTGTACCCCTCTCTGGTGATCCAGTACTGTTTTTAGAGGCTTCTGGGTTGTGTACCCCTCTCTGACCACCCAGTACTCACTTTTAGGGGCTGCTGGGTTGTGTACCTTCTCTGGCCACCCAGTACTCCTTTCAGGGACTGCTCGGTTGTGTAATCCTCACTGGCCACTCAGTACTCATTATGGGCTGCTGGGTTGTGTACCCCTCTCTGGCCACCCAGTACACCGTTTAGGGACTGCCGAGTTGTATACCCCTCTCTGGCCACACAGTACTCTGTTTAGGCATTGCTGGGTTGTATACCCCCCTTTCCACCTAGTACTCCTTTTACGGGCTGCTGGGTTGTGTATCTCTTTCTGGCCACCCAGTACTCTATTTAGGGGCTTCTGAGATGTGTACCCCTTTCTGGCCACCCACTACTCCTTTTAGGGCTGCTGGGTTGTGTACCTTTGTCTGGCCACTCAGTACTTCTTGTAGGGGCTGCTGGGTTGAGTACCTTGCTCTGGCCACCGAGTACTCCTTTTAGGGGCTGCTGGGTTGTGTACCTTTCTCTGGCCACCCAGAACTCCTTTTAGGGATACCAGGTTGTGTACCCCTCTCTGGCCATCCAGTACTCTTTTTAGGGGCTCCTGGGTTGTACCCTCTCTGGCCACCATGCACCTTGTTTAGGGTCTGCGAGTTGCATACCCCTCTCTGGTGATCCAGTATTCTTTTTAAAGGCTTGCCTAGTTGTGTATACCTCTCTGGCCACCAAGTACTCTGTTTAGGGGCTGCTGGGTTGTGTATGCTTCTCCGGTCATATAGTACTCCTTTTGGGGGCTGCTGGGTTGTGTACCCCTCTGGACACCCAGTACTCTGTTAAAGGACTGCTGAGTTGTGTACCTTTCTCTAGCCACCAAGTGCTCTGTTTAGGGACTGCTGGCTTGTGTATCCCTCTCTAGCCACCTAGTACTCTGTTTAGGGGCTGCTGGAATGTGTACCCCTTTCTGGCCACCCACTACTCCTTTTAGGGCTGCTGGGTTGTGTACCTTTGTCTGGCCACTCAGTACTTCTTGTAGGGGCTGCTGGGTTGAGTACCTTTCTCTGGCCACCGAGTACTCCTTTTAGGGGCTGCTGGGTTGTGTACCTTTCTCTGGCCACCCAGAACTCCTTTTAGGGGCTAGCGGGTTGTGTACCCCTCTCTGGCCACTCGGTACTCCATAAAGGGGCTGCTGGGTTGTGTAGCCCTCTCTGGCCACCCAGTACTCCATTTAGGGGCTACAAGGTTGTATATACCTCTTTGACCACACAGTACTCCTTTTAGGGGTTGCTGGATTGTATACCTTTCTCTGGCCACTCAGTACTCATTTTAAGGGGTGCTGGGTTGTGTACCCCTATCAAGCCACCCACTACTCTTTAGGGACTGTTGGGTTGCATATGCCTCTCTGGCCATCCAATATTCTTGTTGGGGGCTGCTGGGTTGTGTAACTCTCTCTGGCCACCCAGTACTACTTGTAGGGCTGCTGAGTTGTGTACCCCTCTCTGGTCACAGAGTACTCTGTTTAGGTACTGCTGGGTTGTGTACACCTCTCTGGCCACACAGAACTCTGCTTAGTTTTGTACCCCTCTCTGGCCACCAAGTACTCTTGTTAGGGACTGCTGGGTTGTGCACCTTTGTCTGGCTGCACAGTACTCCTTTTAAGGGCTGCACTCCAGCCACCCAGTACTCTTTTTAGGGACTGCTGGGTTGTGTACCCCTCTTTGGCCACTCAGGACTCCTTTTAGGGTCTGCTGGGTTGTGTACCTTTCTCTTGCCACACAGTATGCCTAGGGGCTGCTGGGTTATTTAACCCTCACCGATCACACAGTACTCCTTTTAAGGGCTGCTTGGTTGTGTACCTTTTTCTAGCCATGCAATACTCCTTTTAGGAGCTGCTGGGTTGTGTATCTTTCTTTGGCTACTCTACTCATTTTAGGGGCTGCTGGGTTGTGTACCCCTCTCTGGCCACCCAGTACTTTTAGGGGCTGCTGGGTTGTGTTCCTTTCTCTGGCCATGCAGTACTCCTATCAGGGACTGCTGGGTTGTGTACACCACTCTGGCCACCCAGTACTCTGTTTAGAGACTACTGGGTTGTATGATCCTCTGTCCACCCAGTATAATAGTTATTTTGTGCCTCATTCATCATACAAGTTATCCTTACATACCGTGGTTCCATTGTCATTTTTTGTGTATTAAGTCCCTTCAGTTTACCATCTGTACTAGCCTGTAGTTGGTTGCATTTTGTTTACCCATACCCGACCTCTAATCCAATCTTGTGATGTATCCTTCGAGTGATTTTCCAGTTTTCTGCATAAAAAAAAATGTATCTTTCACATCAGCTGGACTCAAATCTCATAACATTCCCCAAAATACAAATTTCAGGACATGCAATCCTTTATTGCTAAAAACATATACATGAAAACTGTCTCTCTGCTTCTTAGACTTCATCTGTTCTGTTGACTTTTATTGCCCTGAATTCATAACTCTCTGCTTGTAACAGCAGTTATCTTCACTGCAACATGCTGTGATGTCATAAACAGAGAATTATGACTTCACAGTATGAATAAGCAATGTAAACAGAAGTAGTTCTGGGTTGAGCAAGGAAGCCGCTAGACTGCAGGCAGAGTTTGCTAGGATTCATCGGACCTCTTTTCCCACCCAGGGGCCACCAAGTCTGCCACTGTTACCTCAGAGAATGCTAGAAAGGAAGAACAGCTAGACTATGGTGGGCTCTGGAAGGGTGGAGGTGGTGGGACAGAAGCATATTCCTCAACTGGTACCACTACGTAATTCCTACACCACTCTGATGGGGTGGGACTGCTGAGAGGCAGCACCCAAGGTAGTAAACAAGAAGGATGTGGGAGGCCCTCCGTAGTGGAGAGCCCAAGGAGGGTGGCAGAGGACCCAGACCATGAGAAAGCAACTTCAGTTGGTGGACTGGATTCTGAGGGGGTATAGATCTGAGAACAGCACAGCACGATGGAGGATGTAGGAGTAAAGGAATTAGAGAGTAAGGAGAACCCAAGGGGAGAGTATTCCTCCAGGGTGCAAATTAATAAAGGAAGCAGGGTGGCAGAGACAAAGGGGGAAGGGAATAGAAGCATTAAATTGGGGGGAGGCAAAAAAAGGAAAAATGAAGGGCAACAAGTACTGTGGAAACAGAATGTGGAAGGCCACATGTGGGAATGCTACAAGTCTAGGAAATAAGGTTCTGGACATAGACACCATCATGACAAAGGGCAACCTGGGTACTCTGGCCATTACCGAGTCATGGTGCACTGAAAACCATGACTAGGACATGGTCATACCTGGCTATACTCTGTTCAGGAAGGATGGTGTGGGAAGAAAAGGAGGGGTGTGGTGCTTTATGTAAGGGAAAACATAAAAGTGAGAGAGAATGAGGGAATACAGGGGAGGCAGAGACACTGTGAGCCACCCTGTAGATAGACAATGGAGCCACTATTTGCACTCGAGCGATCTACAATCCTTCAGAACAGGGAAATAAATTAGATAAGGTACTAGTAGAAGCCACTGGCAAGACAGAAAAGAAGGGAAAGGTGTTGCTGGTGGGGACTTCAACCTGTCAGAGGTAGACTAGAGCTTTCCAGCAGCAGTTTCTGCTAGAAGCAGAGAGTCTTGCCATCTCTGCAGGAAATGTTCCTCAGGCAGCTAGTCGGTGAACCGACTTGTAATGGGGCAGTACTGGACCTGGTACTTACTAACAGTGACACTGTTGCAGACGTCAAGGTGAGAGGCCACCTGAAGACCAGTGATCACTGTACGGTGTGGTTCAGTATAAGGATGGCTGCAGAACTGAGCCACACAAGGGCGAAAGTTCTGGCCTTCAGGAAGACAGATTTGATAAAGATGGGTGAATGCCTCAGGGATGAACCGTCAAGTGGGGATGAGCTGGGTGAAGTGGAGAAACAGTGGACAAAGCTGAAAGGGAGCACAGTAAAGGCACCAAACCTCTGCGTCAAAAAAGTGAGCAAAAGCAAGAAAAAAAAAGAGACTGCTATGGTTCTTAAAAGAGGTGACTGAAAAGAACCTACAGGAAGATCTGGAAAAGCTGGGGAAGTGGTCCAGGGTATGGCAGCTTGACTCCAATGCCAAGAAATGCAAAGTTATGCACATTGGAGCCAAGAATCCCAGGACAGAGTACTACCTGGGTGGAGTCCAGGTATCTGCACCAGAGGAGGAGAAGGACCTGGAAGTGATGATCACTAGGGACCTGAAGCACTCCACACAGTACAAGTAAGCAACAGCAAAGGCAAACAAGATGCTGGTATGCATATCTAGGGGGAAATCAGTAATAGGAGAGAGTGGTTATACTGCTCTTTTACAGGTCACTGATAAGGCCGCATCTAGAGTATGGAGTTTAGTACTGGTGCCCACACCTCAAAAATTACTAACTTGCTGGAAAAGGTCCAGAGGAGGGCTACAAAGATGATAGCGGATAAGCAGAGTAAAGCATATGAGGAGAGGTTGAAGGCACTGAACATGTACTCCCTGGAGGAAAACAAAGTGACAGAGGACATGATTGGGACCTTCAAGTACTTGAAAGGGATAAATAAAGTGGATAAAGAGGGTCTCTTTAAGCTGAGTGGCAACCGTAACACGAGGAGGCACAGTCTTAAGCTGGGGGGTTAGGAGGGAGGTCAGGAAGCACTTCTTCACAGAGAGGGTGGTGGACACTTGGAATGTGCTGCCAGAAGGAGGTGGTCTTGAAGACAGTGGGCAGCTTCAAGAGAGGCTGGGCTAGGCATAGGGGGAAGGTAAGGATCATGGGTAGGGAGGATGGGAGGAGTGAGGAGAGGAGCAGAGTCAGTAGCTCAAGCTGTGGACCCTGTAATATGAGCAGTCTAGACAGACTAAATGACCTTCTTCTGATGTAAAGGTTAGCATTCAGAAGGTATAAGAAGATACAGAAGGAGGAGGATAGGGAGGTATATCAGGGGAAACGGAGGGATGCAGGGAAAGCAGTAAGGAGTGCAAAGTCACAGACTGAAGAGAGAATAGCCCAGGAGGTAACAAAAGGGGACAAGACTTTTTTTTGTTTAGGTATACAAGTGAAAAGAGGAAGACCGAGGTGGGATTGTAAGGTTAAAAAGAGAAGGGGGTTGCTGTGCAGAGGGGGACCAGGAAAAGGTAGACATCCTGAACAAATACTTTTGCTCAGTATTTGTAGAGGAAGGGGAAGGAGGCCACTAAAAAAACAGAAGCTTTGGAGGGAGGAAGCTGGACACTAGTCCTTTCTTGAAGGAGAGAGTCCTGAAGGGACTTGCTAAACTGAAGGTGAAAAAAGCAACGGGATCAGATGGGGTGCATCCAAGGGTACTGAAGGAGCTCAGGGAGGTATTGGTTGCACCTCTGACAGCCCTATTTAACAGCTCATTGGAAACAGGAGTGGTTCCAGAGAACTGGAGGAGGGCAGATGCAGTCCCACTAAACAAAAGTGGTAGCAGAAAAGAGGCTGGCAATTATAGGCCAGTCAGCCTGACACTGGTGGTGGGAAAGTTAATGGAAACACTGCTGAAGGCAAGGATTGTGGAACATCTTGAAACCAGTGTGTTACCAGACCTGAGGCAACATTGGTCCACAGGGGGAAGTCATGCCAAATGAATCGGATAACTGGATAAGAAACTGGTTGGGGAATAGGTGACGGAGGGTGGTGGTAAATGGGAGTTCATTCTAACAAAGGGAGGATGACCAGTGGGGTGCCTCAGGGATCAGTGCTGGGACTGGTCCTCTTTAATATCTTTTAAGTGACATTGCAGAGAAGCCGGAAGGGAAAGTCAGCTTCTTTACAGATGATAAAGTCTGTAACAGGGTGGATGGGTGTGTGTGTGTGTGTGTGGAAAGGATAAGCAGAGACCCAAGAATATAAACAAGGTGCAGGGGGTGGGGGAAGAGGAGAAGACATCTTCCAATACAAGATGTAGAAAAATGAGGGGGCATGATTTGAAGGTGGCAGGCTGAGGGGAAATGTGAGGAAGCTTGTCTTCATGGAGAGGGTGATGGACACATGGAATAGACCGCCACAGGAGGTGGTGGGGCGAGCACAGTGGAGGGTTTTAAACTTGCATGGGACAGGCATAAGGGTACCTTAGAGGTGGGAAGGTGGGGGTGAAAAGCCATTGACCAATTAGGGTCAGAGGCCACAAACTAATGCAGAGCTTTCGGGCAGACTGGATGGGCCAGGCAGACCTTATCTGCCAACAATTTCTCTGTTTCTTTGTAAGGGTATGGCAGCTAGGTGTCAATGCAGAAAAGTGAAAATGCAGCTCGGGCACAGAAACCTAGTCGCAGAGTACAAAATGGGTGGACGGTACTGACAGCTGTCAAGCAGGAAAGAGATCAGAGTATAATCATATCTGACATAAAGTTGGTCATGGTGCGAAAAGGCAGTAGGGAGAGCTGGTGGGATACTGGGGTGCAGGGTATCACCAGCAGAAAGAAAAACACTGTTGCCGCTGTATAGATCGCTGGTAAGACTCCACCTAGAGTACTGTGTCCAGTTTTGGAGACCACACCTCTGGAAAGACAGAGTACAGGTGGTCCAGAAGAGGGCAACTAACATGGTGCAGGGTCTGCATCAAAAACCCTATGAGAAGAGAGTAAAGGATCTCAATGTGTACACCCTGGAACAGAGAAGGATGTGAGGGGATATGACAGAGACCCTTAAATACCTCATGGGGGTAAATAAGGTACAGGGGAAGGAAGTATTTTTCAGAAAAAAAAAAGGTGCTGGAGAACAAGCAGACATGCTATGAAGCTGAAGGTTGTAGATTCAGGAGAGATGTGAGGAATTACTTCACAGAAAGAGTGGTGGATTCCTTTAACAGTCTTCCAGTGGAGGTAGTGGGGGGCAAAAACAATGGTAGATTTCAAGAATGCATAGGAAAGGCACAAAGGAATCAGTGGAAAAGAAAGGGGGGGAGGAAGAAACAGCTGTAGATCAAGTGCAGTTTGAGGTAATAATGCAGGCAGGGAAAAAGGGGCAGACTGGGTGGGGCAAGCGGTCCTTATCTGCCGTCAAATTCTATGTTTCTAAGGAAAGCAAAAATATCCTGTTTTAATGAACACGTCTTCTGCAATAAAAATGTCCATGGTCATGAACTTCAGCGTGCTGCAATAGTGTGTCATTTGTTCTATATGGTAATACCACCGCCAATACTACTCTTACAGTTGTAAGATTGGTCACATTCTTGGGTTACAAGAACAGTGACCCAAAGGTGACAGGTGCCAATACCCTAAGAATTTAAGCAAGACCACTCTTACAACCGTAAGAGTGGTCTTGGTGGGGGTATAAATATATTATTGATTGAGCTTGATCAATAATATATTATTTCAAACCCCAACTCAAATGTGCCCGTTTCCAGGGCAGCGGTGCATGAAGTGCTCTCTACAGAATAAGAGAGTCTCACATACAGAGGGAAGGAGCGACTGATCTGAAGCACACCCTCAATCTATAATGCTGATGACAACTGTGAGTCCTTTCCTGAAAACCAGAAAATCTCTTGAAGGATAACAGCCACCACCTGTTACCCAAGGATGGCTAAGGTATCTAGATATGGTCTCCTTCTCGCTAGAGGCCTGCCATGGGTAGATATGGTGACAGGCCAGACACAGAAGCCCCACAATGGAGAACAAGTTCACAAAACACATTTGGCTTTATCTTTGTGTCTTGAACAGCTGAAAATTATAAAGGAAAACAGTCTGTTAATGTTCATTCACTCCATTTCTAGAAAGAGCTGTCTGTGTACTCAAGAAATTTCCCAGACAAGGTTTGTCAGAGAGCAAAGTGAAAAGAGAGAGAAAGTGCTGGGCATATTTCATTTATTTATAACAGGTAGAAAGAAAATGGCAATGTTTCTTTCTTGTACAGTTATCTCAACAAAAATATTCCCCAAAAGGTGAGATTTGAAGTCATGTGCAGGTAAGCTTCATGTGTACCTTCTCCGGTGCATCCATACAGATGGGAGATTTACAAATTTCAGCACACACAGTGCTGGGAAACAGGATCGCCTAGTTAAGGCAGGCAGACCTGTTCCTGCAAAAGCCTACAGCGATTAGACAAGAAATTTCAAATTTTTTAACATGATACAGAAGTACAAATAAATTGTCATTTCCCCGTTAATGAAATCACAAAACTGAATAACCAAGGAGTTTGCTTGACTGCGTAAGAATTTGTTAAACCTTCCTAGAACACACGGAGAAACAGAAATTTTGAAAAGTTAGTAAGCCCAGCACTAGCAGATGCAGTTAACAGGGAAGTCTTTTCCCTCTTGGACCGTTCCATCAGGTTAACAGTTAACAGCACACACAAAGAATTAGTGACATCACAGTAAGAACCTTCATTATGTTTCATATAAAAAGCAGCAGGAACAGTAGTCTTGTTGGAACACGTTATCTTGGTTTCTCACTGTTTTCGTTAGCAAAGCCTCCACACAGCGTATAGCACGTACAGACTTTGGCTGCACATTGGGAATGGCCTCCAAAAAGCAAGGATATTGGTAGGACATTGGCAGTGGCATTCAAGAAGCATAGACCTCGTTTCAATTTTACCAATGGCCTCCAAGAAGCCTGAACATTAGCTGGACACTGGGAATGGCATCCAAGAGGCATGGACAGTGGGAATAGCCTCAGAGAGACCCCCAAAACATTGAATTCACTCATCAAACCCTTCATGGTTTACTCTTCTACTTACCCTAAAGTAACCAAGTCTAGTCCCCTTCTCTGTTTTTCTCTGACTTAATCCTTCCTCCAGATGGGGGGGGAGAAAAGAGGTGGACAGGCAGCTGCCTTCGAAGCCAACACTGCCCCATGATCTGCGGTTAGGGAGTGCATGAACACCTTCACACCCAATCCAATTCTGTTATCTGCACGCAGGGCATGTGTGGGCACCTTCATAGCAAACCCCAGTGCAGCTCCCCAGTCTGAGGGCAGGGGGTGCATGGGATGCCTTCACAGCAAATGTTAATGCAGCTCCATAGCATGCCAACAGGGGTAGCGTGGGACACCTTCATAACCAACGCCAATTCTGCTCTGTAGTCTGAGAGCAGAGGGTGCATGGGATGTCTTCACAGTAAACCCCAGTTCAGCTCTGTAGCTTGCAAGCAGGAGGTGCGTGGAACACCTTCACAACCAATGCAAATTCTGCTCCACAGTCTGAGGGAAGGGGGTGCATGGAATGCCTTCACAGTAAACCCCAGTTCAGCTCTGCAGCTTGCCAGCAGGTGGTATGTGGGACACAATCACAGCCAACACCAATGATGCTCTGCAGCATGGGGGCATGGGGTGTGTGGAACACCTTCATAGCAAACACCAATGCTGCTATACAATCTGCCAGCAGAGGGCATGTGAACACTCCTCCCTCTCCCTGTCCAGGAGTTGGGCACCTCACCTCCATGACACCTACCCCTGGCCAGCCTTGGTGCAGAATTCCAGGGCTGGCGCAAGAATCAGTGTCTCAGGAGATATTGTTCAGTGCAGCATCACAGGACGAGCATATGGACCATATTTTAAATATAAAAAGAGGTGCATACTAGGTGTGAGTTCCAAACACACTCACAGTACTAATCAGAGATACAAAATGGAGCCATGCGATATCAGAGCAGCTCGTGAAAGGGTAGGAGTTTATTACACCTGGAGCATTATCATGCGTGGGAATAAAAAAAAATAAATAAAAAAAAGTGTTTTCAATTTTTATAGCCTCCATGATTTCTTGTAATATACAGCATTTGTTCCCAGTGTGTAACTGTACTAATCAGTGCAGTTTACAGTTTATTTATACAGCAGATCCAGGAGAAGCCTTTGAACAATTTTTTTGTTTGTTTTTCACTCTTCTCGTGTACCTATGCCTGTGGACACTTTGTAGGTACGGTACACAGAAATTCAGTACAGTGCTGTTGGCATGTTTAAGGAGATTCTTTTAAATTGGTGGTGTGCCCCCTCAGGCCTTGCTCTCTTGCGCAGCAGCTAAGAAAGTGACTGCTTCTTCAAGTGACTGAGACCCCCCCAGCTTCCTTATCTGCAGGGGTACAGCTGAATTACAACGTGTTCACTCAGTAAGGACTTGGGAATGGATGCGGTATACTGCCCGCAACTTTGGTAGGAGACGCAATTCAATCCATCTGCTAGCTGATCATGAAAAGTGTGGGGCAGATTTACAGACATACCCTTCACACAGTTTTTGCAAAATACACCAGATCTTCAGTTCCCTGGAATAGAGACCAATTTGCAAGTGTGACTTGTTTTGGCTGAAAATTGTAGTTTCAAATCTGCAAAATGTAAAAGTGCAAATACTGCACAGTTTCAAGCCAACATTTTTGTTACCTTTTGGTGTTTTTCACACTCCTGTGGGGAAGAACTGAATCTGTTGTGGTCAGGGGAACGGCAGTCATGCTACAAGTATTTTTAATTATACTGAATTCTGCAACAAATGGCATTCCTTGCCAAGTTTTTTTTTTTTTTAGCAGTCATAGCACAAGGATAACAGAATCTGTAGTCATGATTTCTAGGGGTTGTGGTGGCAAAACTGATGAACTCTTCCCAGTAGCACTTCAACAATTTTCTCTTAAAAGTGAACTGAGCTTGAAGATATAGGACTGAAAATTAAACCTGAAGGCTGGGCTGGGGGGGGGGGAGGACACAAACAATCTACTACTTTTCCTTTACTTTATCAATCCATTATGTTTTCATTTGAAATCAGCTAATTGGTTTTCTGAGGGAGGTGCCTGAAATGGACTGTCCACACCACTCTTGGTTAATCAATCTATTACAGGGACATTTATTGCAATTGGTGGGGTAATATGTTTGTCTAGCAAACATACTTAAAGAGGAAGGTACCTACAGGAACAATCACATTTTTTCACCGGCTTACCAAAGACCACCTTTTCTCTGTTGTATGTTGCTTCCTGTGTATTGGAGCCTGTCTGCTTATACATCACGGGGCTGCCATTGCCTTCCTGGTTCCCCAATGATGGTGTCATGGTGAAACAACATGTATTAGAATACAGACCTTCTCATTATGATGATGTCACTGCAGGTGCAGCTGGACAAGCAGAAAATGCCTCCGAACAGCACTGCAAAACAGAGGACAGTTGGTACAGATGTCCCTCTTTGGTGAGCTGTTTTGGGGGAAGAGGTAGAGGAACTGTCCCCATTGAACCGAACATAGATTTTATGTGATTAACAGGAGCTAAATCAAAGTGGTGCAGTGCATCTGAGCATCAGACTACCTTACGACAATGTAAGACAAATTTCTGTTTGCTCCAGAGCTGCTACACGGCACAGTCTTGTGCTGGGGGTTGGACCGTACACACTTTCAAATGTGCTATACAGTTCAGAGGGAGGGCAAGAAAGAGAAAAGATGGAAAGGAAAGTGAAAAAGGAAGGATGGTGAAGACAGAAACAAGGGAAAGGAAGAGATGGAGAGAAGGAAGGCGGGAGAGAAGATGGAGGAAGAGAGCAACGTTAAGGAAATCAACCCACGAGCTCTCCTTAACAGTAGTTTGGCAGCAAAACAATGCTGGAAAGCCAGCTGCATTTCTTGATTAGAAACGATCACCAAAATATTCCTCTGAGCGGTCCGAATGTAAAGCAGTGGCAAGAGGTGTCTGTATTAAGCACAGCCACGGGTGACGAAAACCCAATAATCCCTTGATGATGATCAGCCGTGGACGCAACACCTGCCTCCTTTGCCACAGTGCTTCTTTGTTGTTATGTCCGGCTTCTTTTCCTGTCGTCGAAGAGACTTTTCAGTAGGTAAACCTGAACGATGGACACCACCACCATTACTGCCAGGTTGAAGGCAGACCAGAAGTTAACTCTGTCAAAGTTGCTCTCTTGTAGATTCCTGTCCCGTGCTTCAAACGCCCTGAGGAATGTCTGGATCTGAACGCTTTTGCCGAATCTTGCTTTGACGTTATTAATAGTTGCCTTAAAAGAAAATGAAAACAAAAAATTAGCACTTTGTAATTCAGCTTTCACGGTGTAAAGATAGCTAGGCGCTGCGCTGCTGGTGTCTGAAACCAATTCCTAAGCTGCAGTTTAGTTTGCCAGCAAACCTGCTGCTGCTGGGGTCTTAATAATTAGAAACTACCGTCCCCTGCTGGTGATAGCTAATCTGGGTAGCACCTCAGGAATAAAGGGACCAAGTTAGAAAACAGACATCCCTGTACTTTTAGACAGTCAATCTTGAGGGGAAAAAGGTTTCCAGCACGAGATTTTCTGGGAAACTTGTCAGTTTCATTTCCTGTAATAGAATTTGACGGACCAATTGGCCCACTTAGTCTTCCGATTTCCCTACCTGATGGATAAGCTGCAGATCCTAGTTAACCAACAGCCTACTTCCTCCTACCCCCCACTAGAATTGCCTTGTCTTCCAAATGTGGTCCCAACGGACATGAAAACAGCCACCCGTATGTCATCTTGACGTAAGACACAAGCCCTTGCAGTGGCTTTGGTATGGGATAAAGTTACTGGCATACCATAGAAACACAGAGTTGACGGCAGATAAGGACCGCAAAGCCCATCCAGTCTGCCCATTTCTTTTTCTACCTTATAAATGTGCCATCGGCCTTTGCTCTGTCAGTGACCTATCTATTCATAGTCATTTGTATTGCTCCCTTATGCCTATCCCATGCCTGTTTGAAGCCCTGCACTGTATTCATAGCCACCACTTCTTGTGGTAAGCCATTCCATGCATCCACCACCCTTTCTGTGAAAAAGAATTTCCTCATTCCCCTTAATCGGCCTCCTCTAATCTCATGCTGTGTCCTCTTGTCCTGCTATTTTCTTATATTTAAACATGTTAGACTCTTTCACCTTGTTTATGCCCTTAAGGTGTTTGAATGCCTCGATCATATCACCTCTCTCCTCCTTTGCTCAAGGGTATACATATTGAGCTCCGCTAATCTGTCCTCATATGTCTTCTGATGCAGTCCCTGCACCATTTTGGTTGCCCTTCTCTGGACTGCCTCAATTTGGTTAATGTCCTTGTGAAGGTGTGGCCTCCAATACTGCACGCAGTACTCCAGATGGGGCCTAACCAATGTCTTGTACAGAGGGATTATTACCTCCCTCTTACGACTTGTGATACCCCTACTAATACACCCTAACACCCCCCTAGCCTTACCTACTGCTTTAGAGGTCTGCTTGGATGATTTTAGGTCATCAGTGATGATGATGCCCAAGTCTCTTTCTTCCTTTGTGACTGCTAGCAACCCTCCCAGCCTATAGGTGGCTTCAGGGTTTCTCTTCCCTATGTGCATGATTTTGCACTTCTTTGCATTAAATCCCAGTTGCCACTCTTCTGACCATTCTGCTAGTTTATCCAGATCTCTTCTCATTCTGCCCACCCCATCTGGATCATCTACTCTGTTGCAGATCTTGGTGTCATCTGCAAACAGACAAACCTTACCCTCTAGTCCATCTGCAAGGTCACTAATGAAGATGTTGAAGAGGACTGGCCCCAGGACTGATCCCTGAGGTACCCCACTTGTGACTTGCATCTCTTCTGACTGTATACCATTTACCACCACTCTCTGTTTTCTGCCAGTCAACCAGTTTGCCACCCAGTTGACCAACTTCTGACCACCCGAGCCTACCCAGCTTATTTATCAATCTTCTATGTGGAACAGTGTCAAAGCTTTGCTGAAGTCAAGGTAGTACATCAACTGCTCCCCTTGGTCCACCACTCTGGTTACCCAGTCAAAGAAATCTATGAGATTAGTTTGACAGGACCTTCCTTTGTAAACCCATGCTGTCTTGGATCCTGTGCCCCTATGGATTCCAGGTGTTGCACTATCCTTTCCTTAAGGATGCCTCCATAATCTTGCCCACTACTGAGGTAAGACTGACCGGTCTGTAGTTCCCCGCCTCTCCCTGCTACCACTCTTGTGGAGCGGATCACATGAGCCCTTCTCCAGTCTTCTGGGACTCTCCTGTGCTCAGAGACTCCCTAAACAATTCTGCTAATGGCTCTGCTAGTTCCTCCTTTAGCTCCTCAGTACCCTGGGATGTGCCATCAGGTCCCATTGCCTTATCCACCTGAGCTTAGCAAGCTCTTGTAGGACCCTTTCTTTGTGAAGGGAGTAGTGCTCACCTCCTCCCCTGTGTCCATGATGCTGAGCTGTGGGCCCTGCCTCACCTTCTCTTCAGTAAATACTGAGCAAAGTATCTATTTAGGATAGATGCCTTTAACAGGGTCCTCCTCCTCACATGCTCCTTTTCTCCATTAAGCTTAGCAATACCCCTCTGGACTTTCTCCTCTCACTAATGTATCTATAGAAAGTCTTGTCACCTTCTTTACTGTTCATGCTAATGTTTCCTCAGTTTGGGACTTTGCCTGCCTTACTGCCTTACCTGCTTCCCTTAGGGCAGTTTGGTATGCCTCCTATCTTCATCCCGCTGTGTTCCCTTATATTTCTGAAGGCCAGCCTTTGGCTCTGACCTTTTCTGCTACTGTATTTGAGAACCAAAGTGGTTTCCTTCTTCTTTGCACTTCCTTTTCTGTCTAACACAATGGGATGTTGATTCAAGTATTGCATCCTTAATGCTTGCCCACTTTGCCTGTACCCCTCACCTGTGTTTCTTTTGCCAGGGCTAGCTTAACTCTATTGGCCATCTTATCAAAGTCAGCTCCTCTGAAGTCCCATATTTTGCCTTGGAATGGGATGATTTAGATGTAGTAGCCAAATTGAACCATACCATGTGATGGTCACTGGCCCCCAGGTGACCTTCTACCTGGAGATCTGTGATCCCTTCTTTGTTAGTCAGTACTAGATCTAGGATAGCCCTGTCTCTTGTGGGTGGCTGTACCAGTTGTTTGAGGCCCTCCCCCTGCAGGGAATCCACTATGAGTCTAGTTCTGGCAGATGTTCCTGCTGGTATTGACCAATCTGTATCCGACATGTTGAAGTCTCCCATTATCAGAACCTCCCCTTTAGCTGTCATGTTTTGTATATCTTCTAACAGTAATGTGTCTATGTCCTCCCCCTGGTCTGGGGGCCTGTAGACAACCCCAGTTCTTATGGCTGTCCCATTTCCTGTTTCCAGGGTGACCCACAGTTCTTCTGGCTCCTTACGTGTATTCTGAATTTCTGTAGCTTTGATATTTTCATTAACATACAGGGCCCCTCCTCCCCGCCTTTTTGCACCTCGGTCTCTTCTGAACAATACATAGCCAGGTACTGAAGTCTCCCAAGTGTGGTTACTGGTAAACCACGTCTCACTAATTGCTACTATGTCCAGTTTAGCCTCTGACATTACTGCCTGCAGGTCTGGGATCTTATTTCCCAGGCTGTGAGCATTTGTGTACATGATTTTCCATTGGCCAGATTTTGGTGTGTTAGTTGTTGGGTGAAGTTTGGCATTACCCTGTGCATCATATGGGAGACAAACCTTTTTCTTACCTGGTGATGCAAATGAATAGCAAACACGCTGAATTCCTGTTTGACCACTAGCTGAGGGGAGGGTGTTCTTCCCATTCGACGTATGGGGTGCTGCACCCCTCTCCCCATTTGCTAGTTTAAATATTCTGCAAAGACGTCAAACTTCTGCCCCAATGCACCGACTCCCTCTTTAGTCAGATGCAGTCCATCAAATTTAAAGAACGTTCGCTCCCAGAACTGTTGCCAGTTCCCTACAAATCTGTGTCCTTTTTCCTGGCACCAGTCCTTGAGCCACGTGTTTAGCTCCCCTATCTCCCCTTCTCTGACCTTCTGTCCATCTGCTCCCCTCTCCCAGACTGGCAAGATCTCAGGATACCACGTTACAGGTGGGGCCTAGAGAACAGAAACTACACATAATACCAAGCCCCTCTGCCCAGAGTCATGTGATGTCAGGGGTATGCACCAGAGTCCAGTTCTTGTGCACACCTCAATACCAGTCCACACACTCCAATACCAATACGTTTGAATACACAAAATGTGTACGGAAATGCAAGCCACACAGCAGTGCATAAAATTAGGGCTGTGGGGGAGGGGGGGAGAAGATAGTTGTGGGTCGTGCTTATTCCCACAGAATGTGTCAGATGAAAAGGACCAGTGGGCCCATCAAGTCTGCTCTATTTTCCCTGCCAAACACTACATCCCAGATGTCGCTCCCTCTTCCCTTACATCTGTTTATTATACCCATGTGTATATCCCGAGCATGCTTGAAGCCCCCCCAGTCTTCGCCCCCACCACCTCCTGTTGCAGGCGTCCACCACCCTTTGTGGAGAAAGGGTTCCTCACATCCCTCTTAATGCCCCCTGTGCTGCTCTTCCTCCTATTTAAGAGACTCCCCTCCTGTACCTTGTTCACTCCCATGAGGTACTTATAAAAGTCTCAATTATGTCCCCTCTTGCTCTCTTCTAGGACCTCCCGCAGCCTCTCCTTGTATGGTTTCTCATGCAACCTCAGCACCATTTTAGTAATCCTCCTCTGGACCACTTGCACCAGTCGATGTCCTTATGTTGGTGTAGTCTCCAGAACCGGACACAGTATTCCGGGGGGGGGTGTGTGTGTGTCTTACAAGGGAGCGATACTGGGGCAACACCACCTCCCTTCTCCTGCTAGAGTTTCCCCTTCCCCATGCACCCCAGCATCCTGCTCACCTTGCCTGCTGCCCCGTCACATTGCCCTGCCACCTTTAGGTCATCAGAATCACCCCAAGGTCCCCTTCTTGCTTGGCAGCTAAGTACCCACCATCTTATACATAGCCCCTGGATCTCCCCGCACTAGGTGCATGACTTTCCAGTTTTTGGAACTGAAATCCAGCTGTCACTCCCTAGAGCACTTCTCTAGTTTCCCCAGATCTCTTTGCACCCCCTTTACTGGGTATCCACCCTGTTGCAGATTTCTGTGTCATCCACAAAGAGAGACACCCTCCCCTCCAATTTCTCCGCAGCATCACTTATGAAGACACTGAAGAGGACTGAGCTATGTACCGATCCCTGTGGTACTCCTCTGGTCACTTTCTGATCCTCTGAGCGACTGCCATCTACCACCACCCTCTGCCTCCTATCTTTCAACCAGTGTGAGATCCCGCACACCCCCTTCTCCCCCCACCCCCAGGTCACCAAGTTTCTTTATCAACCTCCTGTGAGGAACAGTGTCAAATGCCTCACTGAAGTCCAAACAGGTCACACCCACTGCCCTCCCCAATCCACCTCCCACGTCATCCAGTCAAGGGAGATTTCAAATCTATGAGGTTTCTTTAACATAGACCCCCCACCCCCGTGAGGCTGTGCTGCCGGTGGCCCTGCAGTCCATGCATCTCCAGGTACTCCATCAGTCTTTCCTTCAGCAGGGAATCCATTAACTTCACAACCACTGATGCGAGACTGACTGATCTGTGACTGCTAGCCTATTCCCTACTGCCGCTCTAGTGCAGAAGGACCACATCAGCCCTCCATTCCTGTTGCACCACCCCATCTCCAGTGGCGCTAAACAGCATTACCAGAGGGACGGCTAGCACTATCCTCAGTTCCTTAAATACCCTTGGGTGAATCCCATCTGGACCCATTGCCTTGTTTTCTTTAAGGGCATCCAGTACTTGGCAGACTTGCGTCCCCTGCCTTCAGTGTCTTAATGCAGGACTGCCCCCGCTCCCACTTTCCACTGTAAAGACCAAGCAGAAGTATCAATTTAAAATTTTAGCTTTTTCTTGGTCTTCCTCTGCACATTCCCCCCCTCCCGTCTCCTGATCTTCACTATATCATCCTTGCCTTGCTCTTTTCACTCATGTACCTGAAGAAAGTCTTATACCCATTCCTGACCTCCTGGGCACTCCTTTCCTCAATCTGAGCCTTTGCTGCCCTTACCCTTCATCCTGCCTCTCTGTTTCTATAGATATACCTCCAAGTCTGCCTCCATTTAGGTCTCCTTGTACTTCCTGAAATCTGTTTTTTTCTCCTTTACTGCCTTAGCCACCTCCCTTGAGACCCACAGGGGCCTCTCTTTCTCCTCTTACCGTTGCTTATTACCTCTAAACAGCTTGGGGTTGCCCTAATTATTCCCTCCCTTATTCTACTGCATTGTACCTCCACCCCCTCCTGAGGCAGTCTTCCACTGCTTTAAAATCTTCTCCCCTGAACGCCAGTACCTTTGTCCTAGTGTGGGTTTTCTCCTGCCCAATCCATATATCAAACCACACTGTAAGATTATCGCTTGAACCTACAGGTACCTACTGTGACATCTGCAATGCTGTCCCCATTTGTCAGTACCAGATCCAGCACTGCCCTGACCCTGAGTGGGATCTGTAACCAACTGCCTGAGAATGCCCCTTGCAGGGAGCCGGATGAACCTGCTCCTACTTGTAGCTACAGCCTGGATGTTCCAGTCCACATCAGGTAGATTAAAGTCACCCCTAATTATTACTTCCCCCTTGTCTGCCATTTTGCCTACGGCCTCCCCCCAAACACTGTCCATATCCTCCCCCCGTGCTGGTGGCCTTTACATGTGTATAAAGGCCCCTGACCCCGTATCCAAACCAACTCAAAGAACCTCCAGTCCCTCCTTCTCTGATGTGACCTTGTATTTCCATAGCTTTAACATCTTCCTTTACATATAACCCCCTTTTCTCTCTGCCATATCCTTTCTAAACATATTGCACCCTGGTATGGCCACTTCACAGCTGTGGCTGCCAGTGCACCATGACTGTTATGGCCGCCAGATGCAGGTCCGCCTTTGCAATGGCAGCTTGAAGGTCAGGAATTTTGTTTCCTAGGCTCCTTGCGTTAGCGCACATGGTTCTCCACTCCTTTTGTCCCTTCCAGCCCCTGCATTGCCTCCCCTTCCAGAGCCCATCCTTCACCCTTCCTTTTTCACCGATACCTCCCGGCGGAGGGACTGATGTGGGTAACCTGCCGACCCCAGCGCCGAGGGGACTGTTATGGGCACGAGGTCACATGATGTGAACCGGGCCCTCCTGTACAATTTAATACCGGTACAGTTGATTACATAATGTGGGTGATATTCAAAGTGGTTGAGCGCAATGCGCCCCGGTGTGATATTCAAAAAGATGCCTTGCACAGCACAAGTCCCGATGCGCTGGGGCGCATTGATAATGTATGCGGCGCATCTGCAGGGGCCGTGCCCATCCCGATATTCAGCCCAGGATGTGTGGCACATCTGCTGGCACAACCCCCCGATGCACCGCATACTGTGGCACAAAGTTGAGCCTGAAAAGTTTGGCTCAAATGCTGGCGGCTGTACTGCAAGGTGCAACACAGCAATCGCCAGCCATGGGTGGCCGCCCGCCCAGAACACTATTCAGAAGCACCCATCTGTGCCCAGGTAGTCTTGCAGTCCCCCCTTCCTTCTGCCCAATTGCAGGCATTTGTAAGGCAACTAATCCTGGTAGTCTAGCAGTCCCCCACCCCCCGTAACCCACTCACTGGTATCTAATAATAAGAACTATCCCTGGTAGTCTAGCAGTCCCCCACCCACCCCCATAACCCGCTCACTGGTATCTAATAAGAAGAACTATCCCTGGTAGTCTAGCAGTCCCCCGTAACCCACTCACTGGTATCTAATAATAAGAACTATCCCTGGTAGTCTAGCAGTCCCCACCCTCCCGTAACCCGCTCACTGATATCTAATAATAAGAACTATCCTGGTAGTCTAGCAGTCCCCCACCCTCCTGTATGCCCAATCATCCGAAGGACATTTATGAACTGCCCGGTAGTCTAGTGTAACCTCCCCCAGGGCCCGATCGTGGGTACAAATCCGTAATGGTAATCCCTGGATCACCCATCCCATGAGGGGACCCCTGCCCATCCAGCTCCCCCCCGTCATACCTGTCATAGACGGGCGGCTGCACCCCGCCGCATAGCGCCAGTAGAATGACAGCTTACAATGTGTGTTGTAAGCCTACTGGGCCACACTGTGGACCAACAGGCTTACAGCACATACTGTAAGCGATCACTCTGTGGGCGGCCAGGGGGTATGCAGGTGGGGTGCAGCCACCCACAGATGGGAGGCTGGGTGGTCAGGGTCCTCTGCAGGTGGGAGGGGTGCCACTGGACCACCAGGGATTACTGTTATGGATCTGCACCCACCGATAGGGAGCTATAGGGGAAAGGCTACACTAGACCACCAGGGCAGTTCATAGATGTCCTTTCAGACGATCGGGCATACAGGAGGGGTGGGGGGACCACTGGACTACCAGGATTAGATATAGTTGTTTTACAAATGCCTGCGATATCGGGCATACGCGGGGGGTCGCTAGACTACCATGGAGTCACTGCTTGGTGGGCGGTACACAGGGTGCCCAGCGCAAGCTGCCAGGCTGCCCTGTGCAACACATGCAAATGGGGCCATGACGACATGCAAATGCCCCCATTTGTGCCATGCATACATTACTGCCCAATTTGCATGCCCAAGTCTGAATATCGCGGGTGCTGCGCCTAGCGCAACAGGTGCATTCCCAGTCCACCCTGTCTGGGGAATGCGCCGGCGCAATGTCACTGCGCCATGCACATTCTGTGCCATATTCAAAGGTGATGTGCCATGGCACATCTTTAAATATCACCCTATCTTGGACCCGGTGCATCTCAGATGTGCTGTGCCCCCACTTGCGCCATTGCCTGCTGCAGTCTGAATATCTCCCCCAATGTGTACAGAACTGTCAGCCAAACAGCACTGCATAAAATTAACATTGCTCTCAACACCCTGCCTGCCCCGGTGGAGGGAACAGTTGTAGTGGCAGCAGTACTAAATTTTATTTCTTTGTGGCACCCTTCTCTGGAAGCTCAGGGTGTCATTACAACAAAACAGAGGTAGTAACAAAATATGAAGCACAATAAATATCATGGTATTAAATACAACATTCTCACTGTACTAAAATAAATAGTAGCAGCTTCTTGAAATAATATTGGGGACAGTGTGACAGGGAGCTCCTGCCACTCCTGAGGACCGACCTTTTCTTACATCTGTTGCAACAGTTCTTCTATTTCTTAGTCTATTCTGTCCTTTACTAACTCTAGTCCCTAAGGCTGGCCACCTATAGGTATCCCCTTCCCTTTCTTGACTGTGCTATAGTGTCCTCTTTAATTTTCCTTTTCCCTCTCAGGTCCTCGTACAGCGAGGTTATTGTGGTGGCCTCCAAGCGTATGTAAAATAGGTTGTGCTTATCTTGGTTGGATTTAGTATGTAACAGCACTATGTCATAAAATACCTTGATGTATACCCCTTATGTTTATGAAACCTTTAAATGTTGAAAATACTATGGTACTAGGTGTTTTTGATAATGGTAAAAATGACCATTATAGAAATTAAGTTAGCTGTGCTGTTTAAAATGCATGTAAACTGCTGTAAACTGAACAAGTCTGAAATTCCATGGTGATTTGCATATATCCCATGATGCTTTGCTTTATGGAAGTATGTAAGATGCATTTCTTTGAAACTTGATTTGTTGCCAGTGCCCTTTGGGGTAACCCTTCTTTCAGTGCTTCTGTATTGAGGTTCTTTGTCTAAAGCTTTTTTTTTGGGCCCCGCTACCCAAGCAAACGGGGCCCACACAGGGGTGGAGGTTGCATCTCAACCGGTAAGTTAGATCAGAGATCAGTGTCAGTAGGTGCTGGCTAAGTACAGAGAAAGGAAATTCATAGTCTGTTGCTGCAAACTGATGTACTGAAGAAGGAATATGGCATTGCAGAAGCGTATTTCTTTTATTTTGAATAAACATCACACAGAGATTGCATGTTGAACCTGAAGTTCCGTGTCTGGTCCATCTGTTATCCCACAACCCCTCCACAGACAGCTTGAAAAGGGACTCTCCCTCCCCACAAGCCTATGCAAACAGCTGGGTTTAAGTCTCCTTTTAAAGGTCTCACTGAGGGGGCCTCTCTCAGGGCTCTTTGGAAAGGAGTTCCACAGGACCGGTCCCATGAACTTGAAGGCCTGGTCCCCTGAGGTTTTAAGCCTGGCCCTGATAACAATCAGAAGGCCTTCCTCAGTGAAGTGGAGAGGGTGCAAGGGCATGTAAGGAAGCAGGAGATCTGATGGGCAACTCTGGCCCAGCCTGTGTAGGACCTTATAAGTGGGTAACCCAACTCTAAAGGAGATACACCAGTTCGCTGGCAGCCAGTACAGCTCACGCAGTGCCAGAGAGATACGACCGGATGTCAAAAGGCCAGTTAGCAACCCAACAGCTATGTTCTACGCCAGCTGCAGGCTTCGTAGCATACCGCCACTAACTGTAAGGTGCAGACTGCTACAGCAGTCCCGCCTTAAGATCAGAAAACCATGCAACAGTGAGGCCAAGTCACCCCGGGGAAGGGGATAAGGGCTCTAATCCAGCTGATGTTCCTTAGATGGTAAAAACCACTCTGGACTACTGCAGACACCCGAGCCTCAAATGTCAACCCCTTGTCCAGAATGACCCCGAGCTCACCTTTGCAGCAGTCAAAAGTCTAGATGAGCTATCTAAAAATACACCCTGGAGATTAACCCCCCCAAATACTGAAAGATACAAATTTGTAGAGAAAATGAAAGATAGACTTACACAATTTTTTGGGGAAAATACCTCCCCTGAAACCCCGGAGGATATTTATACATAGATACATAGACAGTGTCGGCAGATAAGGGCCTATGGCCCACCCAGTCTGCCCATTTAAGTTTGTAAGTTCAGTTTATGTTTTCCAGGAAGTCTGTTGCCCCTTACCCCTGACCTCCAGAATTCCTTTATGTCTATCCCATGCATTCTTAAATCCCGTGATTGTTTCAGCCCCCACCACTTCCTCTGGCAGGGTGTTCCACGACCACCACCCGTTCTGTGAAGAAATTCTTCCTCACGCTTCTCTGAATCGTCCTCCTCCAACTTCATCCCATGCCCTCTAGTCCTGGAACATCTTTTCGCTTAAAATAGTGCATTCCTGCACCCTGTTCCTCCCTGTAAGATACCTGTATATCTCTATCATATCCCCTCTCTCCCTCCTCTCCTCCAGGGAGTACATGTTCAGTGCTTTCAACCTGTCCTTACAGGACTTGTGAAGCAATCTATGCACCATCTTTGTTGCCCTCCTCTGAACCTTCTCTACCCTGTCTATGTCCTTACGTATGTAAGGTCTCCAGAACTGCACAGTGTACTCCAGGTGCGGCCTCACTAGTGTCTTGTATAGTGGAATTATGACCTCCCTTTTCCTGCTGGTGATGCCCCTGCCTATGCATCCCAGCATCCTATTTGCTTTACCTGCTGCCTTTTCACACTGTTTCCCTGCCTTGAGGTCATCAGAGATGATAACTCCAAGATCCCTTTCCTGCTTGGTGCATGCTATATCCTCACCCGCCCAAGTGATATATTGTGCCAGGGTTTTTGTGCCCCATATGCATTATCTTGCACTTCCTTGCATTGAATTTCAACTGCCAAACCCCTGACCATTCTTCAAGTTTCTGCAGGTCCCTTCTCATTCTCTACACCTCTGGTGTGTCTACTCTGTTACAGAGCTTTGTGTCATCAGCGAACAGTGAAATTCTGCCTTCTAGGTCCTGCGCAATGTCACTGATGAAGATATTGAATAGTACCGGTCCCAGCACTGATCCCTGTGGTACCCCGCTGGTCACTCTTCCCTCTGTGGAGTGACAGTCATTTACCACCACCCTCTGTGTCCTGCTGCCCAGCCAGTTACCTACCCACCGCACTACTGTCCTGCCTACACCCATATTCCCCAGTTTGTGCAATAGTCTTCTATGTGGCACAGTGTCAAAGGCCTTGCTGAAGTCCAGATAGGCCATGTCCACTGCACTCCCTGATCCACCTCCTAGTCACCCAGTCAAAAATTCAATGAGGTTGGTCTGACATGACCTTCCCTGGTGAAACCATGCTGCCTTGGGTCCTGTAGTCCATTGACAACCAGATGTTCCACCAATCTCTCCTTCAGTAGTGCTTCCATGATCTTCCCCACTACCGAGGTGAGGCTGACTGGTCTGTAGTTCCCGCTTCCTCTTTGTTCCCACTTTTGTATAAGGGACTACATCTGCTATCCTCCAGTCTTTGGGTACCTCCCTGTTTCTAGTGATCGGCTAAACAGGATAGCAAGAGGTTCAGCCACCACCTCTCTTAGTTCTTTAGGACCCTGGGGTGCACCCCATCTGGCCCCATTGCTTTATCAACTCTTATTACTCCAGTTCCTTCAGGATCCTTTCTCGTGTAAAGGGACTTATGTCCATTTCTGCACCATTCTCACCCCTTGTACTCCCTTCAGACCCATTACCCTCCTCTTCCTCAGTAAAGACTGAGCAGAAATACCTGTTCAATATGTCAGCTTTACTGTTGTCATCCTCCACAGCCCCATCCTCCCCCTTCAGTCTCACTATCCCTCCCTTTGCCTTTCTTTTTTCACTTATGTACCTGTAAAAAGTTTTGTCCCCTCTACCCACTGATTTTGCAATGTGTTCTTCTGTCTGAGCTTTGGCTTCCCTTACTGACCTCCCTTTGCTTCTCCTGGTACTTCTCCCTATCCCCTTCTGCCTGTGTCTTTTTGTATTGCCTGAATGCAATCTTTTTGGCTTTCACTTTCTTTGCTACCTCTTTGGAAAACCATAATGGTCTCTTCCTTTTCCTCTTGCTAACCTGCTTAATACATAATTTGTTGCTCTTGTAATCCCCATTTTAAATACTTCCCACTGTTCCTCAACCCCTGATTCCTGCCCCATTCCCTTAATGCCTCTTTCAAGTATCTCCCCATTTTCTCAAAGTTTGCCCCCCTAAAATCCAGGATACGTGTTTTTGTGTGGTTTGGTTCTGCTCTTTCTGTGATTTCAAACCACAGTGACTGGTGGTCACTGTTCCCCAGGTGCTCCCCCACTCTTACCCCCCCCCACACACTGTCCCTGTTTGTGAGCACAAGGTCCAGTATTGCCTTCTGCCGAATTTGCCTGATATTTGTTGGCAGAGCTCGAAATTCCAATAGAAATGGTGTTCCGTGCACACCAAAAAACGAGCACGGACCACCAGATTCTTCCCCCTGGTAAATCGCGGTGTACACCGCTTCAAGGAGCGATGTTTGAGTGGCCGCCATGCACCTGCATGTGTTTATTTTTCTTTTCCTCCCTTATTTCAGCTCCGGAGACTGTTTGGCACCTTCTCAGATGCTCCAGCCAACCGTAATGCCGCATTTTGTCTGCCCAGTCCAAGACCGATCGAAATCTCGCGTTCACTAGTGAGATTTCAGTCTTGGGTTGAGCCATTGCGTACTTGCTTTCCCTCACTCCCGGGGCGGCAACCATGCCGACAGGACTCTCTTGCTCCAGGCTCCTCTCTCCGGACATCACAGCAGCTCCCGGTCTGGTAAATTTAGGGGGCTGACTGAAACGGAAGGGTGCAGGGAACGAACAGAACAGTCACTGGGGAGGCAGTATAGCGCAGTGGTTTAAGGCTCTGAGCTGCAAATCAGGCGATATCCAGCAGACCAGACCTGGGTTTGAATCCCACAGCTTTCACTTACATACTGTGTGACCTTGAGCAAGTCACTTAACTTCCCTGTGCTCCCAGGATGCACCTGTAAAAAAGCTTTCAGCTTAGTGTGCTACTCCTGGTTAAACAACTAAATAAAATAAAACAAATAAAACTACTGGAAGGGAGGGTGGATATGGGACACAATGGTTTTCTGTGACATTTTGAGCGTTGGTGAGCTTAGGAAACAGTCGAGGGGGGTCTGGAATAACGGAGGGCAGATTTTGCTGTGTTTTGCAAACTCGCCAGCATTTGTTGGGCAGACTGCCTAAAAAAGGAGAAACAAAAAAGGGCAACAAGGGAAAACTTTTACAGGGAGGACACTGCAAAAAAAAAAAAAAATTTTTGTTTAGCCTTTTTGGGCAGAGATACCCTGGCACAGAACAAGGGAAAACCAACTGCCTGACAGTACTCTTGGTACACGTTCCAGCCCAGAGACAGAGTAATTGCCCGGTTTCACTCAGGGAGGGGCACTGTGCCATAAAATAAACAGACAATCATGTTCTAATATTCCTGATTTGGTGAGGCACAAAAGGCTCTTTTCCCATGGTACCCCCCAAAAAGAGACACCAGACATCTTTTAAATTTTTTTATTGAGAAAAAAAGAAAAACACCCCACATTCGTCTGTACATTTCATTGAAGCAGCTTTATTTATGCAGCTCATTTTCTTTTCTGGGCAGACTTCTCCCTGTAAGGGGGGGGGAGATCAGATTCTGGGCAACTGGCCAAGAAGAATTGAGGACGAATTAAACAAAACCTCAACACTGACTCACTGTCCTCTGCGGATGAATCTGCAACACAGCAAAAAAACCCAGGGCTAAAAATAAATTGTGATCACAAGTCTGCTTGACACTCACTGCATATCTCGATTGCTGCCATTCTCTCTGGGGTGGATTTATCGCAGTTAGTTCTGCATCCACTGCCCCTTGCCCGTTTGGTCAGGGCATGCTTCTTTGCTGCCAAATTATAAGAAATTGCCAGAACTGCCAAGATGTGGTGTTTTTGGAATGGAGTAAAGAACCCTAAGACCACAGCAGCAGAGAAGGAGGCTCTTAGAAAAAAGGAGAGAGGTGCTGCTTATGACAAAAGTAAAGTAGTGCATACTTTTCAAGAACACTGGGTAACAAAGTACGCTTGGATTGAGCTTGACCCTGAGAAAAACGTAATGTTTTGTAAAGCATGTAGGAAATTCCCAGACATTGCAGACACAACATCAGCGTCTTATGAAGGGGGCTGCAACAATTTCACTGAGCAGTCTTTACAAAAACATGCCAAGTCTAAGAAGCACTCCCTCGCTGATGCCAGATTTGTAGCCGAATCCCAGCAGGTGTCTGCTGCTGACAGAGCAATCAAAATGCTCAATTCTAATGTGGCACATCGTGTGCAGATCTTAATTGAAATGCACATGCCTTGGCTAAACACGCTAGGCCATATACAGTCTTCCCGTGGATGCGTGACCTTGACAAATGTAAAGGAGTTGATACTGGGGAAACCTATCACAATGACAAATCATGCCGGATGTTCATTAGTAATATCGCTGAAGTGGAACGTAAGAAGCTGGCGGATGTGGTGAAGAATGCGGACTTCATATCCGTAATGATAGATGGTGCTACAGATTCCAGTATAAAATAACAGGAAATAATTTACGTAAGAACAGTAAACAAGAGGGTGCCAGATGTTTTATTGCGTCTCTGGAAAAGCCCATACAAAGCTGATGCAGCAGCAATCACGGCATGCATTGGTCAGGCCATGTTGTCACAGACAGTCAGCAGACTGGAAAAACAAATTGGTAAGGCTTACCTCCGATGGGGCAGCAGTGATGACCGGTAGAAGAGGGGGGGTGGCCACACTACTGAAAAAGGATCGTCCTCATCTAGTCACAATCCACTGCAATGCACATAGGCTGGAGTTAGCCCTGAAGGATGTCTTTAAAAACATCACATATAAAAAAAAAAATAAAAAAATAGACCAATTACTGCTGGAGATCTATCTGTTTTATAATTTTTCACCTCTAAACTGCAAAAATCTGAGAGTCCTGTCAGGCAGTGGGAGTAAGATGCCTTATTCCAACCAGAGTGGGAGGAACCAGATGGGCACAACACACATTAACAGCACTGAAAGTGCTCATCACAGACTACCCCGGGATCCTGCTGCACTTCCAACAGGTATGTACGGTCCTATACTCCATTTTAAGCACAGTCTAGATTTGTTTAAAATTGGAACTACTGAATGGCCACGCGCAGCGGTGGTTGGATTGTCGATTGCGACAGACCCGAGTTCGGAACGCAGCCCGGTCACTGGAGGGCGGCCGGAGGAGAAGGATCAAGCGCCCTATAGACAGCTCTCCTTCCCCGGGGTAGGGGACTGGTCCAGCGCCTGGAACGCCTAAGCGGAGGCTGGGAGTATCACAGGATGCACGGCCCAAAGTTAACTGGGGAGGAGGCGACGGCCTATGCCATGACGTCACTACGCTGCCCCCAACAGGAAAACGGAAAATTGCTCGCTGGCCGCCGGATGACGGCTCTCCGTTCCCTGAGTGCCTCCAGTACCTTCCCAGGGCCTCCTGTTCCTCAGCAGCATCCCCGGGCCCTAGGTAGAGTGTGCCGGGGTCATCCCCTCTCCACGGTGCCCTTCCCCCTCGGAGGAGGGGGACCCGCCCGGCGAAGGGATATGGCAGGATATCCTGGAGATCGGCTGCGATCTGAAGACCAGAGGAGGGCTGGGTAAGGGCAGTGGGGAACTTGTGGAGCCTGAAGGAGTGGGGACCAGCGAAGCATGGGAGGTGGGAAGAAAAAAAAAAAAAAATGGAAGTACTAAAGCAACAACTTTTCTTGTTTTCTCAGATGCAACTTGGCAGATCCTGAGGGGACCAAGCAGTGAAGGCCAAGGGCTACTTGAAGAGCATGCAGACCTGGAGATGTCTACGCTACATTCACCTGATGGCAGACATCCTGGAAGAGTTCACAAAAGTCAACCTGCTTCTTCAAGCAAATGATACTTCAGTGGGAGAGGTGTTTGAATCACTTCAGGACCTGAAGGACTGCCTTGTAAAGCTGAAAACAAGGAATTTTTTTTTTTTTTTTTAAGTTAGAAAAAGCATTTTCCCTCCACACTAGCCAGGAAAAAAAAAAAAAAAAGTAATCTCTGTCAGGACAAGTTAGGTCAGGCCAGGGACACTAGTCTTTTTTTTGTTCTCGTTTTCTAGACCTGGAAAGCACCTGCTAAATCTGAATGTCTTGGAGGGACCCGAATTCCACGGACACACCCTATCTCTTGACAAAGTGGACCAGTTTTCCGTTGACAGACACACACTACTGACAGCTACGATCCTAAATGTCACAAACAGGTTTGAAGACATGCACCAGACGGACTCCATTATGGTGGCCATGAACCACATTATGAACTTTAAACAGTGGCCAACAAGCATCTTGACAGATGTGTTAGGGTGGGAAAATAACTGACTGGGTGGCACTGGGAGACTCATCTTTAGCTTAGCAAGGTGGGAGGTGAGACAGTTTTTTTCCAATTTGTTTCAAATTATGCGGAGGATGCAGTAGCTGGTGTCATAGAGGAGTTCAGACCAGTCCTCACTGAACAGAACATAGATCCAGACTTTTTTTTTATTTATTTTATTTTTTTTTTTTTACCAATTATTTTACCAGGTGAGACACACTAAGCTGAAAGCTTGTTTCCAGGTGCAACCGGGGAGCACAAGGAAGTTAAGTGACTTGCTCAGGGTCACACAGTAAGCACCTAGGGGGCTGTGGGATTCAAACCCAGGTCTCCAGATTTGCAGCTCAGAGCCTTAACCCACTGCGCCATACTGCCTCCTATGTGTTTGTGTGTAGCAGAGTGGACCAAAAAAAAAAAAAAAAAAAATCACATAGAGAAGGTGATTTTTCTTCTTCTACCACTAACAATCAGCAGATTCTCAATACTGTCAGGCTGCAGATCAGGTCAGGGTATTACATGTCTCCCCAACCACACACACAAAAAAGGTACGCCAATGCTGTAGAAGCAAATTGGCCAGATATTCATCAGGCTTGCCAAGACAAATGCCACAACATTTTGGGACTAGTAACCTTAATTTGTACTCTACCAGCAAGTACAGCTGTTTGTGAATGTGGGTTTAGCCTAATGAAAAAGAATAAAATCCGATTGGCGAAGTTCATTAGGAAAGGACAGTCTCATAGACTTAATAAGCATCTCATTACATACAGCATGTGAACAGGAATTTGATCCAGTTCCAGTCGTTGAGTACTGGTTAAAAAGTGGTAGACAGAAAAAAAGGCCTTCTTTGCAGCCATATGGTCCACGGAACAAAAGAGAAAGCAATGAGCAGGAGAAAGAAGAGGCAGACAGCTCAGAAGTAGATTTAGACTAATCTTTCATATCTGAAACTTATTCTGAAAAACTTTGTCTGATGATGATCTTGAATGTCCTCCCCTGTCAGTGTTGTGCCCTAGTACTACTGGTTTGCAGGAAACTTAACTGTGGGGAGAGGGGGGATTCTTGCATCACTGAGTACTCGCGTGATGATGACATGATTCTGTTGTAATCATGTCCTCCACATTTAAGGTTTGACCTTTCTTTGCCACCCAACTGTTGAGTCCTGCTTGGATTAAATGTCTTCATGTTTCCTACATATCGCTATCTGCAGTTCAACTTAGTGTCACTCCAGGTTTTTTGGTGGCAAAATTAATTTTGCCTGGTCACAGTACCACCCGATTTACAAGTCATGTTTGATCAGTACAGTCTAATTTGTCAAATCTGTGAGCTCTCTCAGTCCTTGTTCTACTAATTTCAGTTTTGTTATAACAGACATGGTTGTGTAGACTAATGCTAACTTGTCAAGCAGCAGCACAGATAGCCAGTCCTAGTAGCACAGTCAGTCAAGTACAAGTTTGAGAGGCAGCTGAAAATAATACACCAATCAGGTACTGTTTTATCTTACTAATTAAATGTGCCTGGAATGAATCTGAGGTAGGCAGCTGATCACCAAGTAGTCCAGATTGGTATGTGAACAGAGTATCTTTCAGTCATCATTTTCCTTCCCGTCTTAGTATAGCCCTGACTCCCAATAAGAGAGAGGCCATGCACTGACAAGGAGACGTGGCAGTTACTGGACCACTCAGCACAGCAAAAATTAGATAACGAACGGTACAGTACAATTCTGGCCAAACTGGATTTCACGTAAAAATTACAAAAATCGATCACTATTTAGGAGCAGGGTGTTTTAAATTTGTAAAATCTGGCCAACTGGTCATGTCATGGTAATAAAACTATCACGTACTGTCACAGTGCTGTAACAAATTATGTTGGATTAACTGAATCACGAGCTTCTGTTTACACTAGCTGCATTTTTTCGTAGTGTTGTCTTGATGAAGTAGACAAAAAGCAAGAAGACAAAGAGATACTCAATCATCAATGAATGTCAATTGCTGCTTGAACATTTCAGCTGTGCATAAGCTCACTGTCATCACTAAAAGCAAAATGACTGTCCAGGGTTTTGTGCTGCATTTTTGGGTTAAACTGCAATTCATGTTACTATGTAGTGTGAGTGTCTATACTCTGCCTTGGATTTCAGACAGACTTTTTCCCTGCGTGTGTCAATTATTATAAACTGTTTTGCTGTCAGTCAGTGCTGCAAAAGCACTTATGTATGTGATGCCTGGCTGCTATATTTTCTGTGCATCACTCTTTTCTGTACATGCACAGAATAAAGTGGAAGCTCACCTTACCTACAAGGTAAAGAAAAAATAAAATGAATGGAGAATTTTTAGAACTTGTTTTTTTACCTTTTATGTAATCAGACAAGGATGTACTGATGGTTGGTGACATTTTCTAGCAAGTATACAAGAAGGGGGTGGCATACCATTTTCTGGGACAGAATACCACATCTGGGGAACTGGTAACCCATGCGGTACACCACTTCTTAAAATGAATTTTTAGCCCTGGTTGGGATGCTATGAAGGCAACAATTAGTAGGGAATTTATCTCCTATACATCTTGTATGAAAAAGAAGCAGGAAAGTGAATATAGGAAACTAATGACTACTTTACAAAACTACCAATTAATGTACAGGAAAAGGAGACTGAGATCTCCAAATACAAATAAAGGATACTAAAGCGGCAATTCAGACAATATTAGATGATAAAATCCAACAGTCACTTATTTAAAGTTATCAGTGTATGAAGGGAAGGCAGGAGGTATGAGAAGATTAGTCTGTAAGCTACGAGCCCCCCCCCCCAAAAAGCGGCCACCATTCTTAAAATTAAAAATCCTCAAACAGGACAAGTTACCTATAGAGAGGATGATGTGTGTCAGATATTTTCAAACTATTATCAAGACCTATATAAAAGGGAGGACCTAGCCACCCTGAGCAGTGGCAAAGTATTTTGGGACAGTTACGGCTTCCAACCTTATCGGAAACTCAAGCCCAAAAGTTGATGGCACCGATCACAGTAAGACAAGGTTACTGTAGCACTTAAAAATCAGGCCACTAACTGTTGCCAGCGAATGGTATAAATGTTTCCAAGCAGAACTACTCCCTAGACTCCACTCCTATTTTGGGATCTGGCCGGAGGAGCCTCCCCACCACCATCATGGGATTTTGCCATGATTACGGCTATCCCTACACCAGATAAAAATAAAATTTTACCATCCTCGTACTGTCAGTGGAAAACATTAGACTTTCATATTAATGACATTCATTATATATATATATATATATATATATATATATATATATATATATATATATATATATATATATATATAAATAAAAATAAAAAAAAAAAATATTGCTTTCTTCTCCGGGCAGTCCTTGCCAATAAAATATTTTTCTAATATAAAATGGCACATGTCCTGAAAATATGGTTTAAAGTCAGAAAATCCAAAATGTTTGTCTCAACATATGAATACTGTAAAATCCTTTCTTCAGAGGATTTGTTCCTTCCATCTAGGTCTGACCAGACTTTTACTAAATGGCGCCGGCTAGGACTGGAACATAAATTTCAGTTTTTGGGGTACCTGGGTGTCCTGACATTTGAAGAGCTAACCCTTAAATATAATATTCTGAGCTCTGACCTTTTTAGGCCTTTCCAGGTCAGGAATTCTATATTACGAAGTAGGGTGATCCAGGCCAACCTCCCCTCCCCCCACACACACTTAAATTATACATGGACCATATCCAGGGCAACCACAGGGACCATCTAATAGGGTATTTATGCAAAATCATGAGGGATTTAACCTTAGAGTCTGCAGATTCAATCTGACAGAGTTGGAACAAGGATCTTGGCTTGGAGGTCCCTGGGGAACAACAGATGGAATCAGCTTTAGCAGTAGTGAAGATTACTTCAACAAATATATGAAGAGAATTTTCATAGAAGTGCCGTTATAGATATTTTAGATCTCCTTCGAGGCTTACCAAGTATTTGCCAGCTAGCTATGGGAAATGCTGGAGGGGCTGTGGGCGTTCGACGACTTGGGCCATATCATGTGGGAATGCCCTATTCTCATGCCATTTTGGAAGTAGTAACAAAAAGATAGATTGCTTGGGGAAAGTCAGTTGCTCTTACAGCAGAAATGTTTTTTATTACACATATACCCAGAGCATAGTCCATCATGGACCAGAACATTACTTCCGGTCCATCTTCTGGCTGCAAAAAAAGCCATTACGAGATGGTAAATGACCCAGAAGGTCCCCACCATACAGGAATACAGAGACATCATGGCAAACATTTATAAAATGGAAAGTCTAACAGCTAAAATGCAGGATAGGGATCAACAGTTCCGATCTCGGTGGCAGAGATGGATTACGCACCAAATGACAGTGGACTGGGACTTTTGTCCCTAAACCCGGGGAAAGATGAATTTGGGAGAGGGATGGGGGAAAGAATTAAGGCTTGGAACTCTATGTGCTGCCTTCCTCACCACACAGTGTCTTGTAAAGGTATTCTCATACTAAATGTGGATTATGTATACACCCATAACCAAGAAGAATGTCTGTCTACTGGTCACTGTGTTTTTTGAAGGAAAACAAAGAGAAATTAAAAAAAAAAAAAGTCTAGGTGACCTGAGCAGATGCCCTGTCTCCCTCTTAACAGCTGCTACTCCCCCTTTCTGAGCTGGCTCAATCACCCATACTTCAGTTTTATCCCGGTTACGTCTCGGCCAGCTCAATGACAGCCAGTCTTTGACCTCGGCCAGGTATTTATTCAACACATCAACCATGCCAACTGTTCTGGGTGCAAAAGATAGACAGAGCCAAGTGTCACCAGCAAAGCACAAAAAACAACTCCGTACTGTCCACTGACCCTACCCTGGGGCAGCATGTACACCACAAAACAAAATGGGTTAGAACACTAACCCATGGGGTACCCCACAGTGCAGGGCTATCGGGAATGAGGAAGAGTTTCCCACAACTACCCTTTGAGTCCTGCCAGTGAGGTAGAATTCAAACAAGCAGATGACATTTTACCTACTCCATTAGTTGACCCAATAACAGCCCATGATGCACGGTGTCAAACACTGAGGAGAGATCAAGGAGAATTGACCACTCTCCTCTATCTCTCACCCTGAGCAGGTCATTATGCACCCTGATCAACGTGGTGTCTGTGCGATGCTTTGACCTAAAACCAGACGGGAGAGGTTCACCGATGTCAAAAGCAATGAGGTATGCCTCGAGCCGCAGTGCAACCACCTTCTCAATAAAAGTCCAAAAATGGCAGGTTAGAGACTGGTCGGCAATTTGCCAAGCTGTCCAGGTCCAGTGATGGCTTCTTCAAGAGGGGCTTCAATACATTCTTCAATGCAGCTGGAAAAATCCTCTCTGACATGGAGCACCAGACAATCACAGTGAACACTGGACCCACCTGCCTGATATAACTCACTATTAGAAGGGTCAGGCTTGGATCCAGTTTGTAAAATGTTGGCCACAGCTCTGAAATCACCTCACCCATCATCGCAAGTCTAACTCTCCCCACAACTACTGAATGGTACTGCGGCTCACTGACTTGACCCTACTGGGTTGTAACGGCCCACTTAGGGAGACCCCAGCCCAAACAGAGGACAACCTGTCCAAAAAGAACCAAGCGCACACTTCGCATTTAGAAGATGAAACAGCTTTCACAAAATCCAGAGAGGCCAGATGAAGAAGTCAGCTGAGCTGGTTGGTTTCTTCCAGCAGCAATCTCCCTGGAAAGGAATCCTGCATTCTTATGGGCGACTGCCCGTGGATACTCACCGCAGTGGGTAGTCAAAGCCAGTCTGTCCTCCTGGGCCCTGTATTTCTTCCAACACCACTTCATCCTCTGCCAGTTTGCTTTCATTTCCCTCAGCTTGCCGCGATACCATTGTGAGTCAAGGAGTGAAACCAGTGGGCGTACATAAGCTGGTGCAACAAGGTTGAAGGCTGCACCGACAGCTGTATTATAAGCTGCAGATGCCTCCTTCGATCTCCTGGCGCATGCCGACATATCCAGCATGTCAAGCACCACAAAGTGTCCCTCTGGCTGTGACCCTTGAAGTGCAGAACTGGACCCACCTCCACAGGGGGTGGACTACAAAGGGGTGCCCTAAAACCTGATATCGCAATGATCGACCAACTGATCGATCAATCCTGTGGTCTTTCACCTCAAGCCCCAGAAACAATATGAGGTCCAAAGGGAGGCCGTGTTGGTGGGTTGCAGAAACAAAAACTTGAGAGGCCCAGGGATTCCATTCCCCACAGGAACTCTTGCCCAGAATGCTAGAGTTTGCAGTCGATCCAGGAACTGAAGTCACCCAGAATAAACCATTTAGACTACTCCAACACATTGTTGGCTATGAAGTCTGCTATTTCCTGCAGAAAATCACCCTCGCATCCCATGCACTCAAATGTCAAGGTATCTCCCCACTGGGTGAACTACCAAGCTCAGTTTAACTCTACAACAGATGGCCATCCCCACAATGTGGTCCTTCCTCGGGTAGTGCACCATAACCCAGCTGGGATGGCAGATCTCTGTGAAGCAAGCCAGATCAGAGGAATGAGATATAAAATCCACTATAACAGTGGACTTACTCCTCATCTATCAGGCATTACACAGCACTGCCAAGAGAAGACATGTTGCAGCAGCCAACCCCTCAGATACCTGTCCCTAACAGCTGGGTATGGCCTGCAGTCCTGGCAGGAGGATAGTTGGTGGCGTACCCATCCTGGGTAGGGGACCACTGTGCGTGGTCTGCCTGCCCCGGCATAGGGGACCGTTGTGGGCGGTCTACATACCTCGACATAGGAGACTGTAGGGGATGACCTACCTGCCCCGGCGTCGGGGACCGCTGCGGGCGGCCTGCCTGCCCCGTTAGGGACCACTGCAGGCGGCTTACCTGCCCCGGCATCAGGGACCGCTGCGGGTGGCCTGCCCTGGCATAGGGGGACTGTTGCGGGTGGTCTGCCTGCCCAGGCATGGGGGACCACTGCAGTAGGCCTGCCTGCCCTGGCATAGGGGACTGTTGAGTGGCCTGCCTGCCCTGGCATAGGGGACCGCTGAGTGGCCTGACAGGACAACCACTGTGGGCGGCATGTCTGCCTCAGCAGGTGACCACTGTTAACACACAAGACGTGTATCTGTATATTATATACTGGAGCTAAACACAGGCAAAAGTACATACAGTATATGGATGTTCCAGCTACAGTTCTGCAATGATATGCCAAACTTAAAAGTACTACTATGTGGAAATAAAGTGCCAAAATACAAAGTCTACACACAGCACATGTTTGCTTCTGCTCCTCCAGCCCAGGCAAAGCCCAACGAAAAAAATCTGCCCATGTCACCACAGACCCATTGCCAGTAGGCTGGCACCCGTCTTACTGCCTTCCAGGGGTGGAAAAAGATTACCACAAACAAATGAGTCTTGGAGGTACTAGGACAGGGCTTCCCCTTATACTTGGAATTCAGAGACAGTAGCAGATATGGACGCCTATAGTTACACCATCTCATATTCATCAGTAATATTCTTTTAGATGATCCCCATCCATCCATCCATACATCCATATACGTCCAATTTATTTTTAAAAGACATTAATGTTCTATCTACATCTGCTGGTAGAGAATTCCATATACGTATTATTCTTTGTGTACACTACGTTTTTCTTTTGTCTGCTTTAAAACGGTTAATTTTAACCTGCCTGGTGTGACTTCTTGTGAAATGTATGTCATTACAGAACCCAAGACCTAGAACATCCATCATTTCACTAGCCCATGTGTAAATTACAGAACAGTAGTAGGTCTCTCCTTATCCATCTTCTGTGTAGGCTGAGTGTGACAGGAAGCTCCTGCTACTCTTGAGGACTGACCTTTTTCACAAATCTGTTGCAACAGTTCTTCTATTTCTTAGTCTATTCTATCTTTTACAATTTCTAGTCCATAAGGCTGGCCACCTATGGGCACAACCCTCCCCTTTCTTAACTATGCTAGTGTCCTCTTTAATTTTCCTTTTCCCTCTCAGATCCTTGTACAGGGAGGTTACTGTGGTGACCTCCAAGCGTATGTAAAACAGGTTGTGTTTATCGTTGTTGGATTTAGTATGTAATAGCCCTATGTCATAGAATACCCTGATCTATATACCTTATGTTTATGAAACCTGTAAATGCTGAAAATACCATGGCACTAGGTGTTTTTGATAATGGCAAAGAGTACTAGGTGACTATTATAAAAATTAAGTTAGTTGTGCTATTTAAAATGCATGTAAATTGCTGTAAACCAGACAAGTTTGAAATGTCATGGTGATCTGCATATATCCCATGAAGCTTTGCATTATGGAAGTATGTATGATGCATTTCTTTGAAACGTGATTTGTTGCCAGTGCCCTTTGGGGTAACCTTTTTGTTTCTGTACAGAGGTTCTTTGTTTTTAGCTTTTTTTTTTTTTTTTTGTCTTTTTGAGCCCCCACATAGGGATGAAGGGTTTTCACTGAAAAGTGGTTATATCAGAGATCAGTAGGTGCTAGCTAAGTGCAGAGAAAGGACATTCGTAGTCTACTGCTGCAAATTGATGTACTGAAGAAGGAATATAACATTGCAGAAGCTTAATTTCCTGTATTTTGAATAAACATCACACAGAGATTGTGTGTTGAACCTGAAGTTCGGTGTCTGGTCCATCTGTTATTCCATAACCCCTCCACACTGTGCAACGATGAGCATTTAGACTTTTGCTGTAATCCATGTGCTTGAACCACCCCCATTCTTCTTGCTGCCTTTTGTTGAATTTGTTACAATTTGTTTCTGCTTCCATGGTTTAGGCCACCCCGAAACTGAGAGCAGTCCACTGTCAATGGTCTGACAGATCACTTGTAAATTGGGAGTAAACTTCCCTGGTTCTATGGTTGAAATGCCGCATAATGTTTAAGCAATAAGGCATGACAGAGTGTGTTACTGCATAACGACGTCACTCCTAGGGTGCCTTACTGCTATTATACAATGGCTTGTTTTAAAATCATATTGGGGAAGGAAAAAAAAAGCTTTTTTGGTAACATTTTTATTCTTTTTTTGTATGGGAGGCATATTTTGGAAATTTAAGAAACTGTAGTCCAGTAGTTAGTGCTGCTGCTAATACAGTGGGTCTCTTACATGGTCACCCACCACCACCACACACACACACACACACACACACACACGTACTTGTGTGGTAATATTTGGTCTCCCTTGAAATTTAATTGCCATGGTTCTGCTGCTTGTCCTGGGACCTGTTGAAGATGTTTTTCCTTTTCTTCGTGAAAGCTCCATTGACAGTAAAAACAAAGACGACGACAGCGAAGCAGAGTAGAAACTTCTGGTTTCCCGCTCTGCCTCTGTTCAGTACCAGAACGTCAATGGGGACATCCAAGTTATGGAACTGTTTTAGTTTGTAGACTGGTATTACTGAACAGGCAGTGTATGTGGGTTTGTTTAGAAACAGCTAAGGGTTTGAAAAGGAATACCAAAGTATATGTGTGATTTTGTTGAAATGGCTGAACGTGCAGAGTTTTAAAGGGGGAGGCAGCTACAGTGAAGTGCACCCGGGAAGCACAAGACAAAGTACAGTTACGTAAGAACTTACCGTAACCGTAGATCTTCGAGAGGAGCTCTTGCAGCAGGTAATACCAAAAGGACTAAAGATACCAGGCATTAGGACCCCAACGAAAAATCTAGCTAGCCATCTGTGGCGGGGAACTGGCCCCGACTCCACCTGACGTCAGACGTAGTGTAAAGGGGCGGTCCCCCGGCACCATCTCAGTTCTCTCACAGGAGAACCGGCTGAACACAAAATGGAGAACTGACGAGGGTCTCCCATACCCAAAGAGAAAGAAAAAAAGACCATGTCCCTGGGGGAGGGAGAGTGGGAAAGCCACCTGCTGCAACAGCTCCTCTCGAAGATCTACTGTTACGGTAAGTTCTTAAGTAACTGTACTATCTCACTTCAAGGGGGAGCTCTTGCAGCAGATAATACCAATAGGACCGAGTCCCAAGCAGTACCCAAAGATAGACCCAGGTCAGATGGGAGGAGGATACACTGATAACTGGCAGCTGATAAGGTGGAACTTAGGAGAGAAGACCCTGAAGGCCTAGTAGTCTAAAGCCTGCTCTCCTCCTAGAGGCAATGTCCAGACTGTAGTGCCTGATGAACGTGTGGACTGAGCTCCAGGTGGCGGCAGCACAAAGGTCTGCCGAGGAAACATTCCGCAGACAGGCAAATGAAGTTGCCACAGCTCTGGTACAGTGGCCCCTCACCGATCCCAGTAAGGGCCTGTGGTGGTGCCGATAGCAAAAGGTGATGCAATGCACCAGCCATCTGGTCAGTGTTTGCTTGGTGACCAGAGCCCCCGTCTTTCTACAAGCGAAATGAGACGAACAGCTGATCAGTCTGCCTAACGGAACTAGTTCTGTTTAAGTAATACCCGAGGATCCCATGTACATCCAGAGTATGCAACAGGGCCTCCTTTTTATTAGAATACTCTGGATAATAGACCGGAAGCTGGATGTCCTGGTTCAGGGTAAGCTCAGAAACCACTTTTCGGCAAAAACTTAGGGTCAGTACGCAGTGCCACACTGTCCCTATGGAAAATAATGTAAGGCTCTTTACACATCAGAGCCTGTAGCTCAGAACCTCTCCAAGCAGAGGTAAAGGCAACTAAAAATAATGCTTTCCAAGATAGAAAGTGAAGCTCGCATGTCGCGGCAGGCTCAAAGGGAGGACGGGTGAGCTTCTCTAATACAAAAAGAAGATCCCATGGAGGGACAAGATCCCTCTGTGGAGGTCTGATGTGCAAGATGCCTCTCAAGAAGGTCGAACACATCGAGTTGTGCCAGAGTTCTCCCATCCATTGGTGTGTGGTAGGCAGACGACGCACAGAGGTGCACTTTAAATGGACGAGTAGCTAAGGCCCAAGTCCAAAAGATGGAGAAGATACTCCTGTACATGTTTCACCGGACAATCCAGGGGATCCAGGGAACGTGGTGCCACCCACAAACAGAAACACTTCCACTTCATGGCATAGGTTGCCCTAATGGATGGTTCTCACTGCTACCAGGATCTCTGCCACTCTACTTGACAGCCCCAATCTTTCCTCGGCTAAGACTGCAGGAGCCAGGAATGCAAGTGCAAAGCTGGGCGGATGAGCATTCCTTGATCTTGGGAGAGCAAGTGAGAGGAGAGGGGCAACTGCATGGGAGGGTTCGTGGCCAGTTGCTGCAGCAGCGGATACCAGATCTGTCGAGGCCAGAGAGGAGCTACCAGAATCATCCTGGCTTCCTCAGTTTGCAATTTGAGCAATACTCGCTGAAGGAGCAGGAAGGGAGGGAAGGCATATAGAAACCTCCCTGTCCAGGAGAGGGATAATGCATCTCACCAGAAAACACCAGGCCCTAGATTTAGCGAGCAAAAATTTGGCAGTTTGGTGATGCATGGGGACGCAAAGAGGTCCAACTCTGGATGACCCCACCTTCCAAAGAGGTCTTCTGCCACCCCTTGATGTAATTCCCACAGAGATTGAGAGCAACAGACTGTCGGCGAGAACATTCTGGACTCCTGGCATGTGAACTGCTGTGATGTCCAGACCGTGTACTACTGCCCAGTGCCACACTCATGGCCTCTCCACATAGGGGATAGGAGTGAGTGCCCCCTTGCTTGTTCAGATGAAAAACTACTGGGGTATTGTCTGACTGGACTAAGGGCGGACCCTGGTAGAACTGGTCTTGGAAAGCCTGCAGGGTGTACAGTACGGCTCCCATTTCCAGAATACTAATGTGTAGAGACCGTTCTACTGTGTTCCAAGAGCCCTTCGCTCGATGTACATCCAGATGGGCTCCCCAGCCGACACCCAAGGCATCTGCAGTACGGATCTGCATTGAGCTCAGTTTCTGAAAGGAAATTCCTACTTTGAGACTGCCTGGATTTAGCCACCACAAAAGAGCGACGGACCGCCTCACATATACAGACAGGCTGGTCCAGCTGAACCCTGTGATGCCACTGAAGGGTCCCAATGTTCAGCCATGCCAAAGGAACCGTGACTATGGTGGCTGCCATGTGCCCTAGCAGTTGCAGGATCACCCTTGTTGTGACTTGATCAGAGGTCTGCACTTTTCGGGCAACTCCTCTCAACCGTTCTGCTCTGTCTGCTGGCAGAAAAGCCATGCCTTGAATGGTGTCTAGGACCACCCCTATATACTGAAGCCTTTGGGAGGCCCAAGGGTGAGACTGACCTATTCAGAGTGAAGCCCAGGGACTGGAACACCGAGACTGTGTCTTGTAAGGCATGATTCAGCTGGTCTTCTGACTAGGCAGAAATAAGCCAGTCACCAAGGTAAGGGTAGACAAAGTGGCCCTTCCTTCTCAGGGCCACTGCTACCACTGCCAGACAGTTGGTGAAGACTCTAGGCACTGACGAGAGGCCGAATGGGAGTACCCTGAATTGAAAGTGCTGACCTTGAAAGAGGAAGTGGAGGAATTTCCTGTGCGAGGGCAGGATTTTGATAGGCATGTATGCATCTTGCATATCTAGGGAGCACAGCCAGTCTCCTTGATGGATCATGGGCAATAGGCTTGTTAGGGTCACCATTCTGAGCCTCCTGTAATGGGTGTACTTGTTCAGTTGATTGAGATCCAAGATAGGGCAGATGTCTCCCATTTTCATTCATCCCAGTGAAAAAGCAGGGATACTGAACGAATATTTCTGCTCAGTATTCACAAAGGAAGAGGAGGGGGAGTTACCTAAACCAAACAAGAGAAACACTCTGAAGACGGGGCTCGATAACAGTCCATTTACAGAAGAAAGGGTTCTGAAAGAACTAATAAAATTGAAGGTGGACAAAGCAATGGGGCCTGATGGGGTTCACTCAAGAATTCTAAAAGAACTAAGGGTAGAACTAGTGACACCGCTGACTACTCTGTTTAACAAATCATGGGAGGATGAGGTGGTACCCGAGGACTGGAGGAGGGAAGATGTGATTCCTCTTCACAAAAGTGGGAGCAAGACAGAGGCAGGAAACTACAGAGCAGTTAGTTTGACCTCAGTGGTAGGGAAAATGATGGAATCACTTCTGAAGGAAAGAATTGTTGAGTACCTAGAGGCCAGTGGGGCACAGGACCCAAGGCAGCATGGATTCACGATGGGAAGGTCGTGTCAGACGAATCTATAGATTTCTTTGACTGGGTTACCAAAGTAGTAGACCAGGGAGGGGCTGTGGACATGGCCTACCTAGATTTTAGCAAGGCATTTGATACAGTCCCACAAAAGATTAATACACAAGATAGCCAGTCTTGGAGTGGGTCCCAAGGTGGTAGCCTGGATAAAAATTGGCTAGACAACAGGACTCAAAGGGTAGTAGTAAATGGAGTACACAGTGCTGAAAGGAGGGTTACTAGCGAGGTACCCTGAGGGTTCAGTACTGGGACTGGTCCTTTTAATGTCTTTAAAAGTGACATTGCAGAGGAACTGGAAGGAAAAGTATGTCTCTTTGCAGATGACACAAAGATCTGCAACAGGGTTGATACAAAAGATGGAGTGGAAAGGATGAGAAGGGACTTGGCAAGGTTGGAGGAATGGTCAAATGTATGGCAGCTCAGATTCAATGCAAGAAGTGCAAGGTAATGCACATGGGGAACAAAACCCTGGGGAAGCGTACACAATGGGGGTGAGATACTGACAACAGTAAAATAGAAAGGGACCTGGGGGTAATTATGTCAGATGACCTAAAGGTGGGCAAGCAATGTGAGAAGGCAGTAAGGAAGGCTGGGGATACTGGGATGTATAGGAAGAGGCATCAATAGTAGAAAACAGGAAGTTGTTATCCCTCTGTACAGACAGTTGGTGAGACCCCATCTGGAGTACTGTGTGCAGTTCTGTAGACCCCATCTCCGCAAAGACATAGACAGAGTGGAGGCTGTCCAGAGGAGGCAACAAAATGGCAGGGTCTGCACCAGAAGACATATGAAGAAAGACTAAAGGAGCTTAATATGTATACCCTTGAGGAAAGAAGGAGAGAAGGGACATGATAGAAACTTTCAAGTACCTCAAGGAATTAACAAAGTCAAGAGGTAGCATCTTCCAGAAAAGAGATGTGCAAGAACAAGGGGCTCAATTGAAGATAGAAGGGGATGCTCAGAGGTAATGTGAGGAAGTATTTTTTCACTGAGAGGGTTGTGGATGCATGAAACAGCCTCCCTGAAGAGGTCATGGGGTCAAGAACAGTGGGGTCTTCAAGAATGCATGGGACAGGCGTAGGGCAGTCCTAGTGGGGGGTAGGAGGAATTAAGCTGTTGGTTAACTAGGATCTGCAGCTTATCTGTTAGGTAGGAAAATGGGCAGACCAGGTGGGCCAAGCGGTCCTTATCTGCCGTCAAATTCTGTGTTTCTATGTTTCTATTTTCCTGGGAACCAGAAAGAAATGTGAATAGAAGCTTTTGCCCTGCTGGGTAGGTGGAACCACCTGGATGGCATTCTTCTTCTGCAAGAGGACCTGAATTTCTGCTTTCAGAAGAACAGCATGGTTGGGCGAACAATGGGAAGGGATAAGAGGATTGTCTGGAGGGCAGTTCAGAAACTCCAGGGAGTAGCCCCTCTCTATTGTCTGAAGGACCCACTGGTCCAAGGTGATAATGGACCACCATGACAGGCAGAGGAAGAATCTCCCTTCTATCGTCTCCCCCAGAGGAATCTGCAGGTGGGGAGGGATGGCAGGTAGTCATGCTGTGTTTGGGGGGTTGGGCATGGGTGCTAAGGCGCTGCAGGATTCTTGGGCCTAGGCGCGGCCAGGACAGAGGTGGCGCGCCTTTGAAGGCCCTCTTGTTTTGGGATGCCCTTTCCCTCGTTGTCCTTGGTTCTTGCGAAAAGGACGATGATGGGAGGTCTGCGGCTCGAACTTTTACATCCTGTGTACATTAGCAACCGCCTTACCCAAATCCTGAAGCCCCAGGATGACTTTCTCCACCTCTTGCCCAAAAAGGATAGAACCCTGGAAGGGGGCATCCAGGATGGCATCCTGCAGGCCTGGGCGGAACCACGACACTCTGAGCCAGGCGTGCCTCCTCATGCAGATGCCTGAGGCTGCAGCCCTGGCTGCCATGTCTGCCGAATCGTAGGAGTACCTGAGCACATGCTTGTCTACGTCCATGCCCAACTGGATACAAGCCAGGAGCTCATTTTTATTATCAGAGTCCGGTTGAGCCTTCACCAGGTCTTTTCCCAAAAGAACTTCTGGTACGTCACCATGTGGGCTAAGAAGTTCAGGGAACGGATAGCCCTAGTGGCTAATGTATAAGCTTTCCTGCCCATGTGGTCCAGCTTTTTTTGACTCCGGGTCTGGAGGCTGGGCACTCATATGTTTTGGTTGCTAAGCTCTTCCATGAGCACCATGGAATCTGCTTTGGGATTCTCCCATAGAAAAGGCTCCTCTCTGGGTGTTCTATACAGCCCATCTGGCTTTCATGGTACTGCAGACGTGGTAGTGGAGCACTGCCAGGTGAGCCTGGTAACATCCTGAAAGGGCTCCACCAAAGGTGGAATAACCAAGGGTTTAGAGTCCCTGGATCCCAAAAATTTTGCCAAGCGGCACCTCTCTGGGTCAAGCTCCTCCGTGTCCCACTGGTAGATTGTCCGAATATGCCACACGATATTCAGAAAAGAGGGGTCGGGGGGTTGGAGAACCTAGGCAAGCCTCTGGGAGTGGGGGAGGGAAGCAGAAGATCGTCCCTTGATGAATATTTGGAGGAAGAGTTCCCTGCGTCGTCACCCGAGGACGACGGTGGATGGCTGCTTGAGGAAGGTACAGACGACGGGTGCAGTCTTCTCTTCCCAACAGGACCAGGCGTTAGGAGAGAGCCCAACAGAAAGAAGGGTTAAAAAGTCAGGTTAGTTGATATCTTGGAGGTAGAAGACTTGGTTTGCTGGCCAAGGCACCTAGCTTCACCTGAGCTCTTTCCTTCTAAGACTGCTTGAAAGGCAGAGTAGAGAAACTTACCAGAGCAAGGGAAAAGGATTAAGACTTATTTTGGCTAAGCAGATCTACTGTGTGGTGGTGTTTTTATTTTTTACTCGCAAGGATTGCTACTGTTTGTTGCCAACATTTCATTGCTTTATTTTTCTCTGTAGCAAAGTGTTTCTTACAGTGTATATCTTCTCTGAAATTATTACAGGTGGTGCTTTACAGGTTTTACAGTTTTATCTAACATTAGGATTAGCTTTCAGGGTTACTGCGTTTGTTGTTGACTGTGTCTGCTCTTACCTCCTTGTTCTTTCGTCCGTGGTTCTTTTTCGGCAGGGGAAGGGCCCAGCCACCCACCCCCATCCCCAACCACGCCACTCCTTTTATAGGGTACCACAGTTGTGACATTTCCTGTGGCAGAGCAGGAAGGCGTGGATCAGTGGGGCCTCCACAAGGTGAGCTCATTTGCAGGGGCACTAGTAATTTAACTTGTTATAACAAGCTAAACAAAACACAATCAAACCATTACTTGCATTTTTTTCCCTTTTTTTTCCTTCTAATTACTCTGACTAGGTTATAAACCCAGCAACTTATCTGGAATGGATATCATTAACTGCAGGTACTGTGGAACACTTTTCAGAAGGACAGTCTTACAGGATTTAGGACACTGTCCTACATGCTGGGCCTTTGGAGATCTTAGGGTTCAGCTCTGGGCAGCATGGGCAGAGATTGCATGCCTCAAATTTCATATTCAAGAGGAAATACATTATAAGAACCACCCGCCATTTCCCCAGCATCCAATAGAAAAACCTCGACCACAGAGGGTAGTTGGTCCAGGAGGTTGGCAGGTGGTTAGGAGGGGCAAATCGGGTGCCCCATCACTCTCTGCTCTCCAACATATTACTTCCAAAAACCATATAAACACTACAAACAGGTATCTGCCTCCATCTCTGAAATCAAACAAAGAGGCAGAAGACACTGCAGAGCAGGACACTGCAGTACAGGAGCTAGCACAACAAAACTCACCCAAATCAGGAACCAAAACAACGAAAAAAAAAAAGCAAAAAGGAAATCCAAAAAACTTCTGATCATAGGAGACTCCATGATTCAGGGAGTTGATACCCATCTCCTGCCAGGGGTAATGGTCACATGTCTCCCAGGTACATCAGCATGGAGATACACTGACCGCATTGCTAAAATTGCTCACAAAGCAAGAGAAAACATTGATGTCCTAGTACACATAGGGACTAATGATCTTGCCAGCCGGTCAGTTCTGGAGACCAAGGAACACCTGACCAGGCTGGGTGACAAACTATCATCTATTTCGTCCGGCATCTCCTTCTCTGAGATCCTGCCAGTCTGTGAGAGGGGAGCAGATGGACGGAAGGTCAGAGAAGGGGAGATAGGGGAGCTAAACACGTGGCTCAAAGGCTGGTGCCAGGAAAAAGGACACAGATTTGTAGGAACTGGCAACAGTTCTGGGGTGAAAGTTCTTTAAATTTGATGGACTGCATCTGACTAAGGAGGAGTCAGTGCATTGGGGCAGGCTGGCGTCTTTGCAGCATATTTAAACTAGCAAATGGGAGAGGGTGCAGCACCCCATCGTCAAATGGGAAGAACCCCCCAGCTAGTGGTCAAACAGGGATTCAGCATGTTTGCAGTTCATCTGCATCACCAGGTAAGAAAAAGGTTTGTCTCCTCACACGACGACAGGGGTAATGCCAAACCTCACCCAACAACTAACACACCAAAATCTGGCCAATGGAAAATCATGTACAAATGCTCACAGCCTGGGAAATAAGATCCCAGACCTGCAGGCAATAATGTCAGAGGCTAAACTGGACATAGCAGCAATTAGTGAGGCGTGGTTTACCAGTAACCACGCAGGAGACTTCCAGTACCTGGCTATGTATTGTTCAGTAGAGACCGAGGTGCAAAAAAGGGGAAGAGGAGGTAGCCCTGTATGTCAATGAAAATATCAAAGCTACAGAAATTCAGAATACACATAAGGAGCCGGAAGAATCTGTGGGGTCACCCCTGAAACAGGAAATGGGACAGCCATAAGAACTGGGGTTGTCTACAGGCCCCAGACCAGGGAAGGACAGAGACACATTACTGTTAGAAGACATACAAAACATGACAGCTAAAGGGAGGTTCTGATAATGGGAGACTTCAACATGCTGGATACAGATTGGTCAACACCAGCAGGAACATCTGCCAGAACTAGACATAGTGGATTCCCTGCAAGGGGAGGGCCTCAAACAACTGGTACAGCAACCCACAAGAGACAGAGCTATCCTAGATCTAGTACTGACCAACAGGGAAGGGATCACAGATCTCCAGGTAGAAGGTCACCTGGGGGCCAGTGACCATCACATGGTATGGTTCAATTTGGCTACTACATTTAAATCATCCCATTCCAAGGCAAAAATATGGGACTTCAGAGGAGCTAACTTTGATAAGATGGTCAACAGAGTTAAGCTAGCCCTGGCAAAAAGGAAAACAGGTGAGGCGGTACAGGCAAAGTGGGCAAGCATTAAGGATGCAATACTTGGAGCAACATCCCATTGTGTTAGACAGAAAAGGAACTGCAAAAGAAGAAGGAAACCACTTTGGTTCTCAAATACAGTAGCAGAAAAGGTCAGAGCCAAAAGGCTGGCCTTCAGGAAGTAAAGGAACACAGTGGGATGAAGATAGGGAGGCATACCAAACTGCCCTAAGGGAAGCAGGGAAGGCAGTAAGGCAGGCAAAGTTCCAAACTGAGGAAACACTAGCACGAACAGTAAAAGAAGGTGACAAGACTTTCTATAGATACATTAGTGAAAGGAGAAAGTCCAGAGGGGGTATTGCTGAGCTTAAATGGAGAAAAGGGAGCATGTGAGGAGGAGGACCCTGTAAAGGCATCTATCCTAAATAGATACTTTTGCTCAGTACTTACTGAAGAGAAGGCAGGGCAGGGCCCACAACTCAGCATCATGGACACAGGAGGGAGGTGAGCACTACTCCGTTCACAAGAGAAAGGGTCCTACAAGAGCTTGCTAAGCTCAGGGTGGATAAGGCAATGGGACCTGATGGCATACATCCCAGGGTACTTAAGGAGCTAAAGGTGGAACTAGCAGAGCCATTAGCAGAACTGTTTAGTGAGTCTCTGAGCACAGGAGAGGGCTCAGAAGACTGGAGAAGAGCTCATGTGATCCCGCTCCACAAGAGTGGTAGTGGGGAGGAGGCGGGGGAAACTACAGACCGGTCAGTCTTACCTCAGTAGTGGGCAAGATTATGGAGGCACTCCTTAAGGAAAGGATAGTGCAACACCTGGAATCCATAGGGGCACAGGATCCAAGACAGCATGGGTTTACAAAAGGAAGGTCCTGTCAAACTAATCTCATAGATTTCTTTGACTGGGTAACCAGAGTGGTGGACCAAGGGGGAGCAGTTGATGTCACCTACCTTGACTTCAGCAAAGTTTTTGACACTGTTCCACATAGAAGATTGATAAATAAGCTGGTTAGGCTCGGGGTGGGTCAGAAGTTGGTCAACTGGGTGGCAAACTGGTTGACTGGCAGAAAACAGATGCAAGTCACAAGTGGGGTACCTCAGGGATCAGTCCTGGGGCCAGTCCTCTTCAACATCTTCATTAGTGACCTTGCAGATGGACTAGAGGGTAAGGCTTGTCTGTTTGCAGATGACACAAAGATCTGCAACAGAGTAGATGATCCAGAGGGGGTGGGCAGAATGAGAAGAGATCTGGATAAACTAGTAAAATGGTCAGAAGAGTGGCAACGAGGATTTAATGCAAAGAAGTGCAAAATCATGCACATAGGGAAGAAAACCCTGAAGCCACCTACAGGCTGGGAGGGTTGCTAGCAGTCACAAAGGAAGAAAGAGACTTGGGCATCATCATCAGTGATGACCTGAAATCATCAAGCAGACCTCTAAAGCAGTAGAGTAGAGCTAGGGGTGTTAGGGTGTATTAGTAGGGTATCACAAGTCGTAAGAGGAGGTAATAATCCTCTTTACAAGACACTGGTTAGGCCCCATCTGAGTACTGCGTGCAGTATTGGAGGCCACACCTTCACAAGGACATTAACCAAATTGAGGCAGTCCAGAGAAGGGCAACCAAATGGTGCAGGGACTGCATCAGAAGACATATGAGGACAGATTAACAGGCTCAATATGTATACCCTTGAGCAAGGAGGAGAGAGGTGATATGATCGAGGCATTCAAACACCTTAAGGGCATTAACAAGGTGAAAGAGTCGAACATGTTTAAATATAAGAAAATAGCAGGACAAGAGGACACAGCATGAGATGGGGGCGATTAAGGGGAATGTGAGGAAATTCTTTTTCATAGAAAGGGTGGTGGATGCATGGAATGGCTTACCACAAGAAGTGGTGGCTATGAATACAGTGCAGGGCTTCAAACAGGCATGGGATAGGCATAAGGGAGCAATACAAATGACTATGAATAGATAGGCCACTGACAGAGCAAAGGCAGATGGCACATTTATAAGGTAGAAAAAGAAATGGGCAGACTGGATGGGCCTTGCGGTCCTTATCTGCCGTCAACTTCTATGTTTCTATGTATCAGGCGCCTGACCGCCAGCGGGCAGAGGCTTTATGGGGGTTTCCTTAGGCGAGGGCTCTGGAGGCCTATAGAGTCAGGCTCCTTTGGACTGTGTTCCACTATGAGGTGAACAGAGCGCAGACATCCACTAGGGGGATGACAGGAGGTGTGGGCATCTGGTTTGAAGGATCAGGCACCGGGCCTTTAGGACCTTCTGGGGCAGGCGTCCGGTCGGGAGAGCACTCCGGTCAGGAGAGCCCTCTGGTATAGTGTCTGGATGCAGGTCTGGCTCAGTGTCAGCGGCAGACCTGTTGTCCAATCTGGCGTCCGGCTTTGATTGGGAGCCATCACGTGACTGATTCCCCGGAGTAGGGGCAGACGTCTGATCTTTGGGGGCTGACCGCCTCTCTTCAGAAGGTGACGCCTGGTCCTGTCCCAAGGGTGAACTAGCCCGACTAGCAGGTCATCTGTCACCTGCAGGAGACTTCCCCTTTGCAGGGGGTGGAGTCATCTGCTGCCGGATGGTTTCCTGGCATCTGGTGGAATCATCCGAGTGTTTGCGCTTGTCGGACGAACCACTGGACTTATGACCTGCTTCTGAAGACGTCCGTCCCTCTTGGGTCGACCCCTGTGAAGGCTTATGGGGTCAGTGGGCCAAGGGGAGCTGGGCCGACAAGTGCTCAGAGGAAGGGGACAACTCCTTGCTTTTTACCTGGGATGAGGAGGACATCTTCGTAACAGTCCCCGAGGCAGCTGGGGGGACTGACCCTGACCGCTCACCAGAGGCAGAGGAAGCTTTTGGGGGTGGGGGGAATCCAACCTGACCCCATCTTTCTCCCGATGACTTCTCTTTAGGGGAGACTCTAGCAGGGGATGAAGAACTGTGTCCAGACGGCGATCTCTGCATGGCTGCCACCTGCTTTTTAAAAAGCTAGGCCTTGAGGGTGTTGGCTCTCTGATTCGGGTCTTTTGGTTGAATTTCTGGCAGTGCGGGCAATCGTTGAGCCAGTGGTCTGGGTTAAGCAGATGAGGCAGGCCGTGTGGCTGTCTTTTGGCCGGGATCTGCTACCCGCACTTGCACTTCGACTTACGTCGAGATGGAGAAGGCGAAGACATGCAAAAATGCCGAAATATTTGTAGAAGAACTAAAACTATTGAATACTTGAACTAGGAAACAACATGCAGTCGACTGTGAAAAGGAAGGCGTCCTTGGAGCCGAACTAAGCAGGTCGACGGTGGGAAAAGAACTGAGATGGCGCCGGGGGAACGTCCCTTTATACTACGTCCAACGTCGAGCGGAGTCAATGTTGGGGATGGTCCCCAGCCACAGGCTGCTAGCTAGAAGATTTTTCCGTGGGGTCCTAATGCCTGGTCGTCTTAGTCCTATTATTATTACCTGCTGCAAGAGCTCCTCCTCAAGTGAGATCTGCTGTTTCTTCAATGACACTTATTTTAACAGCATTTGTATGACTTGCCTGAAGGAGCAGGCAGCCAGGCAGGAATGTATGTGTGTGTGTGTTGGGGTGGGGTGGGGAGGGACTGGCTGGGAAGCCGTGACAGGTTCAAAGTTGTGTCGGCTTTGCGGTGGCTTGTGTGAGGGGAGGAAGGATTTCTTTCAATGTTCTGCGGTCACCTGTGCACCTGGAGTTCATACTGTGATGTAGCTGTTGAATAATATCACTGTCCCAGGCACACACTGACCAGTTAGGATATGAGAAATCTTCTTCCCATTGTATAATGTTCATGTTCAGTAAGTGATTAGCCTTGTTTAATACACCTTTAACATGCTTCGGGGATTTTAGGTCCGCTGATATTAATACCCAGGTCTGTCTGTTTTGACCCAATTTAGTTTAACCCCTTTGAAGAAGCAGCTGTTCTGCCTGTTTCACCCCAAGTGCATCACAGTGCACTGGTTTTTGTTATATTTTATACCACATGAGTCTGCCCATCTTGCCATGCTAGCCAAATCCTCCAGCAGTTTTATACAATCTTTAGTGCGATTGACACCTTTCCTCCCAGTTTGGCGTTGTCTGCAAATTTGTTTACAGCTGTTTCTTATCTTCACTCCCAGATCTGTTACAAAGAGGCCAAACAGGACCGGTCCCAGCATAGAACCCTGCGGGTTCCCACTTGTGACATACCCCTCTCCTGAAGTTTAAGCTTTTAGTCTGACACTTTGGTTTATTAGTGGAGGGAGGTTAGGAACATGTTTCCTTGTTTTAGTAGTTAGCATGTGGTGTGGTACAGCATCAAATAAATTACTAAGAGCCAGATAAATAACATTCACAGAGTCACCCACTTCCAATGCCTTACTGGCCCTCATAGAAAAGCAATAGGTTTGTTGTGCATGATCTCCCTTGTCCAAAGCCGTGCTGTGCTTGATCTACGCATTTATTTGAGATACATGCATTGTTGATCAATTCTTTGATTAGCATTTCCACTATATAAAATTTTTTTTTTTTTTTTTTAAACACTTTCTGCTCTCATACTCTTCAGCCCCCTCCGCTTGTATTTGGCACCTCCTGATCCCCTCCTACCTCCCAGTTGTGACCACTTACCTCCATCAAGCTTTGGCTTTGCCCCCACATGGGGTTGGGGATGCCCCCGAACTTTGTTTTGTCAGGCAGGGCATGCACTAGTCATGTGGGGGACCCTGGATATACTGGGGTGGTCACTGTTGTGGAGATGCTGAGGTCACAGTCTTTTCTCCCCCTCCCATAGGTACCACCTTGGACGTCGTGAGTAATAACGTCCAGGCGTGAGCACCTCCCCATGCCAACATCTGCGACACCCCCAGTCTGCACTGCCACCGATTACCTGGTGGCAGTCCCTCTACCAGTGGAAAATGGAGCTTTCCCTCCCGAGGACAGCATCCTTTTGGGACACTTGGTCCCCAAAGCCGGCCCCCCTCGACCTGAGCTCGCTTTGAACTCGGGTCGCCGTGTCATGAGTGGTAGTGCTCTGCTGCGCTTGACAGGCTGACTTTTGTTTCCATTACTTTACCAGATAGTGATGTTCTACTTATTGGTCTGCAGTTACTGGAGTTTCCCTTCTAGTCTTTTTTTTTTTGTTATTCTGTTTTTCGCCCCGTGCTCAGTGGTCCCCACTCCTTCGGGCTCCGCAACTTCCCCCAGCCCTCCTCTGGTTCCTTGTATTTGCAGCCGATCCCCGGAGGGGAAGGCACTGAGGGGATCGGGATGGCCCCAGTACACACTTTCTAGGGCCTGGGGATGCTACCGAGGAGGCGGGGCCCTGGGAAGGCGCTGGAGGCACACGGGGAACAAAGAGCCATCATCCGGCAGTCAGCGAGCAATTTTTTTCCTGGTTTTCTTCAAGATGCACGACGTCCGGACGTCAAGGCAAGAGCAGATGTCTGCCACGCACTACCCAGCAATGACCCCAACGTGTTGCCCTACCCCTGGCCTCCACCAGTGGTCGCCCAACACCGGGTCGCAGCCCTCCCTCCCAGGAGACGAGCAGCCATGGGATGCTCAAGTTGTCTCCCCCTGGCCGGCCAGCCAGCAATCCGAGCTCGTTCCCGAACCCGGGTCGCTGGTGTCGCAAGCGGAAATCCAACTGCTGTGCCGGCGGGACGGCACTCTAGCCTTTTTTGGAAACTGGCACCACCTCAGCTTGGCTCCAGGCTTACTAAATGCGAGCGTTAGTGGTTGATAAAGTTGGGTTTAGTTCCTTTAGTGTGTAGGGAGAAACACCATCTGGTCCTGCAGATCTGGATACATCTGTTTTGTTACGCCATTCTAACACTGTTTTCTGTAATGCATGACCCATTATTATTAGTTCTATGTTTTTCACCTTTGTTCTAGTTTGGTAAACAGAACAAAAGTAGCCATTAAGTGTTTTTGCAATGGCCTTCATTTGTGAAATGTCCAAAGTTAAGCAAAATCAGAGTATTTCTAGCTCAGAGTTCACAACACAAAAATTCTACTGAAAATGAAGTAGAAAAGTCACTGCAGCGAAATGCACTGCAGAAAGTTCCTGCTTCCCAGACAGGAAAGGTTTCTGTTCCAGGTACTTTTGGGGAATGGCAACCCATTCTGGGGCCTACGGTTCCTGAACAAGCAACTTAACAAGAGTCCCAAATGGAGTTATTCTAACCCGCACAAAGGGGACTGGTTAGGTTCAGTGGATCGGACAGATCCCTATTTCCACATCCTGCAAGACCCTGTCACAAAAGGTACTGGAGATTTGGGGCAGGGCACGCTCAGTACTGGTTCAACGCAGAGCAACGATAAAGTGGCAGAATACAAAGTCCGCAAAGTCAAGGCCTCTCACAAATGCCCTAAGGGGGCTAGCACCGTCACTGTCTGGTGGTGTAATGTATGTTAAAGGGACGGTCCCCTTAACATTTTATTCTCTACCTGTGTAGTCTGTAGGCATGAGCAATGATCGCCTCTACTGCACCCTTCTAATTTCAGCAGGATATAAATGTAGATGAAATTACTTTAGTCTGGTGTGAAAATTTGCTAGACTCCACTGCAAAGGTCATGACATGACTCATGTAAAGCATCCCAGAATTTTATGATGTTTTGGTGCTAAAGCCTGCAGTAGTTATACTGTATCAGTTAGTGCTGTTGCTGTCCTCTGCAGTCCCTATAGTTTTGTCTTATGCTGGTGATTAAACTTTTCAAAGCATAGTAAGTGCCCTGCTATTTTCTGTAGTAAGTGTATCAGAGTTAGAAAAAAATACTTTTAGCGAATACAGGGACGCCACAAGAGATGAAACAGAACTGAATGAAAGCATAACTTCTGCTGGCTTGTTCAGGTATGCATCAACTCCCATGATGCCTTGCATTTGTGGGGTCATGTCCTTTGCAATGGAGACAAACAAGTTTACACATCGGGGCAAAAGGCAAAACAGTGAAGCAACCTCGTTTACATTTGAATTAGAATGAAATTATAGGGATGCAAGAGAAGGAATCACTGTTCCATGCATACAAGCTACACAGGTATACAGAAAATAAGTTGAGGGTACTTTCCCTTTTATACCACTGCCGAGACCACTACTACGGTTGTACGAGTGGTCTTATGCACATTCTCACGGTACGAGAACCGCAAACCGAAGGTGCATGGTTCTGATACTCTAAGAATGTAAGTAAGACCACTCTTACAACTGTAAGAGTGGTCTCAATAATTGAGCTTGATCAAGATTATATATAAAAAAAAAACAACACACACACACCCCCCTCAAACATGTACATTTCCAGGGCAACTCCATGTGAGACTTCACAAAATAAAGAGTGTCTTACTCACAGAAGAAATGAGCTCTCAGATTCCTCGATCTAGAATGTTTTTTGTTTAGCAGTACAGAGCCATCAAGGGTAGTATGTAACCTTATTTCCACATCGTGGGACTCACATATGGTGTACCACTGAAGTAGTTTAAAAAAGTAGCTGGAGCGCCCATACATTCAGTTTTGCCTGTCTTCTATCTAGTGTGTAGCTACCGCTTGTCATGGACGTGATGAGGGTTAAGCACCCATGTAGTCGCAGTCTTTCCAGCACAGAGCACTCCCTCACTTGTGTGTGTTTGACCAAGATGGGGATTATTGTGTGCGGCCTGCCTGCCTGCCTTAATAGGGGTCACTGTGGGTGGTCCGACAGTCCCTGGTGAAGGACAGTTGTAGGCAGCCTGCTGCAGTGCGAGACAGTTATGGGCCACCTGCCCCGCAGAGGGACAGCTGTGTCTGAAGCACAGACAAGAATCATATGTGCTTCACTGGGGAGGGGTGGGAGATGGATGGACTTTTGATTCTCTTTCTTTATAAACCTTGTCAGAAGGAGCTGGGTTCTATGGAAGTGTCTAAAGTTTGTCAGTAATTTGTTTTACGAACGCAGACATCGTTGAAATTATGGAAACTGTATCTGTGACCTTTATGATGTACTGCTTGTATGACAGGACACCTTTCCATAATGTTTCTGATAAAGACTAGATGTGCTTCAATTAATAAAATGTATATTTAAACACCCACCAAAAAAAAAAAAAAAACACAACAAAGAAAAACTTCTGCTGCCTACTCCCACCCTCCGTGGACACATTCTGTGACAATGCAAAGCATTAAAGAACAGCATGGAGGCATGTGAACCTCTCCCCCAAAGCACACACTTCTGTGCAACATAAGGCAATTCTAGAAGTGGGAGGAGGTAGGAGGAAGTAGGCTGTTGGTTAACTAGGATCTGCAGTTTATCCAATAGGTAGGGAAATGGGCAGACGAGGTGGGCCAAGTGGTCCTTATCTGCCATCAGCGTTTATGTTTCTATGTAGCAGTAATGCAGACTTAACAGCACTGTAAACATGTAAATACGTTTGTGAAATACAGCTGTGCTGCTATTAATGTGGATGGCTGCTTCCAGACAATCGCAGACAGAACTGTCAATGTGATAGAGGATTAAAAAAAATTAAAGAAAAAAAAAAAAGGACTAATTTCTTCATGTTTTACAGTTAAGCAACAATCATTTCTGGCACGGGCTTGAAGAACACAAGGTCTGACCTTGTGCTTTTACACATAGTTCTTTGCGGGTTTAGGTGACCTTGGATTCAATCTGAAGCAAACTCTTTCCCTGAGTGAACTCACTTTTTTTGTATTCCAAAATGCCAACCTCAGGCAGGGCTGCAGACATGCACACTGTATTACCAATGAAAATATACCTCCTCAGTTTTCCTTTTTAGTTTGTGTAGCTGGGCATCACGGGCTAAACCGGTTTTAGACCCAATGGCACCAGAAAACAAAAATCTAGGTGGTGTCCCCTTCACTGTTCCCAACAGCCCCCTTCCCCCTCCACATGTGAAAAGTGGTAAATATGCTATGAAAACAAAGGTGGCAGCAACAATTTTGTTATTTATATTAACACTTTTTGCATTTCAAGCTGGTCTCTGCTTGTACCTTTTAATTTAGTGCACCTGTTCTGTACTGGCACCCCAAGCGGCTGCTTGGTTTACTTGTGCCTAACAGCACCTCTGATTATGGGTGGGGCCTGCTACTCTAGGGTTACCACCTGTCCTGATTTTTGCAGGACAGTCCTGATTTTGGTAGCAGCGTCCTGCAAAAAAAAAAAAAACCACGAAATACCAAATGTCCTGATTTTATTGTAGAAAAAATATTTTCTAACATTCCACCAAGTGTTCTAGAAAACTACAATACCTCAACTAAAATACCTTAAAATAAGAAACAATAGAAGCAACTAAGAAACTACAATACTTAGCCTTATTTCTTATTACAAAGAGAAAAGTCTGTTGCATTCGTCGAGGTTACGTACTGTAATGCGTAAAATCATGTTTCAATAAGAAATGTCCCACTTTGGGCTTCTTAAAAGGTGGTAACCATATGCTACTCGCAATACAAACTAGCTCAAGTTTAGTTACTGTGGCAAGGGGGCAGGTTCCCCCACCCCTTCAAGTCACCTGCCATGTTTTACCTGTAGAAACCCCAGCTCCTGTTCAGTGAACATGGCAAACACACAAAATAATTCAAGTTCAAGTTTATTCTTGCATGGAGTTGCATTTAAAAGAAAATACCTCATCAGGTCCCAACAGGGGTTTATTCTATAGTAAATGTTTAGCAGGTCTGTGTTATACAGTCACACAAAAAACTGGAGCACCTCTGAACTGCATAGTCACTTGGGCCCCAGAAGTATTGCCTGGGACAGCTCTGCACTATACAGTCGCTCGCACTCTGTAAGTACCGCCTATGACAGCTTTGTACTGCACAGTAGCTCGGGCCTCAGAAGTACTGCCCGTGGTGGCTCTGAAATACACACTCACTTGGGCTCCAGATGTACTGCTGACAGCTTTGCACTACAGTCATTTGGGCCACAGAGATACTGCCGTGACAGCCTGTACTAGACTGTCATTCTGCCCTTGACTGTACTGTACAGTCGCTCGGGCCCCAGAAGTACCACCCACGATGGCTCTGTACTACACTGCGTGGGCCCCAAAAGTACTGCCCTTGATGGTCCTGTACTACAGTCACTCAGGCCCCAGAAGTACTGCCCGCCATAGTTTTGCACTAGACAGTCTACCCTGGACTCTGTAGTACACAACTGCTTGTGCCTGACAGCTCTGTACTACACAGTCACTCGGGCCTAAGAAGTACTGGCCATGATGGCTCTGCACTGTACATTCACTCTCACCCAGAGGTACCACCTATGAGTGCTCTGTACTACACACTCACTCGGGCCTAAGAAGCACTGCTCTTGATGGCTTTGTACTATACAATCACTCAGGCCCCAGAAGTACTATCCGTGAGTGCTCTGTACTTTAGTTACTGTGCCCCGGAACTACTGCCCAAGATGGCCCGGTACTACAGATGCTTGGGCCCATGAAATACCGCCTGGGATGGCTCTGTACTACATAGTTCCTCAGGACCCAAACATACTGGCCCCAGAAGCAGTGCCCTTGATGGTTCTGTACTTCAGTTACTATGCCCCAGAAGTACTGCCCATGACAGCCCTGTACTACACAGTCACTTGGGCCTCAGAAGTACTACCTGTGGCAGCTCTGTACTACATACAGCCACTTGGGCTCCAGAGGTACTTCCCCATGAGTGCTCTGTACTACAGTCGCTCAGAAGTACTACCTATCAATGTTTTGTATTACAGCCGCTTGGGTTCCAAAGGTACTGCCCACGAGAGCTCTCTAAAACACAGTCATTTGGGCCCCAGAAGTACTACATATGACTGCTCGGTACTATATAGTTACATGGGCTAAAGAACTAATGCACGTGATGGCTCTGTACTACAGAGTCCCAAAGGCCCCTAAGGTACTGCCCATGAGAGCTCTATACTACAGAGTTGCTGGGGCCCCAGAGATGCTGCACAGTCGCTCTGGCCCCAGAAGCACTGCCTGTGAGTGCACTGTACTACACTCTTGCTTGTACCTCAGCGGTACTGCCCATGAGTATTTCTCTACTATACAGCTGCACAGGCCCAAAAAGTACTGTCCATGATGGCTCTGTACTGTACAGTCACTCGGGATCCGTCAGTAGTGCCCATGAGTGCTCTGTACTACACCTTCACTCGGACCCAGAAGTACTGCCTGTGAGTGTTGTGCGATATACGGCTGCCTGGGCCCTAGATGTACTACCCATGAAAGCTCTGTACTGTACAGACCCTCAAGTCCCAAAAGTACTGCCCGTGAAGGCTCTGTACTACACAGTCAATCTGGCCCCCAGAAGTACTGCTTGAGACAGCTCTGTACTATACAGTGACTCAGCTGGGAGTCCACTGTACTATACAGTCACTCATGCCCAAAGGTACTGCCTATGAGTGCTCTGTACTACACAGCTGCTCTGCCCCAGAAGTATTGTCCATGAATGCTCTGTAGTATACAGTTGCTTGGGCCCCAGAAATACTGCCCATGAGTACTCTGTATTATAAAGTTGCTCAGGCCCCAGAAATACTGCCAGTGACAGCTATGAACTATAGTCGCTCAGACCTCAGAAGTACTGCTCATGGCTGCTCTGTACTACACACTCGTTCGGGCCCCAGAAACACTGCCCATGATGGCTCTGTACTACACAGTCACTCACTTGGGCCCCAGAGGTACTGCCTGTAAACGGTTCTGTGCTATACAGTTGCTCAAGCTCCATCAGTAGTGTACATGAAAGATCTGTATGACAGTCGCTCGGGCCCAGAAGTACTGCCTGTGAGTGCTGTGCGATATACAGCTGCTCAGACTCTAGACTTTTGATATTGGCCTTGAATTTAGGAGATAGGTGCACAGGTTATACAATGTCCCACCTGCGTAGATTTTAGTAAATGAAAATCCCATAAAGCCCGTTCAGTTACACAGGGCAACTAGACAGGGCTGCCCCCACTGGGAAACTAGACAGGGCTACCCCCTTTCCCCCTTGTTATGTGTGTTGTTGGAATCCCTAGAAAAGGCCCTGAGGGACGACTCAGGAATAGTGGGGCTGAGGGTAGAAGAGGTACAGCACAAGATGTCCCTATTCACAGACGATCTCCCCAAAGGGGGCCCTTCCCTGTCTTGCCAGCCTCCTGGAAGAGTATGGAGGCATATCTGGGCATAAACTAAACTGGGGTAAAAGTGATGATATGTACGTAGGGGAGGTAGGTGCAGGGCTGGCCATACAAGAAGTCGACGCTCTGAAATATCTGGGTATCCACATCCCTAAAGGATGAATAAACTGTACAAGGCTAAAACTTTGTGTGTCCTCCCAGGCATCATATACCTGCTTCAAGAGCTACCCATCAGAGCACCCCAATTCTTCAGACAAATGCACTGTCAGTTTCATATATTTTTTGGCATTGGAAACCTGCAAATATTCCTGATGACACATTATGAAGACCATATGGGGTGGGAGGCCTGGCTTTCCACATATGCAACATTATTACTGGGCAGCCTAGCAGGAGGGGGAAACACGCCTCAATGGAGACAACTAGAGGTACAGGATATAGGGGGGTAATAATTAATGAAACATGTCCCGAGCCCAGCTGGGGCGGCTCACCTTTACTTTATGACTCAGGTGCCATGGCGACGAGAAACAGTATGGCCGATGGGAATACTGTCAGAAACAGACTGATAGCTGATAAGGACCGCTTGGTCCACCCAATCTGCCCATTTCCCCTACCTACTGGATAAGTTGCAGCTCCTAGTTTTACCAACAGCCTACTTCCTTCTACCTCCCACTAGAATTGCCTTATGTATGTCCCGTGCATTCTTAAATTCCTCCACTGTTTTTGACCCCACGATCTCCTCAGGAAGGCTGTTCCATGCATCTACCACCCTCTCAATGAAAAAATACTTCATCACATTGCCCTGAGTCATTCTCCCCCACTTCAAACTGTGCCCCTTGTTCTTGCACATCTCTTTCTGAAAGATGCTACCCTCTTGGACTTTAGTCGATTCCCTTAAGTACTTGAAAGTTTCTATCATGTCCCCTTTCTTCCTCTCTCTCTCTCCCCTTTCCTCGAGGGTATACATATTAAGCTCCTTTAGTCTCTTCGTATGGCTTCTGGTGCAGTCCCTGCACTATTCTAGTTGCCCTCCTCTGGAGTGCATCCTGTCTATGTCCTTGCGGACAGGGGGTCTCCAGAACTGCAAGCAGTACTCCTGATGGTGTCTCACCAACTATCTGTACAGAGGGATAACAACTTCCTGTTTTCTACTGGTGATGCCTCTCCCTATGCATCCCAGTATCCCTCCAGCCCTCCTTACTGCCTTCTCACTCTCAGTACTGTGTCCTGAAAGGTACGTGTGGGAAACTATAAAACAGACAGGTGGAGCGTAGCGCAGCATCCCTGCTCCTGTAGCGTACTGGGTAGAGCAACAGGCCATGAAAGAGCTGGGTCATGCCACAGCCAAACTGGGTTTGATTCCTCCACCTCCCCCAGCATACTGTGTGACCATCCCTAAATAAGCTCAAAACCTCTGCGGTCACCCCCGGAAAGAGGAGCTTCTGTCTGTATATTTTTTTCCCCCCCTTCAAAAATGTGCGACTGTGGTGGTGATTATATTTATTTTACGGGGAGTGCAGTGGGGGCCTCCTCCCCCCCGCAGAAATTCACTGTCTGAGGCGTTTTTGCCAAACTTATGGCCCAAATGGTGTTCCCAACCTAGACGAATTCCCAGCCATACTATCTCCATGACACCCGAGACACATTGTATAGTTGCTGGGGTGCACAATACCCAATCAGACTCAAAAAACAGTATTACCAGGACTATTTGGCTGGCGACCCACAGTATCCTGTGACATGCGCTAGTAGCAAGTGGGCACCTACCAAAGCGGTGACCCACTTGTGGCACTATGTCGACAGGGCAAGGGAGTAGGAAGGTGACCAAATTTGGGGTTCGTGAATAGCAACAGGATGTCACATACACATGGTGGGGGGCGAGCACGCTGAGCGAGAGGCGGGAGGGTTTGTGAGGGGTGGTGCCACGGTGAGCTGTAGCTGGCTCCGTGGCGGGTGGAGTGTTAGGTTGGCTGGGATGCTGGGTTTGGGCGCAGGTATGTTTTGTTGTGCCCGGCCTGGATTTTTTTTTTTTTTTTTTTTTAATTATTATTTATTTATTAACACCTACCATTGGTACCCCGAGTTGAGAATCTTATAGTAGTGGGGTCTGGGGAGGTACAGTCCCCCATAACATTAAAAGGAGAGTCCTTTCTGCCGTTTTGTTTGTCGCCAGGGGTGTACATCACCGAAATTGAATTTTGGCAATGTACACTCACCATAATGACGATCACCGTTATGACATGGAACCATGACCCACTGGTTCATCAAACATGGGGGGGGGGGCATCCCTGGGAGCCAGACAAATTGAAGCTTTCAAGGGCAGAAGGGGCTACACAACCTTTGTATATCAAGGATTACTGAAGTGGGAAAAGCTGGGCCTCACAAGGGTCAGTGACCTCTATGGTGAAAGTGGGGGCGTCGCTCTCATTTGGGGATCTCAGGAAAAGATGAAAAGTGCTTACAAGTGTGTTCTTTGTATAACCAAGTGTCAGAGGCCCACTGCAGGATAAACGAGGGAAGGTAGATAGCACCGGAACACTCCCAGGCAGACAATATAGTGGTAAAACCACAGCCGGAGACTAAACCACTCTCTGCCTTCTACAAATTAGTGCAGGCCAGCATACCCCCATCCAATGCCGACTATAGGGAAGCTTGTGGCACAGACCTGGACTTGGAGGCAACAGAGGACAGGTGGCTCCAACTGGTAGCCTATGCCAGAACATGTGCCGGAGCAAACCATCTCCGTCACATTCGAAATAACTTCCTGTATAGAACTTACCTGGATCCAGCCAAGCTCCACAGGCTTCAACCTGATGTTAGTGAAACCTGTCAAACATGTGGAGGAGCGGTGAGAACATATATTCACAGGATTAGAGAATGCCTGAAAGTCACAGCATTCTGGGAGGAGGTGCATAGCACCATGGAGAGCACATCAGGCATAAGTTGCCCTGGTCTCTGTTCCAGCTTCTGTCTGGGGCAGAGCCCAAAAGAAGAACCCCAGAACTATAGTCCGTATGGCACCTGGCATTAGCGACAGCCAAGAAAATCTTGGCATAAATATGGGGAGGGCTGGAGCCCCCCTCAGTTACCCACTGGATACACAATTTATTGGACTGTATGAAATTAGGAAAAGCACAAATGTATGCAGTGGGGGAGAAAGACCAGTATGAAGCAATGTGGCAACCTAGTCTCAAGGGACAAGAAGGGGGTAAACTGTTGGGCTGAAGGGAATGATGGAGAACCCACTTAGGAGAAGATAACTTGTAATCCACAGGGTTGGTGGATGAGGGCAAGGAGACCACAAGTTACCCCCGGGCAAGCACCGAGGGGCAGCATTAGTACGTAGCAGCCACTGATCCAACAGGTACAAAAAATAAATTGTGTGAAAACATGAAATACTGTCACTGTAGGAGCTGCTGCTCAATCTTGTTACACGAGCCATCGGTACCAACTTTATTCATGTGTAAAATATGGGCACTTCATGTCAACTGTCTCGTACTTTAATGCCTCCAAAAGTTGAAAATAAAGTTTAAAAAAAAAGAAAGGAATAAGAGTCACAATACAACCATTTCAGCACAGCACGGAAAACGAACGCTGCAAATAAAAACATTACGCAACTTACGATTAGCCAGAGCTTGGCTTTTCAAAATACGGGAATATGGTTGCTAAGGGCTAATGGCAAATTATATCCGGCTCAGGGAAGGCCAGGCATCAAGCAATAAAAATTGCCCGTGACAATACCACAAGTCTAGTCAATAAAATGGATTAACTGAGATTTCGGGCAAAAGAAATGGAACTAGGAATTATAGGCCTTTCTGAAACCTGGTGGCCACCTCAGGTGGATGATACCGAAGTAAGCGCAGAAGTATATCAGTATTATCAGGCAAATTTGGAAATTAAGGGGTGGGGGAAGGTCATGGTGTATGTGTGCCAAGAAGTAGGCAGTTCTGAAACAATAATGGCCAAGAGTATTATGGGTATTGCCAAAATGTTGAAAACTGACCTAATGATTGGAGTAATTTACTCTCCTCAAAAAACAAAACAGTTAAACATTTTGACATCCTAGCCCAGGAAATTTACAACGGTGTGAGAGATGCAGATTTAATATTGCTGGGTGATTTTAATGTGGACTGGAGACATAAAAGGGGCACAAAACTGACAGAAGCACTGGGACCTTTGGGACTAGCCCAAAATAGAAGTATGCCCATAACATGTAATAAAAATGCAGCAACTGGGTCATGTTTGGACCAGATTTTTACTCTGGTAGATTGTCAGGACACACGTTACATTACAGATGTCTAATCTGGGGGGGGAAGGCATTGTCTGATACTGTCTGAAGTCAGGGAAGGGGGTTTCAAAAGAAATAAGCAAATGATGGGTGGCATGGCTAGCCATCACTCTGAGTAGCAACACTGGGCACAGCTCCTGCCTAGCAGACATAAAATACAACATTTTTGCCTCAAAACTACAGTTAAAGTTCTAAAACCTGACAAATCTGAGTTCCTGGGACCAGGACCCATTTTTGATCCTCCTTCTGTTGCAGCTCACGCTTCAATGAGTTCTTTCACCATCTGCGCCCTCCCTTCTCTCCCCCTCGAGGCTCCTGTCCTCCCCCTCCTTTCTCCGAGCTTCATCTTCCTCATTGTCACCATCCAGTAAACCCTGCTTGCCCTTTCCTACCCTCTACCTGCCCAAGTTCAGCTCTGATGGGCTGGATCCGAAGAGACACAGCTTTCCCCAGGCACTACAAAAACTCTCGATTAGTGCTTTCAGACAGTAACGATTTTTTTTTACATGAGTTAAACAGCTACCCGCAACTTCCATTTTCTACTGCTGGCAGCCAGCATCGCATGAGCAGCAGTGAGCGTCCCTAGCTCACTTTATGCCAACATGTCCGGCCGACCTCTGCCATTGGTTGACAGGACATATTAGCATAAAGTGAGCTAGGGACGCTCACTGCTGCTCCCGAGATGGTCTCTACAAAAATAGGCTACTCAACACTACCTCTTTGCCATGTGTAAAGAAACATCACAGAACAAGCAGACACACATGGCACCAGAAGAGCATGCAAAATAAGCTTTTAATAAATATCTTGTAGTGCTGTGCAGTCAGTAAAGTGCAAAAATGTACCTGTGCAATGGCTGGGACACACCTGATCTGATATTGCCGCTAGGGCTTTATCAAGGGACTGCTCACGAGATGGTGGCTGCCAGCAATACAAAGTGGAAGGTGAGGGTCAATGTTTAAATCATTAAAAAAACATTTAGCGGCAATTTAAAAAAAGTCATTACTGTCTGAAAGCACTAAATCAGGCATTGCTGTAGTGAGTGGGGAAAGCTGCCCCTTTTCCACTGTTGTCCTTTAACTACTCCACCTCTCAGCTCCTGCCTTTGCATCTTCCCCTATTCGCCTCCTTAGCCCCTCATTTTCCCTCTGTGCTGTTCCTCAGTCCTGGAAGACTGCCAAAGTTCTCTTCCACTTCACAAAGGGTGGACCCCCCCTTTCTCCTGGTAACTTCCATCTCATCTCCCACCTCCCTCTCTTGCAAAGCTGCAAGAGGAACGTGTCCATTCCAGACACTCTCTTCCTCCACTTTCCTCTCCCCCCTTCAAGTCTGGCTTCCAGAAGCACCATTCCACCATCTCCTCCCTGCTGCATGTCTCGTACTCCATCATCTCTGGGATGGCTCAGGGGGACATCCTGGCTCTCATTTTCATCGATCTAGCCAAAGCCTTCGATTCAGTGTCCCATCCACTCCTCTTGGACAAACCGAGTTCTGTTAGCCTATCTGTTCCCTCTGTTGACTGGTTCCAGTCCCACTACACAGGCTGTCAGTCAGTACAGGTTGGAGGCATCCTGTCATCTTCACTACCCAACCAGGATGGGGCCCCACAGGGTCCCATCCTGCCAGCTCACATGTATGCAGATGACAGTCACCTTCATCTGTGGTCCCTCTATTGCAGCTGTGGATGGGCTGCTTCAGCAGGGCTTCCACAATGTTCTACGCTGGTTCCAATACCACCAGCTTGAAGTCAACACTGACACACACACACACACACACACACCAAAACACAGTATGTATGACATTCAAAATCAGTCAGAAACGGGCTAGACCCCACTTTTTCCACCCTGGATGTCACCCCCCCCGAAGCAGTTCAGTCCTTCAAGTACCTCGGTGTGTGACCTGACAGTAAGCTTGACTTCTCAGCTCACATCAATGTCATCCACTCCACGCTCCGCCCCAAGCTTGGTGCCTTGTACAGCAACAAAGACTGTTGGTCTCTGCCGATCTGCTGGGAGCTTGTTTATTTATTTAGTTTTTGTTGACCGGATAAGTGCACTACACAAAATGTGCCTATTTTCAGGCACGGCCTGGAGGAGGGGGATACAGATGAATGCCAACTGACCTTGAACCAGATTAAGCTGTTGGTGATTTTTTAGTGAAAGCTTGTTACCAAAATGGTGCTCCCAGTCTTCGACTACGCAGATATGGTCTACGGCACTGCCCCCTCCACTTCCCTCACCAGACTAAACGCCCTCTAACACCTTTTGCTGCTTTGCTACCAACCCCAGCTTGTACTCACTACTGCTCCCTCTTCTCCTCCCTATCCATCCTCCCCTAAACCTCACATCGCCAGTCCCACTCTGCTTCCTTTTCCACATACTAGTTTGGGTTTCTTCCCTTCTCTCCCACCCCCTCCCCGCCTCATGCACCCTCTGCTCCAGGGATGATCAAACTTTCTCCATTTCCCATCCCTACTCCTTTGCTGAGCTATCAACCTTCTCCCATCATCTTCCCACACCCTGGAGCCTGCTCCCCTCCTCCCGCCACCTCTCCTGGTTCCCTCAGGCAACAGCTGAAACTCCTCCCCTTCCCCACCTGCTCCTTCCACCCTTCTTCCCGATTCTTCCCATGCTTGGAGCTTCTACTGTTCATGCGTCAGGCTTGTTTCTGGGTCTCCACTAACCTGTATCCAGGCTCCATTACCCTATATCTCTGCACTACCATTATCTTGCCTTGCACGGCTCTCTGCACTGCTTAGTCTCCTGCCTCGCACGGCTCACTGCACTGCCATTCTCCTGCCTCGCACGGCTCTCTGCAAAAAACGCTCTCCTCCCTCGCACGGCTCACTGCATTACCATGCTCCTGCCTCTGCACCCAAGGCTGTCTGCACTACCATTCTACTACCTCGCATGGCTCACTGCACTGCCTTTCTCCTGCCTCACACAGCTCTTTGCAGTACCTTTCTGCTGCCTCGCACGGTTGTCTGCACTATCTTTCTCCTACCTCACACGGCTCACTGCACCATCATTCTCCTGCCTCGTACGGCTCCCTGCACTACCATTCTCCTGCTTTGCACAGCTCTCAGCACTACCATTCTCCTGCCTTGCACGGCTCTCTGCTTTGCTGCTGTATTTTGCATTTGTATTGGTGTTCCTTACTGTACTGTGACCACACTTTATTTTGCACCAAGTAAGGTACTGTGTAGTGTCCTGCTGTAGCTCCTGTTCCCTTTCCCCAGGTCACACCTGGAAACGAGCCTCTGCTCAGTCTGCCTCTCCTGGTTACCATTTTCAAATTACAGAATAACTACCCAACTAACTAACTAAGAGCAACACTTTGCTGCGAAATGCAACCAGTCTTCCTGAGGAAAACCAAAGCCCAAAACCAAGGTGCACACTTCTTTCAGCTGCATGCTTCTCAGGAAGATGCAGCAAAAGCTTCCAGTTCTGGCGGGCTTGAGGATTGCACTGGGGTGGCGACAGAAGTCCTAGAAATGACAGTCACTCAGTTATGCCCTCAATAGCATCCGTAAATAAAAAGCTGCACTCCATTACAACTCAGAGCATGGTGGTGGAACAAACTATCGACTATAAAACTAAATACCGCTGAAGTTAATGCACAGGTGGGCTGAGCGCTCACAGCTGCAGGCAACTTAGTGAAAAAAAACTCTACTGAGGCGCCACCTAGAGAATTCTGAAAATCCTGCGAACCCAAAACATCAGCGTATGGTGACTATTTGAAGGAAGAGAGGGAGGTGATGTTAGACTGTATGGAACAATTTTTGTTATTAATATTCCACTCCACAGGGTGCGGACCTGCTCAGAGCATCCAAGGGTAGTATTACTGGGTTTCCCCTTTCTGTGCCACACAAGGAGAAAGTGTTTATTGCAGCCAAAAGATCACATATAAAATGAATCGATGGACAGAAAATACTGTTCTTTTAAGACTGGTGATAGACAAAGTTATGCTACTGGAAAGATTGAAGAAAATAGGGTCCTGGCATCGAGAATAGACTGCCACCCAAGCAGCAGAGCTGGCCAAAGAGACGGCCACCCAAGCGGGAGAGCTGGCCGAAGAATCCACGGAAGAGGACACCTGAGCAAACTTATTATGCTGTCACTGGTGTAGTCTATGTTAAAGTTTATGGAGTTTTAGTTTCCCTTCGGCAGTGCGAGACCAGGAGGGCTGCAACACTGGTGCCTTACACAGGCCGCCAGGGCTTTTCTGGCACTGTGGCTCTCATAAGTATTGTTCAAAATGTTACGAGATTGTATACGAGTTTATTTATACTTGTCGTAACCATTAAAGTTGTATGAATGATGACACGGGACAGTTTCATTTCTCAGACTGACATGGCAAAGGTGTCTTATGGAAGGAGCATTCTCCCATTTATCCATACGGACTAGAAACTGTAAAGACACTGAAAGATGCCATGTGGCCCAGTCATGATGCAGGTTTTATTCTTGGGCTGGCCTCAGTCTGCTCATTTACTTGTTTTCTCCCAGATCACAGAGTTTCCATGTTGGGCTTGTCTAGTAGGGGCCCTAGCCCTCAAAAGGTTGACTGCTGCTGGGTGTTTGAAGTTAATACTGCAGTGTGCACTGCTTTAGCTACACAGCAGGGGCTTTGCATTTCATAGTTGAAACAGGAACAGTAACATTCCATGGGTATTACTAGGTTTACTGGTGAAACCGGTACACTTTAATTTACTAGTAAATGTACATCATCCATGCATTTGATGGCATCTAGCTGCCTGTTACACGTACTTTGCTTAAGTATTTAACTGTAATGGTATCTCCCCCCCCCCCCAAAATTCACATAACAAATAAGAGAAATGCAACTGCACTTCTACCATAACGTGACTGCGTGGCAGATATTATTCTACATGGATGAAATCATAATAGATTTTAGAAGTAATAAAAAAGAAAAATGGAAATTAAGGAAAGACCTTTAAAGGTTTAGGAAACAGGATTTTTAAAATAGTCTAATATCTTTAAATGATGAACAGACGTTTTCCAATTCCAGACCTCGAATGTGCTGTTGAGTACTTTAATTCTACCTTTAATGCTCATGCCCCCATGTCGGAGGATTACCCTGAGAAAGGGTTAATTGCCTTGGATTTCTGAAAGGCTACAGAAATTGATCAAACTCAAAAAAACGTATGTGGAAAAGGGCACAGAAGCTAGCAAGTGATGCAGCCGGAGACCAATGTACGAAGCTCCAGCAGCAGAGCGCTGTATAAATGAGAACTGAAAGCAGAATACTTTCAAGCTCGACTATCAGCCGCAGAAATCCACATGGATTTATGGAAAATAACAGGCAGTATAAACAACCCAGTTAGTAAAGAAACTGAAATTAGCTTTTAACAATAGTATGATCACTGAAAGACCTGCCATAGTAGCAGAAAAACGAAACGAGTATTTCCCAAAGTTGCCAGACGTTGAGATCATGACTGAAGACTCCCTTGAGGCCTTGTTAAAGAAAACAAATAGGAGAGGTACTGGAAGCATCCATGAACCAGGAAGAAAGTGTGGGAGGTGGACAGCAGTGATGGTAAAAGGATGTTTACAAAGCTCTGAGCAGGTTAAAAGTAGGGAAGGCCTGTGGAATAGATGGCCTGGAGGCTGTGCTCCTAAAAGCTGGTACATGGGTCATAGCCCCCGTGGTCATGTACATCTTCAATTGGAGCCTCTGCCAAGGTCTTCCATATAAGCTGGCAAATTAGTAAAGTCACACACATACCAAAAGGAGGAGTCAAACTCCCAATTAACTATTGCCCAATCTCGCTGCTGTACACACTCTCAAAAGTCTTGGAATGACTGGGTCACTGACAACTGCATGAATATCTAGAAGTAAATAGTCTCACCATGCCATACCAACATGGTTTCCAGTCATGTTACTCCACGGATACTGCCCTACTGGAATTCAAGGATTTAGTAGTGACAAATCTGGACGAAAGTTTCTGACCTGGTGGACCACTCCACTGGCTAGATCGGCTGGAGGGCATTGGCGTGCATCTTGAGGCTGGTTCAGATACTATTTAATGGGGAAGAAGCAGAGAGTCCAGGTCCAGGACTATTCACAGGGGCCTATTTAAGGGAGTTCCTCAAGGCTACATCATAGAATCATGATGGCAGAAAAGGACCCCAACGATCCATCGAGTCGTCCCTCCCCCCCCTTTACTCATCTCCCTTTCCCCTGGCCCTCCCCTTCCCAACCCCATATGTCTGTCCCATGCCCTCCTGAATTCCTCCACCTCCTCCGGTAGTTTGTTCCAGGCCTCCACCACCCTCTCTGTGAAGAACTGCCCCCTCACACGGCCTCCATCTTCCTCCCTCCAATCTTAGGCTATGCCCTCTAGTTATAGCCCCCTCCTTCCTTTTAAGTAAGCTCCCCTCCTTCACTTTATTGCTCCCCTTCACTTCCTGGGGCCTTTGCTGTTCTTGATATGTGCCAATGACCTCCTCAAGGTCGTGTCCAGCTCCTGGGTCAGGAAGCATACTGATGACACAGACTTGGTGACTTCTGATGGAACTAGAGAGGAGTTGCAGTTAAAGCTGGAAATGGATTTGTGTGTAGCCCAGGAGCGGTTCAGCAGGTCAAAGCTGGCGAGGAGCATCAAAACAAAACCAAAGCATCAGTTTGTGGGCACCGAAAACAGAATTGAGCGATTTTAAAGATAGAGGTCTTGAGGGTAACCAGCTGACTTCGGTCACTCACTATAAACACCTTGAAGAAATCTTTGATGGCAGCTTGACCTTTTCCAGTCACATATATAAAGAAAGATTGAAGGTAAACAAAAGACTGAGGGTGGCTAGCTCCATGGCTCAGATTGGTGAGGCGTCCGTTCGGCATGCTGGAAACCCGGACGGCTGCAGCAGAGATCAGCAGGGAGGGTGAGGAGTGCACATTCTCGCCAGGAGGGAAGGTATGACCCTGCATTGCTCCTCGATTGCTCCTGGTAGTGGGCCGACTGAGGCGCACTTGACACTGTGGATGACCATGCGCTGCCTTGTGTCCTTCCCAGGATGCTGTGATGTGCAGCCATGATGCGGGAGGAAGGGTGGAGGAAAGGTATGAAACAGAAAATGGGCCTCCTTGGCAGTGGATGGCAGCCCACTGTGAGTTCCCCCCCATGCCACCGGACTGCCTGGCACACCAAACTTGCCCCCCCTTCCCCTGATGTACAAGGCACTTGCGCCTTGGTGGCAGCATTGGGAGGGGGGCTTGGTAGCAATAAGCCAGAACACAAGGGGTGTTGGAGGATCTTGGGGAGCCTGGGTGTAGGTGACGGCAGCAGTGGTAGAGTCTGGCAGGAAGAGGGGACAACCGTGAGGAGTCAGCAGTGGGGGCTCTAGGTGCCTGTGAGGAGCAAAGAGAAACAGTGGAGATTTTGAGGTGCTCATCAAGGTTACAACAAGAGAACGAAAACTAAACAAAGCAAGTGCACCAATACTGCTGTGCTGACCCTGGAATATGGTAGCTGTGCATAAGCACACGCCAGTAAAAAGCGATTTGGGAAGCCTTGATAAGGTATTCAATAAACTGGCTTAAATAACCTCGAATGCAGCTCTCAGACACACCACTGTGACCAGTGTAGCTGTTTAAAGTGGAATTCACTGAAAGTCAGGCAGGATTTGAAATTGATAAACACGATTTCCAAGATAATGCAAGCCAATGGTACCCATCCATTATCCCAGTACAGGGTCCTTGAACAAAATAAGCGTGTTACAAGAAATTCAAAAATCGAAAGGTTGAAAGTTCCAAAAGTACATTCTAGATTTGGGGAATGAGAATCTGTTTTCATACAGAAAAAAGGTGGAATAAGCAGAGTAGTGTATTAAGGAACTTACCGTCCAGAGAAACGAGCCAAAACAAGTGTAAGAAATTAACTGCAACATACATGTAACTGGTTTTTAAAGTGAGCTGTGTTAAGTGTGTAGAATTTAATGTACATTGTTTAATTAGCATGTTTACAGGGTGATGAGGGGAACTTTAGGTGTGTACAGAACCATGTGAAATAGGTAGACTGGATAGGCCAAGCAGTTCTCATCTGCCGTCAAATTCTATGTTTCTATGTAATGCTACAGGAGTGCATTTGAAAGTAGGCTTTGGGAAAAGTATGTATGGTTTCAGTTTAAATTATACAGCTACCTACCAACCACGTGCAGCCACCACCCCATGGACTTATCTATTCATGGATCATATGAGCATATGAAACTAGCCAGCAGAAAAAATAATGATCTATCTAGTCTGCTCGAGATTGTGGACTTCTCAGCATCTACCAAGTGATAGTCTCCCCCTCCGCCATAAGGTAGATTATAATATTTCCCCTCCTCCCTCCATTTTTGCAGTCAGACCTTGATGGCAAATACCTACCAGGATATCTTCGAGCTTCATATCAAGAAGGTCAGTGCCCGTGACATACTGCTTCCAGTCTTCTGGGTCCTTCCCTTCCTCGTCCATGTTATCAAGGATCAGCTCAAAGAAAATCACCTTCTCCGAAATGGTGCTGAACGTGTTGTCAAAGCAGAACATATAGTCACCGTCTTCAGTGTCAATTCTGCACAAAAAGCACAGCAGACTCAATTTGTAGATCTTCCTTTAGCAGGACACTACTCTCCCAATACAGATCTCCCTATGCTTTTACAAACAAAACAGAATTTTCTATTGTGTGCACAGGTTATAGAAATGTATTTTTAATGAAAAGAATTTGAGAACTGAAAATCTTATCTCACTCTCTGATGGATTGCACCTCGGAGGTAAACACTCTACTGATGCCCTAGGATACCTGAAAAACTGTAGTAAAACTTGTATGAACAACCCGGTCACATGGTCACAGCACACGATCCGACTCAGTCACAATGCACAGTGCAGCATGCGATAAGACCCAGTCACACGGCACAGCACATGATCCAACCCACTCACACGGCACAGTACATGATCCGACCCAGTTATATGACACAGCACACTACCTGATCCAATCACACAGGTACGGCACACAATTCGACCCAGTCACACGACATAGCACACGATCCGACCCACCACACAGGTACAGCACACAATCCATCTCAATCATGTGGCATAGTACATGATCCGACCCAGTCATGCAGGCACAGCCAACACGACCCGACCCAGTCATGCAGGCACAGCAAACACGACCTGACCCAGTCATGCAGGCACATTACGTGATCCGACCTAGTCACATGGCACAGAGCACGAGTTAACACACTCACACAGGCAAAGCACATTTTGACCAACTAGGAACTGCTTGTTGAATCCACACAGCATCTGGCTACCGCTCGCCTGACCAACACAGCATCTGGCTACCGCTCGCCTGAACACAGCATCTGACTACTTCTCGCCTGAACACAGCATCTGGCTACTGCTCGTCTGGCCAACATAGATTGGCTTGACCAACACAGATCTAGCTACCGCTCGCCTGGCAAATACAGGATCTCGTCCATGTAGATTGTTCCCCACCTGGTCTGAGTCCAGTTTCTCTGTTGTACTTGTTTATTATTCTAAATCCCCGCCGCTATGGATCACAACATCATGAGAATCTGAGGTAAAATGAATTTAAGGGGAAATTGGGATTCAAACCCACCTCCTGGATCACAGCCTTGTGCACTAACCACTAGGCTATGCTGGCTGCTGCGTAGGAAGCTTGCACTTTGACATATCTGTGGCATCAACTGATCCCACACTAGTTCAGCTCTGGAAGAGAGAAACCGGTCTCACACCAGTGCTCAGGGGAACAATCTCCCTCAACATACTATCTGGCTACCGCTCGCCTGGCCAGTACAGTATCTGGCTACCACTTGCCTGACCAACACAGTATCTGACTACTGCTCATCTGCTGAACAGCATTTCTGAAAGCAACCTCCGCAGGATATGTCCCTGCCTGCCTGAAATTAACAGAGCAAAGTATTTAAACTAACCACACACGCCTATAAAATGCTGATAATCTGCAGTATTAGTAGAAGGGATTCTTTACTTACGTGTGAACACCATCGGACCTCCGTTGCTCAGAAACCAGGACTGCACCATTTGGAGACACAAGGATAAAGTCGACATCTAAACCAGCCCCGTCTAACACCTGTAAGACAGAACAAACATGTTTACTCTACTTCTGAAATTCCCCGAGGGCCTCCTGTTTAGGAACTGAAGCAACAGTAGCAATATACACAACTCCAGACTTTTAGTGCTCCAAACTGCATTACAAGATCAGAAAAGACAGATGGCCTGTAGAAAACAGTGAAATAAATCTTAACTCAGACAACAGAATGTTGATTTGTACAGCACCCGATATACACACTGTATCTCCAAGTTATATTCTTACCTGGTTTATTAGGTTTTGGAAGCACCGCCACCCTAGTCTCATCAAATTTTTTTTTTTTTTTTTTTAATTTTGGTTACTGGGTAGGCCCACTGAGACGAAGAGTCCCTTTTTCAGGGGTGACCCGGAGTTGTTACATACAAAAAGCAGAGAAAAGTTATGTATTTGTTTATACTCATACATACAGTTTTCATACAGACAAAGGATTTCATTATAGACTAGTAAAATTGAGTAACAAACATTCAATGGTCATTATAATGGCAGAGATACATGACAATAGTCCTTACTGAGTAAGGCCAACGTTCCTTAGGATAGAGCGGTCTGGGATAACATATCCCACAGGGGAATGAATGCTTTTTTTGGGGAGCGATCGGTGATTCAATGGAAGCAGCTGTGGGGGGGGGGGGGAGTTGTCCAAAGGAAAGATTTGAGGGTCTTCTTAAGCTACCCCAGGGTAGAGCTGGCCCGGACTACGGAGGGCAGGAGTTCCACAGATCAGAAGCTGAGTAAGAGCAGCACTGTCTTCCAGTTTCGAGTTGTATTTTGGGGATTTCCAGCACTGGGAAGGTGAAGGTTCTAAGAAGTCAGGCAAATTGTCTGTGATGGATTATGCCAGAGAGACTAGGTGGGGCGAGAGGTTGTAACAGCTTGAAGGCAAGGCAATACATGGGATAGCGCAGTCTAGCTTTGAAGGAGGGCCATCCTACGGTTGTTTTTGTTGTACAGTGGTGGGTTCTAGGGTGGGCACCGACTGCGAATCTCCCGATCCTGTGGTAAAGGATTCTAAGCCTATTAAGGGTGGGTTCACACAATGATTACAATATTAGGGCACTGTAAGATAAGAGAGGGAGGAATAAGCTGGAGACGATGGCACAGCGAGCCTCTCTAGACAGGTACAGGAAAAGTCTGTATAGTAGTCCAAGTTTAAGATTGAGAGTTTTGGTCAGAGCATCTACATAGGGTTCAAACTAAAGGTCAGAGATTGGTCTGGAGTCATACACAGGTATTAAAAAGGTCTGGACCACCTCCAACTCGACTCCAGAGCAGGTGGTAATTTATAGGAGAGCCTGCCCATCTAGGTCAAGGTTTTTGTGACCAAAAGGCATTGCCTTAGTTTTTATTTTTGCATTGAGTAGGAGTTTGTTGGCAAGAAGCCAATTTTCTAATGCGTGGAAGTCTTCCTGCAGCTATGTATTGATCCAGGTTGAGTCTTTAGATGATCTATAAAGTATGGCGTCATCGGCATATAGATGTATTGAGGTACCGCCGCAGTTTTGAGGAAGGTCATTAATAAATGAACAGTGAGAATAGAAGAGGTCCAAGGATGGATTCCTTGGGGTACCCCATCAGTAACTGGCCTAGAGGGTGACGACATACCTTCCCATTTGACACACTGCATCCGCCTGGTCAGGTAGTTATGGAACCAGCAGCAGGATGCATCATCCAAGCCACAGTCCTCAAAATTTTGTGAGAAGCAGATTGTGACTGATCAGATCAAATGCTTTTGTTAGGTCCACAAAAATAGCCCTGGTTGCCATACCCATATTCATGGCTTTAGTAATGACACTGGTGACGTGTACTAGAGCTGTATCAGTGCCATGGTTTTTGCGGAAGCCATGCTGATGTTGAATGAGTGCGCAATTCCATTCAAAGTAGCCTAGTAATTGTTCATATAGTAGTCTCTCCTGTACCTTAGCGACTGCACTGAGGAGGTATATGGGTCTGTAATGTTCCATTTTGTCCTTGGGGCCCCCCCTTTATGTATGGGCACCACTGGAGCCAGTTTTCATTTGTCAGGGATGGTCCCATCTAAGAAGGACTTATTCATTAGGTTTTGGATTGGGGGTCAATAATTGGTGCGGCAAAATTTTAAGAACTGCGGTTCCAGAGAGTTAGCACCTGGTGAACCTTTACTTTCGAGTCTTTTAGCTGTCTAAGAACCTCCTGTCTGGCGACTATTCTAAGGTGGAACTGTGAAGACGGTATCTCGCCTGATGCCTGACTGAGGGGAGCTGGTGGCATCAGAGTGTTGTGGCTGTTGGGAAAGTTGTGCTATGTTGGAAGGAGGACGAGGGGGGACCTTAACTCTCTCCAGATCAGTGAAGAAGTGATTGAAACCAGAGACAATAACTTGGGGGTCAGATAGGACCGGATTGTCAGAGTGTATTTCTTGAGCCGAAACAGGTATTTTCCATGGAGCAATTGGTTAATCTTGGACCAGAAGTGCTTGGGAGAAGAGAGATTCCATGTTTGTAGGGACCCAAGGTAGGACTGTTTGGCACTTTTCAGTCTGCTTTTGCAGGTGTTATGAAGGGATCAGTCAGAGGGTAGATCTGATTGTTTATATTGAGACCAGGCCTTGTCCCAGAGTCAAGAGTTTTTTGTAGTTCACGGTCTAGCCATGGAGCATGAAAACCCATGGCCCTCCGGCGTGTAGTGGGGGCATGTTTGTTTCCAACGTTAGTAAAGTTATGTATAACGTAGTCTAGTGCCTGTTCAACTCTGGGGAGATTACTTACTGGACTCCAATCTACCTCTTGGAGGCTTGTAAGGAAGGCTGATTCTACAAAATCAGAAAGGTCCCGGGCCTCCATATATTTGGGTGGGGTGGTGGAAAAGTTTTTTTCTCCAAATAAAATAGACAGGAGAGTGGTCGCTAAGGGTACCTGGGAGGATTCTAGTGGCTCGCATTCGGTCTCTCCTGTCTACCAGTATCTGATCCAACAGCATATGAATGTCTGATCTGAGGTAGAGTCTAGTGGGTTCAATTATTAACTGAGTATGATAGGCATTTACCACAGATGACTGGTAAGATTTTTGATTAGGGTCCAGCCAGTTTGGATAGAGATCACCGCACACGACTAGCTCCGTGGAGGGTAGCAACACTCACATAAAAGAAGAAATATTTTTACCCTTAGCCATCCTCAGTTACACTCAAGGTTTCCCAGGCGTTGGGGTGTTCTTTTTGAGGAGCCCCATTTCAAAGCATGACTGTCTGGCTTTACCACCTCCCAGAATGTGGAAGTCTGTCCCTCGTGGTGGATTTTCACCCCAGCTGGGTACTGGAACCTGGAATCAACCTGCTGTTAGTGCAGGTCATCCAAAACAGAATTAAATGCTTTCTGTTTTAGCTGCACAATTCTGGAGCAGTCCTGAAAAATAGTAACAGTACGTGCACCATGCATGAGAGATCCACATTTCCTGTAGGTAGTGGGAACCTGCTGTTTATCGGGATAATTATGGAGCTTCAAGATGAGCTGTGTTGGTTCTGTATCTGCAGGCAGGCATGGGATCAATGCTTGACGTGCTCGATTGATTTTAATCCCGTTTTTTTGCACTGAATTTTGAGCAGCTGGGGCAGCCACTGTTCAACAAGAGAATGTCTGCACCCTCTATCCCTAAAGGAAGGCCACGAATCCTCAGACTGTTTCACCTTAGAAAGTCATATTGTGAGTCCAGATTTCCCTCATGTCCGCTATTTCTTTCCCCAGTCTTGCCGTCTTTTAGGGAACCTGGTCACTCCAATCTTCCAAGGCCGACAGTCTCGCTTCTAGCTCAGTCACCGAGCGTGCTGTGGCTCATTTCTGGTGGTAAGACTGTCCATCTTCAGGGCAACAGCTTCCAATTTTGGTGTTAGGGCCTCCAGGACCCCCTCAGACACCACACACCTCAGCACTGCAGCTTCTCCTCCAAGATGTCCAAGTCTGCCGTGGGGCCTGCTCCCATCTCGGGGGCATTTTTTCTTGTCTGCTTGCTTAGCACCCCTGGGGTTTCTGCCAGTCATCGACACTTAGTAGCTGTCCACTGTCCTGTCGGATGTGTGCTTCTTCCTTCTGTTGCTTGTTGTAAATTTTATTTACCAAGCATTAACTTAAGTGAGGGGGGGAACCATCTATACTGTTTGGTCGAGCATGCGCCCTCGGGTGGAATCATTAAACTAATAATGTCTAGTAATTTCATTTGTTTCCGGAACCGACACCGATGCTTCAATTCCTGCCATAAATTAAAAATAAATAAATAAATAAAATTTGTTGCTGCCATTCAGTGAAACTGACCAAACTGTATTCCGAACGAAGACAGACCGACATGAAGAGATTGACCGATGTCAAAGGTGTGGATGACTGAGATCAGGGGCCAGATACTGGAAAATGGGCAGAAGCGGAGCACAGAGGTTTGCAGTGTGTTTGCCCTCACCTACAACTCTGAGGATGCTATATTCAAGTTAGGCAGCGCACCGGCAGTATCAGAATGATTAAAGGGGATGTCAGCGCGGCATTGTCCAGACATGGATCTGAGAAGTGCAGGGAACAGCACCCTTAGACCTGATAGCGCCGGGAGCCCACGGCACGATATTCAGCCGCTACCATGCAAAGGAGTCCACTGGGCATGCAAGGCACTAAGGGGCCGTATGCATGCCCATTATGGGATGTGGCAGCAGGTTAACACCCTGTGACTGGCCCCCCCACCACCCATCCCCGTAACAGTTTGGATTCCCTGGTATCTAGTGGCACCAAGACTGGGGTAGCGCTGCCCTATGACCCGAGTCTGGGTGCAGACAAGCAAGGCATCAGCATTCTAGCCAGACTAAAGCTTGGCAGTGAGTGATATCCACCTAGTAGTTGAATACTACAGGGAATACTGCATTCCCTAATGTCCTGGAGAGATCCAGGCTGAGATGGCCAACACAGAGCTGGGAACAGAAACCAGGCCAAAGCAATGCCAGTGGACAAAACAGGTCTGATGGACCCAATTAAGCCCCAAAATATTTATACATACAAATAGACAAAACCAAAGAATTAGCTGCATATATCTGACGGCATATTTGCTTCTTAGCTAATCACAACTCTTTCACCTCTCTACATTTAGACAGCAGTAAGCTTGCCAAGCACCCCTTATAAATCTTACTGGTTCTCAGCCAGCCATATTCTAGCACCCATCTACATTCTGAATGAAGGAAATCTCACCCGTCTACATCATTCTGACTGGTAAAAAATTAACTGCAGATCAGGCAATCAGGATGTGATTGATGCCTTCTGGAGAAGTTATTTCCAACTAGATAAAGATCCCAATGGTTTTAGTACCTCAGGGAGACACTCCAAATGTGCTCCTGAGAAGCCCTCTCTCAGTGTCTTCAGCGGCTCCTCTTTTTCTGGTTAAGAGCACACGACGACTACAGTAGGGTGGCAAGACTGGCTCCTTTTACCTCTAGCATATCAGCTGAGGCAACATGCAAAAATTAGTAGCGGGGACCAGACTTCTAATAAGGCCACTCGGGGGAGAATGCTGTCACACTGCATATAAGTTAGGCAATAGGTTCTGAGCACATAAGTGTGTTAGGACACAGGTGTTTCAGGTGACAGAGTTTTAGGATAGGTTAGTCAACAAGTTTTAGGATATAGTTTGGAATAATCATTTACGTAGATTGTAAGACTTAAGTGGGTTAAAAATAAAACTTTTCCCTGTCTCCAGTAGCACCCCGACTCTCAGATCCCCATCCCTGTATATGTATTAATAGTACTTGGTGTCTAGTGGCACTCCCCACCCTCCCATCACTCGCCACCAGTAGTCAACAAATCCCATAGCCTGATGTCCCACGCTATCCGTAAACAGTCTGTCACAAGAATTCAATACCTTCATCAGTGACATTGCGCAGGACCTAGAAGGCAGAATTTCACTGTTCGCTGATGACACAAAGCTCTGTAACAGAGTAGACACACCAGAGGGTGTAGACAGAATGAGAAGGGACCTGCAGAAACTTGAAGAATGGTCAGGGGTTTGGCAGTTGAAATTCAATGCAAAGAAGTGCAAGATAATGCATATGGGGCACAAAAACCTGGCACAATATATCAGTTAGGGGGTGAGGATATAGCATGCACCAAGCAGGAAAGGGATCTTGGGGTTATCATCTCTGATGACCTCAAGGCAGGAAACAGTGTGACAAGGCAGCAGGTAAAGCAAATAGGATGCTGGGATGCATAGGCAGGGGCATCACCAGCAGGAAATGGGAGGTCATAATTCCACTATACAAGACACTAGTGAGGCCCCACCTGGAGTACACTGTACAGTTCTGGAGACCATACCTACGTAAGGACATAGACAGCGTAGAGAAGGTTCAGAGGAAGGCAACAAAGATGGTGCATGGATTGCATCATAAGTCCTATGAGGACAGGTTGAAGGAACTGAACATGTACTCCCTGGAGGATATGAGAGAGACATACAAGTATCTTACAGGGAGGAACAGGGTGCAGGAATACACTATTTTTAAGCGAAAAAGATGTTCCAGGACTAGAGGGCATGGGATGAAGTTGGAGGGAGGACGATTCAGAGGAAACTTGAGGAAGAATTTCTTTACAGAATGGGTGGTGGACAAGTGGAACACCCTGCCAGAGGAAGTGGTGGGGGCTGAAACAATCACGGGATTTAAGAATGCATGGGATAGACATAAAGGAATTCTGGAGGTCAGGGGTAAGGGGCAACAGACTTCTTGGAAAACAAACTGAACTCACAAGCTCAAATGGGCAGACTGGGTGGGCCATAGGCCCTTATCTGCCGACACTGTCTATGTATATATGTATCTGTGTAAGTATTTTGCAGGCAGCTGGTTATCCCATGGACAACCAGTACAGTGACACAGTAATGGCAGTGCTCCAGCTAATACATTCCTCTCCTCGACCTGCACACCACACACTTTTTGTCTGGTTTGTATGGGTAAGCCTTCTGTCACTCTTCAAGTTACCACAGGGCACCAGAGGTGGGCAAGTGTGACAGAACTACTACTGGACTGGCAGAGTTTGCAAACAATGTGTGAGCGAGTGTCCGACTGACTCATGAAGGTTTTTCCCGATGCACCGCTTACTCCAGTCTTCCAGGACCTTGCGTCTGCGTGTGTGGGGCAGAAGAGAGAAGCATCAGGAGCCGAGGAGCAGTTGCAGAGCACAGGAGAGGCAGTGAAGACGTTGCACTGGACACAGAGCAGACTGGGTGAACAGCAGTCAGAAAATGTATTCAAATCATCATTGGTGGGTCAAAGTGTGTATGTATGCCTCAGTCCCCCCAACCCAAGTAATTTAATATTTTATTTAATAATTTGGACAATACTTTTGAGCGCAAGCTCATTTACAAAGGTTCCACGTCAGAGTTTGCAATACAAAGTACAATAGGAGAAAGCAGAGCGGCAACACAATGAACGAACACAGCTTGGATTCAGAACTAAGAATAATTCAAAAACTTTTAGGTACAGATTAAAAATAGCAAGAATACACAATTTACATGGATAAAAGACTGTCACTGTGTTCAGGGAATTAGGTACTGCATTAGGAATAAATAAGCAGTGGTGACAGATATGGGGAGAAGGGGAAAAATCAGCCACCAAGGGCCTGAAGTCAATGGTTGAGGTGGAAGGAATAGCTGGCAGTGGGGTGACCAGAAAGAGGTGCGAAGAGAGGTAGGTACTGTGGTGGAGATAGAGGGTGGGAAAGTAGTGGCAGAATGGGGAGGGAGGCAGTGCGGTGGAGAAGTGCTTAAGTAATGGGTGAGGTGTGAGGAGGCATGGCCAGGCAACTTGTATTAGCAATGACTGTTAAGGACTCATGGTGCTGGGAGTAAGGGTGGGTGGGCAGGTGCCAAAGGAGTATGAAGAGACCGACTGCTGTGGCATGTCACGAGCTGGGACAGAGGGCGAGGATGTGAACCCACTTCTGAAGTTATGTCCTCCACCCTGGCACAGCACTCTTTTTGAACCTTTCAGCCAGTTTCCCCTGACATCTGCAGGATTTTACATTAAAACTACCTTAGCACCACAGTGCACATTCGGAGGAGCTGGGAGAAGCAGGCAGTGGTTCAACCTTGGTTCTCAGAGCAATGTCTGAACATGTATACCCTAGAGCAAAGGAGGGAGAGGCGTGATATGATCTAAACATTCAAACACCTTAAGGGCATTAACAAGGTGAAAGAGTAACATGTTTCAATATAAGAAAAATAGCAGGACAAGAGGACACAGCATGAGATTAGAGGGAGGCTGATTAAGGGGTAATGTGAGGAAGTTCTTTTTCACAGAAAGGGTGGTGGATGCATGGAACGGCCTACCTCAGGAAGAGGTGGATATGAATACAAATACAATGCAGAGCTTCAAACAGGCATGGGATAGGCATAAGGGAGCAATACAGAGGAGTATGAATAGATAGGCCATTAACAGAGTAAAGGTCTATGTCACATTCATAAGATAGAAAAAAATGGGCAGACTGGATGGGCCTTGTGGTCCTTATCTGCCGTCAACTTCTATGTTTCCATGTAACCCTGCTTAAACTCTTTTTGCACCGACTGGTTACTGTAGCGGAGTTTTGGGGATAAATCAGACAGTGGATTTTGCATATTGTACCCACCACTCTGCTCAGCCTCCAACAAGATGCTGGACTTCTCCTCAACACTCTTGGCCACTAGTGGAACCGTCCGGCAGATCCCCCCTCCTGATAAGGCTCTCCTGGGAGTTACCGAGTAAGCTCAACGAATATTCAGTGGCAGGGTCAGAGGCAATTCTTCCTGTACCCCTATTCTCACAAAATCCCTTACAGCATTTCCCTCCATGTTCTCCCGCAGCCCTACAACCCTTCTATGCCTGGGCACTGTTTCTTCGCAGTTTCAGTCTGGCTTTCAGCATGCTGTTCTCCATAACCAAGCCAGCAGCTGTGACCAGTTTTCTCTGCAGTTATTTCGCTGTCTTACAGACAGTTTGTGATGTTTCAATTGTATATTTTAGTACAGCCATTCTAAAGTTAGCTATTTTTATGTTAAAGAACTTTGTTCTCTTTACTCTCGGCATTTTTGCAATGTTCTCTGTTGATGTCGGGGGGAAGATGTGTGCTGTACTATGATGAAGATGCTTGTGTGTATGTAAATTAGGGTTCTTTCGTTTTGACTTTTTGCGAAGTTTCCTGTTTAGGTCTGGAGGTGATGTCAAAAAGTTATTTGAGCATGTAAATTCGGTCTTTGCTTTTACTGGAAGGTTTTAGCAAGCATTTTTTTTTTTTTTGTTATAAGGTGTGTGTGGAGAGCGTCTACATTGATTGCACAACAAAAAACGTTTACAAGAAGTTTTGCCTGTTGCTGTGTTTGGGAGTTGGTGGAACGTGTTGGGGCCAGGGGACCATTGTATTTTATTTATTTTTATTTATTTGAGCATCAGTTTACAACCTTTGAGCCAAAGGCTCATTTCCAAAGGTACCTCACATTGAGGACAAATACATTACATTACAGGCTTATTGTTACATCACAGAGTTTCAAGTTGTAATAAAATGACAACCAATTAAATTGACAGCCATGTATATTTACAAATATTTGTAGAGCAAAGGAACCATTCTAGTTACAGTGGTGCTGCTCGTGCGAGCATTGTTAGTATGTGGTGGAATAAGTCACGATTAGTGACAGGTGCAATTGCGTGCATTAAATAGCTGGTTCCGCAGTGCTGTTTTGAAGGTGGTGATAGTAGTGGTGTCAGAGATGGCTGGTGGGAGCGCGTTAAACCAGGCTGGGGCTCTATAACAGAAAGATCTCTGTCCATGGCTTGTCCTGGTTATAGGGATCAGAAGGGTGATTTTGCAGGAGGTTCGGGTATTAATCAAGGGTTTGGCTTGGCAGATGGAGGCTGTCAGCCGGGGAAGCTGAGAAGGGTTTTTTTCGTAATGAGGCTGGTTTGGTATTGAAGTCGCTCGTCCAGATTTAGTAGCCTTGCCAAGTCATATAGCCGACATGTGAGAGTGAGCCTGGGGGCCCCTGCAATAAGCCTACACACCTTATTCAGGACAACGCAAATTTTGTTGAGGGCGGTCGAGTCAGCTGCACCGTAAACAGGTAGGCCGTAGTCCACCAGGGACAGTATCGAGGATGTAACTGCTAGTCGGAGGGCAACGGGGGGGAAGGGGTAGTTTTATGGCGGGTAGAGGATACCTAGTCAAGACATTAGTAGCAGAGGCAAGTGCCTCAATATGGGTGTGGAAGGAGAGGGCAGTGTCGAAGCTGATCCCAAGGTACTTGTACGAGTGGACTAGTTCAAGAGGTTGCTTGGAGCTGGGGAGGATGTGTAGTGGGAAGTTACTGGCTTTGTTTTGAGGGTGAGCAATTTGGTTTTTTTTGAGATTGATGACAAGTCGGTGCTCTTTGATCCAGGTTTCTGCATCACTGAAGGCGAGTTGTAGGGAGTCCTGCAGGGCGTTGTGGTTGCAGTGGGTGGCAAAAGAGGACGGCATCATCTGCATATAACAGAATTCTACCAGTGCATGCACTGGGTAGGGTGTTTAGGCAGATTGAGAAGAGTACCGGTCCCAGGATGGAGCCCTGGGGGACACCTGAGCGGATGGGACAGGTTGCAGAAAGTGTCCCGTTGATTTTGACACGTTGGAGACGGTCAGATAGGTAGCTTGTGCACCAAGAGATCGGCCCAGTAGATAGGCCAGTATGGGAGAGGACTTCCAGTAGGAGGGTGTGGGAGACAGTGTCGAAAGCCTTTGAGAGATCTACAAACACTGCACCAGCTAGGGTGCCGGCATCCAGGGAGGAGTGTATTAAATTTAAAAACTCAATTAGTGCCGTTCTGGTACTGTGCCCTGCCCAGAGACTGTGCTGTTCTGGACAGAGGATGTTGTACTTGGTTAGGTACTCAGTGATTTGAGAGGCCACCAGCTTTTCAAGGGCTTTGGAGAGGGGTTGGAGGATGGAGATAAGGTCTGTAGTTCCCTGCATTAGACCTGTCACCGCCTTTGTGGATGGGTGTAACTATGGCTGTTTTCCATGCAGTTGGGAATTGCCCCAGGCAGAGGGATTTGTTGAGTAGGGTGGTGAGTGGAGCAAGTACCTGGTCCAGCACCTGACGGAGAATGCTGGGGTCCAGGGAGTCGCTGCCGGGACTATTGCTCTTTAAAGCTTTGAGCAGGTGCGGTCTGGCTTCCTGGTCGGTTACCCTGCGTAGATGGAAACAAGGGTGTTGGATGACAGGGGCCGGCTGGGAGGGAGAGGGTCAAGAAATTACTGGGAGGACCGAGCTAAGGTCCGTGAAGGTAGTGTTTAGGAATTTGCTATGCAGGCCGGGTCAGTCAAGGTAGTCCCGTCCCATGGTGATCTGGGCTGGGGTGGGCACCCCATTCAATTGTTTAACGTTGTCCCAGAAGGTCTGCACACCCCAGGAGGAGGAGAGTGGCCTGGTAATGGTCGGCCTTTGCTTTACGGATAGCCCAGGTGCACTTGTTCTGTGCTGCATTATAAGCCCGTCTGTCAGCTACCCGGCCTGTTTCAGTGGCAAGGTGCCATAAGTTATCCCTGTGCTTGAGCAGTTGACGTAGGGGCAGGGGTAAACCCAGGCGACGAGCTTTTGGTACTTGTTCTGGCAAGGGGTGAGGTCGCAGGCTTTGTTGAAAGTCTGTGAGAAGAAGGTGAGGGCAGTGTCTATGTCAGGAGCATGCTGTATGGGTGACCAGTTAATCTGGGCAAGAAGTCGTTTGAGACTTTTTGGCCCACCAGGTCTGAGGCGCCTGCGGAGTGTGGGTTGGGCTTTAAGTAGGGGGGTTGGGGTTGACCAGCGGAATAGGATCGGGGAGTGATCACTGAGTGAGTCCGGGAGGACCTGGATATCTTGGATTTTTTTAAGGATGTTTGTGATGATTATATCTAGAAGGTTACTGGTACCTCTCTGAGTTTATGCTTGTGGGTTGAGAAATGAGTTGCGTCAGATCCATAGCCGTGAAGGTATCTCGGGTGGTGGAAGAGGAGGCACTGAGCCAGTTCACGTTTAGGTCCCCCACAAGGATGTGATCAACCTTGTGTTGGAGGGTAGCGAGTTAATCGGTTAAGGATAACATCACCGGAGTTTGGTGCTTTGGTGGAATGTATGCCATAGTGAGATATAGGGGGCCCCTGGTGGGGTCAGGCGTAAGTTTAAGGGTCAGGGCCTAAGCCCCGTTCACAAGAACCGGGGCAGGGAGTGCTAGCCCAGTGAGTGAGTCCCTGGTATAGATAGCACAGCCTCCCCCATGTTTGCCAACACGATGCTCTCGGTATAGGGTGCATCCAGGTAGTGAGACAAAGTGGTCGGGAGTGGAGTTTGACAGCCAGGTTTCTACCAGAGCTATGACATCTGGTTTATGCAGCATGACCCAGCATTGGAGGGAATCACATTTTTTAAGTATGCTGCATATATTCATGGAGGCTATACGGAGACCGGCGGTCCTAGTTGTAGGGCTGGTCTGGGTGGGGCCTGGGTTGGGATGTAGGCGGTCCCAGTTGTGGGGCTGGTCTGGGTGGGGCCTGGGTTGGGATGTAGGTGGTCCCAGTTGTGGGGCTGGTCTGGGATGTAGGCGGTCCCAGTTGTGGGGCTGGGTCTGGGATGTAGGCGGTCCCAGTTGTGGGGCTGGTCTGGGATGTAGGCGGTCCCAGTTGTGGGGCTGGTCTGGGTTGGGCCTGGGTTGGGATGTAGGCGGTCCCAGTTGTGGGGCTGGTCTGGGTGGGGCCTGGGTTGGGATGTAGGCGGTCCCAGTTGTGGGGCTGGTCTGGGTGGGGCCTGGGTTGGGATGTATATTGCCTGTGAGGAGTAGTAGGAGGATCATGGCTCTAGCTAGGGGGCGGAGTTTAGCGATCTTTCGGTGGGTATTCGGGTGGGGGGGCCATCAGGGAGGAGGGGATGGGTAGAATCAGCACGGTCGAGAGGGCAGGGGTGATTAGTTGCCAGTGGGCGCCAGGGTAAGCGGAGGGGAGGTAACGTGGGGATGGGTGCTGTGGGTAGGGGCACATGGTCATTGCAGGGTGGGATCTTATGTCCGGGGGAATTGATGCTAGGGCCGGCATCAGGGCTCGAAATAACCGGCTGTCCACCTGTCCCGGACAGTCTGTTTTCATTTGGGACAGCTGCTTTTTTAAGTTCGCCTGTCCCTTGGACAGGCAGTTTGTCCGTTTCATTTTACCTTTCATTTGTGCACTAGGACCCAGTAGAATCAATCGGCTGGCTGTGGAACAGAGCCTGAGGAATCCTGATGTCCTGCTGTCATGCGTAGCTCCGCCCTCCCGAAAAGTGCAGCTCAGCCCGTCCTTTCCTCCATGGGTCTGGTGACTGCTACAACTGTGTGCGTCACCTGACCTCTCTACGTAGACCCTGAGCAGCACAAAAATAGATGTGTGGTGGCGGGCGGGAAGAGTCTCCCAGTAATGGTAGATTACGGCAACCGTGCATGCGCAGACTGTCACTGCACGTTGCGGTTGCTCCCTCTCCTCATTTTCAGTCTATCCTTTGAATCGTTCGGACGTCGTGGAGTAGGAGGAGAGTAAGTTACATTTACTGACTGCATACTATTCACCACTACATAAAAAAAAAAAAAAAAAAACACGTCTTCTGGGTTTCTGGAGATTAAAAGGGGTAGGCAGGCAGGTCTGCGTTGAGGACTCTGTGGTGACGGATCTCTGTAAGTGGTTGGGAGAGGATAGCACAGACAAGGCAACAGACAGTACTGTGTTGTGTTTTAATTTAAAAAGAAGCATCCCTCCATTTAGTGTGCAGAAGCCTATCCTAGGATATTTGAAGCCAATTGTAAACACGAAAGAAATTAAATATATAAAAATGACAGTAACACAGGTAGGCTGTTGCTCTTCTCAATGCTCTTGACTGTACTAGCAAAATCAGTTAAGGCAGGCTTGCGTTAAGTGTTGTTGTGGGCTCTCTGTATGTGCAGGGGAGTGGAGAGGGACTGATTAATAAAAGGAACAAATACAACAAAGCAGCCGGTGTCAAGGGGAGAGAGGAAGGGGACGGAATATATTCTGTCTGTCTAAGCTGCTGCAAACAGACTTCGATCGTTTTTTGAGGCAGAAAGCCTTTGCCTAAGTAATAAGCCTTAGCCAAATAAATATATACACCTGTGCCCCACAGACTCTCTCTTGTGTTCTGCAAGTGGAGGGGGAACTGAATACAAAAAGAACCTGACCATATGGAGACTGTCAAACAGTGAGGAGGGGGATTAAAGTCTCGGCATCTGTATTCTGGATCAGACAGTGTAAAGCCCTCCAGAGTTCTTGGTTGCTTGCTGGAGCTTGCAGATCAGTAGCCTTACTAGCTATATTAACATAAAAAAGCTGTACAGGATTGTTGTTATGATCTGCTAGTGAAGGGACTTGGAAAATAACAGCGGAATTAGAGAAGACACTCACACTCACTGCTGCTGTCAATGGAACAGATACACACAGCCCTTTAGAGTGTTTGAGACAGCAGTGAAGAAAAGTCTTACAACAATGTGGACAGGTAAAACTTGTCGGACAGGCAAAATTTACACCCCACCTGTCCCTCGGACAGGTATCTCAAAAAAAAAAAAAAAATTATTTCTAGCCCTGGCCGGCGTAATGGATGGGCTGCCTGGTAGCTGGGTTATAGGTACCAGGGTAAGTAAAAGGGGGAGGCACAGTAGGAGAGGGCGGGCTCCCATGGTGCTTGCCGTAGCAGCAGGGCAGAAAGGTAGAAGTATTTTGGGTGCCGTTCAGCAAGTGTAGATACCACTTTGGCTTAGTGGTAGTGTCCTGGACTCTGGTACAGAGGGTACCAGGTTCAAGTCTCAGCCAGGGCAGCTGGAGAAGAGACCAGGGTGCCAAGCTCTGTGTTCTGGGGCTTGAGACACGCTGCGTTGGGGCCAGAAACAGGGTGAGAAATAGCGACTCCTAGTGGTCACAGGGTGCAGGCTAGGAGGTTAGGCTGGGGGTCAGGATGTATGATGAAGTATGGGGTGGGGGCTGGGGGAGAGGTAGACAGGGATTAGAAGTAGGTAGAGGAGGGTCAATGTGGCCAGAGATTTGCAGTAAGCAGAAGTAGTGGAGGAGTGAAGTGGCACAGGCTGACAGAAGGACCCAGGAGATTTAGGGGTAGAGGTTTGTATGACTGTACCTGAGGTAGGGTCTGTGGGTCCCTCTAGTGGCTGGCAGGTATAACCTGCAAATGGGAAAGTGGGGACTTGCTTAGTAATTGGCTGGGGCAGGCGGGGCAAACAACGTGCAAAATGAGAGAGGTCTCCTTTACCTCTTAGCCTTCCTGGAGCACATGACACCAGCTATATCTACCTAGTATTAATAGTACAACCCCCACACCACATACTTTGTCGCAGGTTAAGTTTCTGTAATTTCCCTTGAAATATAGCCTTCCCACAACTGACTACCATTCAAAACACTGGGACTATAATTTCTGGTAAGGCCAGTTGTCCTAGACAAGTATGTAATTTTGAAACTCGTCAATCCCTGCTCACCACTGCGTATTAAAAGAAGTCCTTGGTGTCTAGTGGCACCCTTCCCCACCCTCAGACTGCTTGCTGCAGTTTATTAAAAAAAGACCCTGGTGTCAAGTTCCTCCCGCACAGCCTGTACTGGGTACACCACCCTGACGGCACTCACCATAGTCTCTGGCATTGTGGGGAGCCCATATGACGACTGGCACTGCCCTCCTCTCACCACCTCGGCTGCCCGCCGTATGTGATGACATGGAGTGGACGTACAGTCTATAGCAGACAGTAAGCCTTTTACCTTTACAATATGCACAACGTGCACTCCCTACCATTGCATACAGAAGCGGGCCAAGGTGGTGAGGAGGAGGACAGTGCCGGTCGTCTTATGGGCTCCTAGCAGTGCTGAGACAGTGGTGGTGTTTCTGGTTGGTGTTCCCAGTGCGGGGGGGGCTAGACGCCAGGAACTTCATTTAATAAACTAGGGCGAGCAATCGGAGGGTGGGGGTGCACTAGACACCAGGAGCTATTGATACAAACGTGGGAATGGGGTCCACAGGGCGGGGTACCACTAGACGGTAGGGAGCACGTGTGCTCCCCCACCCACCAACATGATTGTCTGCAGTGTCTCCACTGGCCGCTAGGGTTCCCAAAGTACATCTGCCGCCTTCTCAGCGATAACTGGGCTATTCCTTTTCTGCAGCACTAATGTGCTGAATATTGCGCTCGCAGTCATGTCCCCGGCCCTTCCTTTGCGCAACAACTACACTATCTCCTTGTGTATGTGTCATCTCCTTTAGTGTGTGATCCTGTCCCCTTCAATACTGCACATGGGGGCAAACCCCAGGCAAAAGGCATGCAATCACTTTGGTCACCACGCAAAGCTTTGACTATCTGGTTCTAGGTGTCCATGAGACTGAAAGTGACAGACAATCCCCTTACCTCATTTGTTTTTGTTATAATTTCCCCCCAGTTTTGTTTGGTGCTATGAATATGGCGGATCATGTGTCTGCTGTGTTTTACATTACCCCAAAAAAAAAAAAAAAAAAACACACCCTTCAGGCAGCCTCCAGTCACATAATGCAAGTGCAATAACACACACAGATGACAGATTTAATTTTTCAAAATTAATAACAGCTAACGGATCAAGTGACCTGCAACCCTGACACCTATGTGTTTGTTGCTTCTTGTTGCCGGACAGCATGTATTTCCAATTTGATGTACTGGATTTGGAATGCAGGCTGGTTATGCAACAGGTTTATTAATAAACAATATGTGGGTTAACTCCTGGTGTAAGAATGTCACAAAGGACTGCTCCATTTCAATAGTCCAGCTGTGTTTCTCTGGTTCGCTGTGGTCTATGGTGTAGTGTCAGATTTGGTCAGCTGCCGTCAGGTGACTGACAGCTGATGCCCCCATGCTTTATAGCTTCGAGTTCCGCACGTGGCAGATCAAGCAGCCACGGGTCAATTAGATAGCAACTAGAAGCTTAAGTAGGAACTTTGTGTGCACAGCTTGTTTGATGTCAATGCAGTTTACCAGGAGAGTCTCTGGTGACCGCTATCCCCTCCTTTTGCCTAGGATTTTAAAAAACAGACAGTAGGCAGCCCCAATCACCTAGCGGCAGTACACTACCGAGCAGATGACCTGGGTCCAGAAATGCACTCGTTGTACTCAGTCAGGGTCGGGTGGGGAGAGAGCTGCCAAGTGGCAGTTTCAGGCAGGGAGGGCTGGTGGCAGGTTCCACCATCATGGTGCCCCATTGTGGCCGGGCCAGGGAGCTTGCTCCTGTTGTAGTGGAGACACTGTGCATGCGCAAGGCTGACACCAGCTGTTGCCCACACCCAGGCAGGTAGGAAAAGCACCAGCTGCCGTCTTCATGACAGCTAAGATTTTCTCGGCCTGACCAGGGTATATCCCTGACATGAGGGTATAATCCCAGACACCAGGAGGAGTCCCCGATAATAAACCTGGTCTGTCCTGGACACCAGGTGGCACCCCTGGCAGGCACCAGGAGGAGGGAGCACCCCCCCCCGACAGACATTGGGAAGAGAAACAGACATCAGGATGTATTTCCAACACCAGGGGGAATCCCTGCAAATAGGCAGCTGGCAAGGAAATAAAAGGCCACAACGAGGAAATAAAAGGCCACAACGAGGAAAGTAAAAGCTGGTTCCTGGTTATGTAGAGTTGTCCGAGTACAAAGACAAGGAAAATTTGATTGTCCGATGAAATTCTGAACTTCCTCACAATCTTCCACTGTTGTAAACAGATGGTAGTGCACTGACAGAGGTGGGATTCAGTTTCTGGTGTGATTATTTGGTGATGCCATTTGCCATCAGTGACAATGTTTTTAATTAACTAAAAAACTGGTCATTTAAATGATGCAACCTTGACACCCACAGCAATCAGACAGCTCCAAACTTGCTCAGGCACAAACATTTTAAACCCAGTCCCCGGCTCAGCAGCAGCAGCACACAGCTCATAATAAAACAAAAAAACAATAAAACATAAAACAATTTTAAAAATATTTGTGCAGGTTATTATTGATATATTTGGGGCTTCAGTCCCAAAATGCCCACCCCAGTGACTCCCCTACTTGACCTGTGGAGTTTACCTATTATTATAGAGGTTGGTGGGATCGGGGGGTGGGGGGAGGGTGTTATTTGGCGAGTCCCTTGAAATTGGGCTCTGTATGATGAAGCAAAGCAGCCTGCAGAGTATGTCGCTCACAGCGTGCTTCCACAAACTGGAACTGCGTGCCCAACAGGTTTACCACTCCCCTACTCAACAGCTTTGCCGCCTGCTCATTAAGTTGTTGTACACTCACACCAATCACAGCCAGTCTATTTCTTGAATACAACAAGTGACAGAAGCATCAACCACTGACAGGTCACACCAATCTTTTTTTTTTTTTTTTGGCCACATATTCCACCCCAATGCTTTTAAAATTTATTTTATTTATTTACTTTTTGTTTACCGGATAAGTGCATCAACCATAGCAAAGACTATTTTCAGGCATGACCCAGGAGGGTACAGAATGACAAATACAGGCAAAGACATTACAAAATCGGTTGGACATATTTGACAATATATTCTGGCACAGCTCCAAAACACTTCCTGAGTTGGATCACAATAAGAACTGTGCTCTGGTAGTGCCCAAGGCCCATGGTGCAGACTGCTCCCACCAGTATTTACTTGGGTTGTGTGGCCACACTAGCCCCTCCGACTACATGGTATCAGTTTCCATTTTCCAGCCAGCCAGCTTGGTGCTCTGCTGGCTAAATGAGGACAGCCTGCTGTCTACTCACCGCTGTTCTTCCATCTACCGCTAGCTGGGGGGACAGTGCAAGACCTTGTTTAATGCGGCAGTTGACTAGGGAGAGAAGGGTGACAGTGAGAATGGGGTCTGTTGTAGCTGGATCCAAAACATGACTTGCTGAGATCAGAGGTGACAGCAGTTCAGACCCTCCCAACCGAATGGGAACAGTTGTATCCGAAACCCTAGATGTGACAACAAGTTGTAGACCCTCCCCAGTGGGAATGGAGATCCTTCGTAGCAGAGACCCTAGAAGTGACAGCAGGCCACAGATCCTCTCCTCATGAGACAGTGGACCCTTCAAGCACAGCTATCTAGAGGAAAGAGCAGGTCATGGACCCACCGCCCCTTCCCCAAGCCAGTGACAGAGACTACAGGAGCCGACCACTGAGGCAAAAGCAGGACACCGCAGCCCCAGACACTGGAGACCAGTGTAGCTAAGAAGAATTGTGACAGCAGGTCGCAGCCCCCGGTGACAGGTCACAGAACCCCCAGTGAGAGCGGGTAACACTGTATCCAGGAGATGAGGGTTAGTAGGTCATAATCCACCCCATAGGTGACAACACTGCACAGACACCCCTCCAAAAAAAAAAAACAGGTAACAGATGGTGGCAGATCCTCCAGACCCCTCTCCCCAGAGATGACACCAGATTATTTATTTAAATGTTCCACCAGGAAGGTACACTGAGAGACAAGTCGCTCGTCTCCTGGTGCGACGTGGGGTACAACAGGAGTGCAACATTAAACGTTCACGTTACAAGATCAACACACAGTTGTAAGGCAGGTGTTACAAGCAGTGTTGCGCAAAATAGGTAGAAAGAGTGGACAATAAATCTATGGACAGCCTTCAGTTAGAGGGGAAGGAGCTTCTAGCTGGATGCTGGGAGAGTAAGGAGACTTGATTTTCTTAGTTGGTAGTGCCTGGAGGTGCAGATATATGGCTGATACACTCGTGAGAGAGAGTCAGGTGTAGCCCTATTCCACCCTCCCCCACCCCCTCCTCAGAACTCTGCTCCTTTATAGGGAAACACCTGCCCTGCATTTGGATGCAGGGGTCGCGTTACGAGTGTGCTCCATTCTCAGAGCACATTTTGAGGTGCAGGTTTTCAATGCAGTTTCCCCTGCTATCTGTGCTCCTACTGTACGCTAGGAGCGCGGAGGGGGAAGGGCTTTGAAAGAGGTCATTGGCTTCTTTTAAGAAGGGAGCACAATTTTTTTTTTTTTGAAGGAGTGCTAAAATAAAAGTAATGAGTCCAAAGATCAAAGTGTCGCATTTTTCTCTTAGTACGGAGTGCAAAAATATAGCGGGAGGTGTGCATTTTAAAAGCGGGTGTTTTAAAGAAATCTAACAGCTGTCTTCACTGTCAGTCTGAGTAGTGTGGGGGCAGGCAACCTCTGGTTGGTTGTAAACGGCATTAGTAAGAGCAAATGTGGCAAGCATGAGGCGAGAGCAAGGCGAGTAAATGATGAGGTGGTGTCACAGCTTTGTCGACTCGAGCTCTGATCCTTGGAGCTATCCAGCATTCGGTCCAGACAAGAAGAAACAAACGGTAGGTTTATTCATGTCCTGGCAAATGCAATACCAGGCTGATGTGCCTCCTCTTTTATGTTCTACAAGCTGTGGAACTCTATCCACCTCGTTATTTTGGTTTTCTTGGCTGTCCTCACGTGGTTGAATTGAAAATGTTCTCGGGGGTTGCGCTGGCTAGACTGTGGGGCGAACTTGCTAAATCTCAGTTTTGTGCTGCTGTGCAAGTTATTCATTTATTTGAACCGGAGACCTGAGTTTTGATGTTATTTGAATAATACAAAGGAGAAAGCCTGAGAAGGTTCAGGTTGTGTGTGAGGGGTTGGTGGGGTTTACTGGTGGCATGTTTGCCTTTATTTCATGTTAATCCAGTCCTTCTCCTTGGTCCACTCTTCTGGTGTTGGTTAGCTTTAAAAAAAATGCAACTGGTGTGTTTTTGGCTGTGTCCTGCCCTCCTCCTATGGTTTAAATTAAAATGTTGGTCTTATTTTTCTATTTTAAACCTGTGCCATCACCTGCCTATTCTGAGTCAACTTGTGTGTATTGGACTAGGCCATTCTGCTGTGTCGACTCCATCTATCTCCGATTGTGATAATTGAATTGTTTTCATTATTTTTCTTTGCTTATCAATGTTGTGCAATGCAGTTGGTATCCTTGAATGTTGACAGGTCCTCGTGGCGGGCCGGCAGAGCGGAGGGGTCTACTCGTGTATGTACTGTAACCTGCAGCTGGTGAGGATCTATTTTGTTTTGTAAAAAAAGTTGCCATCCCTTATGCTCACATCACACGCGACCCGCTGCTGATGCAGATTCCCTTGCGTATTTATTTCTGGACTGTAGTTGTAGTGTGTGGGTGGGATGTGTGGGTGGTGTTTGGTCGCTGAATACGTGTGTGTTGCTGTTCTGGATGGGGGGGGTCAAGGGTCTATGTTTCGTAGGTGGTAGTTGTAGTCATCCTCCATTTTTCCTCCTCTCATCGCAGAGACAGGCAGTGTGTGACTCATACCAGCATGTGTTTGGCGGCTGCTGTGCTTTCTGGAACGGACCATTTCAGTTTTAAGTAGCCATTGCCTGGTACTGCTGATAGAAGTCGCTGTTGGTTGGTCTGGTGATTGTTCGGTGGTGGTCCATGGTGCTGGTTTGTGTTGGGGTTGGGCTGGGGGAGGAGACTCACTGGGAGCTAGAAAGTTGCTGTTCTGTGGATCGGTGGATATGATCTGGGCTGGGCCTGGTGATAGAGCTGCAAAGAAGCCGGTAATGCCAAATGCCTCCCATAGCAGTCCGTCCCTGACACAGGGCCACCCATGCATGAGAGCATGACATTTCTGCATGAGTGCTACTGTTACTGTAGCAGATGGTATGTGGTGGTCTGGTTGTTGGAGGGCCAGAACTGACAAAAGATGGGTTCCTGCTTGCTCTGCAGCTTTACTTAAACGGCTTAAGGAGGGAGCCAACTTGAAGATGTTGTCGGTAGTTGCTGCTTGCTGCTGCCATGTATTATTGTGTACAACCTACTAATACAGAATTAATGTACTAACTGCCAGCCAGCAGGCAATGAGGATGTAAAACTGGCGACCGCTGCACACACTTGCGCTTTCGTGGCCAACTGACTTTAAGGTTAGCACGAATTTGGAATGATGACTAAAGGACAGGAGGGTGACGGCTGTTAAGTCGGGCTGCAAATATTTTTGCATGTTTTATGTACATACTAGTCTTATAGTGTACATACAGTTAGCTTTAAGGCAAGCTACAAGCATGAATTTGGAATTGGGAGAATGTGGCTGGCTGAATGATGACAGGAAAGGGGTGGGGTTAAGTTAAGGCTGGAAATAGTTTAATTTTATTTACACATACACACAGTTTTGAATGTGAATGAATTTATTGTGAACTCCTGAGTCTTAGCCACTCTGCGCATGCACGTGAGGGAGGATGAGGAGCCATGATGGCATGTGCACAAGGGAAGGTGGAGGAGCGAGGAAGACACAGAGTAAAATGCCGGGGGTTGGGGGAAGGCAGGGGATCTCATCTTACCTGACTGGTGGGCTGATTGGCAGCATAGCATCTGCTTCTGAGCAGCGTATGAGCGGAATAGGAGCTGGCGGGCCTTAGTTGCGCTACTGCTGGTGCTGTGGAGAGGACTGGAGCTGGCTGATCCCGCAGACCATTTCATGCCGTACATGTACTACACCAGAAGTGCTGGTGTGTGCCGGGTGGCCTTGGGTTATTTACTTTAATATGAGGTTGTGCCTTTGGGAGTACTGGTGTAGTGGTAGCCTGGTAGGTATATGTACTGGTGGTGGCGGCAGTACACCAGGGTAATTGGCGGTGCCTGAGTGCCTGGCTGTGTGGAAGGAAGACCATGATGTGAATTGGTAGTAGTACTACTACAGATGTACAGCAGAAAAGAATGGGACTGTGACAGTCTGACAGAGTTGTGTACTTTGCTAGTGTGGCAGTTGATAGTAATTCATGTTTTATGGTGATGGTGGTGCTGCTGCAGCTGTGTGTGATGAAATTCCTAACCTTTTTTACTTTTAATTAACTTACCTTTAAAAAAACGACATCAAGTGTGTAGGAGCACATAATTTTGGTATTAATTTTGACAATGTGTGCTCCTAATCTTCAAAGGAGCAGACCGTGTCAAAACCTTAACGCCATCCCTGACTGGAGGAAAAGGCTTCAGGTGCAGCTCATGTAGTTCTAGCTCCTGGGGGGGTGGGTTTAAGGGCTGGGAGAGGGGAGCTCAGGGAGTTGTACACTTCCCCTATAAGTTTACTGTGTAGCACTGCACCTAGTAACTAGGGTACCTGTTTACTATGGGACTGTATCTAGGATTAGTGGGTGACCTGATTAGTGGGTAGGGGTGTATCTTGGACTAGGGTGAACCTGATGGTTCACCCAAGGAATCCTGCTTGGAGGGGGATGGGACCACACGTCAGAGGGCCGGCATTTTTGAGGGTGGTGGGGTGCACAGGGTGTGGTGCAGCCATGATACTGGACTGGGCTTGGAAGTTCGGTGGTTGCCCAGTGTGCTACCAGCTGGCACAGCTTAGGGAGGAGGAGGTTGAGGGGATTAGGAGACAGCTGGAGGGAAGGGAGTATGGTTGGGTAGTACGGCAGGGGCTCTCCCGTGGGGCTGCACCAAGCACCAGGGGCGGGAGCATAGGGAAAGGAGTGCAAGAGAGTACTCTGGGGTCGCATAGGGACCCTGACAGAGGGGGCCAAAAAGGAGGACACTACCAAGGAAGCAGGCAGGTATCTGGGATCAAAGTCTGGTGAGAACAGATAGATGATTGCATCATCTGCATAAAGATGTACCGAAGCACCACCACAAAAGTGAGGGAGATCATTAATGAAGAGTGAGAATAGTAATGGACCCCTGCGGCACACTGTGGGTTACTGGCCTAAGTTCCGAGAGGGAGCCGTCCCATTTGACTCCGAGAGCAGCAAGACAGGTAGTTTTTTTACCCAATTTAGGGCATTTTTATCCAGACTTAAGATGTCTAGTTGGTGGAACAGGAGACCATGGTTTACCAGGTCGAATGCTTTAGTGAGGTCGACAAAGATGGTACCTGTGGCACAACCCTTGTCCATAGTACGAAATATATCCATTGTCACTTTTATCAGGGCCGTTAGAGTGCTGTGATTCCTTCTGAAACCATGTTGCTAGGGGGATAGCAGGTTATGTGATTCCAAGTAGTCCTGAAGATGGTTATAAAGAATGCACTCCTGTATCTTCGCTAGATGGCGGAGAATGGATATAGGTCTATAGTTGTCGACAACAGTATTGGACCCCCCCCCCATGCACTGGACTACCACTGCCACCTTCCATTTACCGAGCTGGAGATGAATGACCGGTTGAATAGGTCTCTAACCAGGTAAGCAAGGGCAGAGGCACCCAATTTGAGAAATTTTGCCTCAAGGGAGTCATGCCTGGATGAGCACTCTGGATTTAAGTGAGAGAGAACCTTCTGGGCCTCTTTGAGATTGGCAAGTTTTAGGTGGAACTCGGGACGATCCACAAGGGTAGTAGAAAGAAGCAGGACAGAGTTAGGAGAGGAGGAGGAGTTATGGAAGAGCGAAGTATATTTGTGCAGATTCTGTAAAAAAAATTCATTGAAGCCAGAGGCAATGGAAGCAGAGTCAGTAAGGTTGGAGCCGTTTGCACGGACTAAGCTTGGGGTATTGACAGCTTTTCCTTTTAATAGGGAGTTTACTAGCCGCCAGAATTTCTTTGGGTTGCAGAGGTGTTCTGTTTGAAGGGATTTAAAGTGGAAGCGATTTGCTTTGTGCAGGGAATGTTTGCATTTATTCCTGAGGTGTCTATACACTTGCCAGTCCAAGGAGATTTCACTCTTTTTGTAGGACCGCCAAGCTTTATCACAGAGGGTCATGAGCGTCGAATCTCCTTGGAGAGCCACGGAGCCTTGACACCCTTGGACCTGCACTTTTTCAGACGGACATGCTGGTTAAGTAAATTGAGTGAAGGTTGAGATAAAGAAGTCTAGGGCATGGTTAATATCACGGAGTGAGTTAATGGGTCGCCAGTCAGTGTTATAGATGGAGGTGATAAAGTGGCCTACATTAAACCTAGACATGACACGGGCTAGGGATATCCTAGGGCAGTTGTTTCTCCACACACAAAAAGAGGGGGAATGATCGCTTATGCAGTCAGGCAGTACGACCACGGCTCCGAGCCTTACTGAGCAGTTAGTGACCATCCAGTCAAGTAACCTACGTTTACCAGACTTGGTGGTGATTCGCGTAGGGTGCTGGATAAGTTGAGTTAGGCAGAAGTCAGCCAGTGCGGCATGCAATTTCACAGCATCTGGGTTAGGCCAATCTTGGTTAGAGTCCCCACAGAGAATAAGGAGATTAGTTAGGGAAGCTAGGAACGAGGACAGGCCAGAAGAAGCTTGACTAGGGGGCACGTAGAAACACCCGATGATTCTTTTTTTATGTTAACGTGTACACCAGGACCTTGTTTATTAATAAATGAGACTTCTGTAGACCATTCCACCGTTCTTGCCCTCACCCGTGCACGGGTAAAATAAAGTTGCCACAGATTGCATCCTCAGATATCCACATGCCATCCCAGAGCCCTCTGACACCCACATATCCCACAGCCTGCAATGTTTTATGGTCCCTGGATAGCAATACAATATGTGGCCAACCCTTCTACTTTGTACTTCCAAAAATAAAAATACAGAAAGGATGAGCCGCGTTCGGTTTCATGGATAAAGGCAGCAATTCAGAGTTTTTTCGGTCCATCTGAATCAGAATGGCACACGCCAGAGTACGTCTTCCCACACCCATGCCTCCTTTACCTGGTACTCGATCTCCAGCGACGCCTCCTTCCTCATGGTTTGGTAGAAGCACTCGTTGTGTCCGGCGGGCAGTGTGAACGTGAAGTCGCTGTCCACCGACTGAGAGAAGCCCCGCGCCTCCCGCACCCCGAGCAGCAGCAGGCACAGGAGAGGGAGCCCGAGGGACGGCGGCAGCGGGGTCAGCCTCCCCATAGTCCCCGCCCGGACAAGGAGCGCGGGGAACCGGCCCGGCTGAGAGGCGGACACTACTCACCACCCGGGGGTAACGGGGACACAGCGGGGAAGGGAGCAGGGCGGGCGACCGGAGCACGGACCGAAACGGCAGGAGCTCTGCGCCCTTTCATTCGCGGCCAGGCGGCCTTAGGGCAGTCGGAAGGGGAGGCTCGCCGCGGCTCCAATCACAGCTCGGGACTGGTTCTACAGTGTCTACACGGCCCGTTCCCGTACCGCTGCACTACCGTAGCGAACGCAAGGGGTCACAACAGGACGAGTCCCTGCGGCGCCGTACGGGCACAGCGCGTGCTCTTCTCACAGCTGCAACTGAGTGACCCTATCGCTAGCCCAGCGGCTACCCACAGTTACCGCCGTGACGCACCAGGGAGGGTAGTCTTTCTGTTGTCTCTCGTCATAGAGCAGACAGCACGTAAACTACAGGCCCGACTACAATTCACAGCAGGCATTGCGCACCACGCTGGGATGTGTCTCTCTGATTTGCCGCTCATCTTGGAGGGGGGCGGTGTCGTCTCAGGCCAATCAGAAAATATAGTCTTACCCCATGGTACGAGTGGGAGACAAGAAGTAGAGGAACTCAGACACTGGCAAATATGAAATGCAGAATTAAGATCCTCAATCTGAAGGATAGCTGGGTCAAGACACATCTATCTGTTTAATAAACACGAGTAGATTCAGTTAGAGATATTGAAGTATTTCTAGGAAAATAGGATTATTGTACAAGTGAAATGTTGTTATGGAAACCCTGATTTCAGATCACAGGCCCAGAAACTGTCATTTTGTTGCTGGTTTAAGAAAACCAGGTCTAGTGTCAGTGGGAAGAAGTACAGGAACTGAATTCCTGTTCACTTTCATCGCCAGTCTTACCCTTATTTTCCATCAAAGAGCCGCAGTCTCGAAAGGTACAGGAAAAAACTATAATTACCATGAGACATTGCGCGCCGCACTGGGCGCTTATCTCTAACTGGTCGTCTGTCGTGAGGGGTGGGAATCGTTTCCTGCCAGTCAGTAAAGTGTGGTCTTTCTGTTTCTTCCGTCATAGATCTGCTAATGGACAAACTACAGTAAGGACTACAATTCCCAGGAGACATTGCAAGTCGGACTTGTTTATGATTCGCCGCGAGCAGCGGAGGGGCGGGTATCGGCTGCGACCAATCACTTTCTAAGTGGGCGTAGACGAGAACGACGCTGTGTTGTGGGGAAAGGGGTGGGACTTTGATCCTCTCGTCACTGGTTCCAACTCAGCGCGAGGGGGCAGAGGTAACGGACGCGGTGGCACGTCACGCGACGGGCAGTACGCGACGGAGGGGCAGCGAAGAGCTGCTGGCAGGGCCCATGGCACAGGGAGCGGGCACGGCAGCGGCGGTGGCACTAGGAAGCAGTGTCTCGGCCTGAGCGGGCCCGAGGCTGCGAGCCGCGACGATGTCCGATCCGGCCGGCACGAGAAGATGAAACGGCGGCAGCAGCGGAGCGTGGGGTTCGTGTGGCTGCCGATCCTGGTGATAGCCTGGTGAGTGAGAGTGGGGACAACCACATCTAGAATAGTTAATATCGCTGTTATACATACATACCTCTCAGCATTAAAAATCACAGCGAAGGGTCAGCATCATGTGGGGCACTTTCTTATTGTAAATAATATGTCTTCAAATAGTGGGCCACGCATAGTGAGTGATAAGAAATGTTTCTGTCAGCTTAGTAGTTTGTGTGTCCAGAAATGCCTCTAACGTGAGGAACATCAGTAAACCTGTGAGGAGCAAAGGGTAAATTGGAGTGTGGAAATCACAGCAGTTGAGAGGTATGCTGTTATGGGATGTCCTGTGTAGCGCTTCTCATGGTTGTTTAGTGGGCAGCGAAACCTGTAGCACGATTCCATATTGTCCTGCAGGAGCCGGGAGGTACATCACCGTACACAATGCCCCATCCAGCGCTCTCACGGTTAGGTGCCGCGCACACTGTACCTCTGAACTCCCCCCCCCCCCCCATGGCTCTGTTCCTTATTTGTGCCGCATGGGAGAAGGGTGCTGATGCTACACAGGCTTCGTGCTGTATCGACCTGGAAATTCACGCTGTTCTCATTTGCTAAGTCATTATTAAACTTTGTGTAAATGAAGGGACTGATTTCCACAGGGTACTGAGCTTACTTGTTGATGTGTTCACCCCCCATTATGAGGGCCGTTGCTTCATTCCGGGTATCCGTGTCCCACCGTGACAAAAGGCTGAGAGGTGTGCAGAGCACCAAGTAAGTCACTGCCTTCGATGTCCTGCACGACACTCATCACTGTTCTATCATGTACTGCAGGATATATATCCAGTAGTTAAATTGGAAATGTTCGGGGTGGGGGGGTGGGGTGGAGAAGGATTCCTGTATCTAGAGTTCTCGGTGGTGGTACTCTACTATCGTAGTCAATAGAGAAAGATACTTGAAGTGGTGGGCTCCTGCCCAGTTTACCCTTCTTATATCACAGTTCTGCCATGTATATTACAACTTGTATCACTTCTCTGTAATGTACCATTCAGCTTACATCACTGTTCTACAGTGTGCCATGTAACACTGAGCATGTGTCATGGTTCTGTGATGCCCTTTGTAACCTATATATCACTCTTTTGTGATGTCCTGTAGAATGTATTTCACTACTAGATAATGTTTCCTAGGACATGTTACTGTTAGGGAATGAACCGTACAACTTGTATAATGTACTATACCATTTAATGAGTTCCTAACGCAGAAACATAAAAAGTGATGGCAGAAGGGGACCAAAGGTCCATCAAGCCTGCCAGTTTTACCCCAGCACCTGTTGTTGATCCTGGGTCCTACCCCTTCCCGGGATTTTGCCTTTGTTCAATGCTTTTTATTTGAGCTTATTCTCTGCCCCACCCATGCTTGAATGCTGCTATGGTCCTTGCTCCCACCACCTTGGTCAGTAGGGCATTCCATGATTCCACCACTCTTTCAGTAAAGTAGTGTTTCCTTAGTTTTCTCCTAAAGCTCCCTCCCCACAGCTTCCATTCATGCCCTCTAGTAGTTGAACTGGTGGTCTGTTGAATAGCTCTATGTAGGGCACTTTATAAAACTCACAGGAACTTAAAGGTCTCGAACATATACCCTGTCTCCCTCCTTGTCTCCAGTGAGTACATTTTCATTGACCCCAGGCGCGTCTCATGAGAGGGTTCATGGAGGCCCTGGCTCATCTTTATTGCCCTCCTCTGTACCACCTCCAGCCGGTCCCTATCCTTTTTTAGGTGAGGGCTCCAGAATTGGATACCTTACTCCAAGTGAGGCCTCACCAGGGACCTATACAAGGGGAGGATCCCCTCTTTGTTCCTACTGTCTGTTCCCCATCTAATGCACCCCAACATTTCATTTGTCTTGTCATATGCTTTGTTGCATTGACTTGATTGCTTTAGGATGTCTTCTATGAGGACTCCCAGGTTCCTCTCTTCTTGGGAGATGCTGATCTACACCCCATTTAGCCAATATTTTGTTGTGGGATTACCCTTTCCCAGATCGGCATCACCCTGCACTTTTTCACATTAAACCTCAGCTGCCAGATAGTTGACCATCTTTCTAGACAACTGACCACCTTTGAGACAACTATGAAAAAATGTAATATTCAGGCATAAATGTAACTTATATTTTATATTTTATTCTGCAGTTCTCAGCGTTATTTCCATTACTAAGGGTATTTGCATGAATGCAGTATCAAGGCCCTCTTAGCTCTGGCTACCTGCCAACACCTGACGTCGTAATTCTGTTTATGACCTCAAAATGTGTTGCTGTGGAGATACTTGTGATGTCATCGCAGCCTGGGAAATAAAATCCCAGACCTGGTGGCCCTGATGACTGAGGCAGACCTGGATATAGTGGCAATAACAGAAACATGGTACACATCAAACCATGACTGGGAGATAAGTGTACCAGGTTATGCCCTATTCAGGAGGGATTGGGAGGGCAGAAAGGGGGAGGGGTCGCCATGTACGTCAAGGAGGAAATAAAAGCTACAGTGGTACAGGGTAGGCAGGGAGAGGCCGAGGCACTGTGCTCACCCTTGTCAATATAATTTTATTAACATAAAATACATAAACATTATGTAACCCCTCACCCCTGCCTTTTTGCCAAAACAACAGGTGGCATGCTGTTGAAGTTGACAGCAGTACCTGGTGGGGACCTGGGTTCGGGAAGGATGAGGTTACTCGGCACAGGGGGACCTAGGTTTGGCTACTCTGCACAGGGGCACCCAAGTAAATCCGAACACAGGAAGCAATAACTGTAACTTCCAGAACCTGGAATGGGATTTTTCAGTGTGGCATTTATTCACATACTAGCCGAACAAAACAAAGCATAGATGGACCCCCATGGGGCTACATTTCCTGGTAATGCAGATTAGAGACTACAGAACACTTTATCACCATTTTCAGCCCTCGGGCTCTGAATCCACCAGGCACACAGCCTGGACTTGCACGCAGCTTTGGGTACACAGCCTGACTTGTACACACTTGGGTTTTTCCCACGGGCCCGGCTCCCCTGCCGGCCACTTGATCCGCGGTCCATTGGAAGAATGAACCAATTATCCTGTCATGGCTCCCCACACCACTTAGAGTGGGCGACTCCTAGAGAGAATTTTTCCTTGTTGTGGCTCCCCCCACCACTTAGAGTCTGCGACTCCTAGAGAGAATTTTCCATTGCAACCCCACGTCTGGGTACTTCCCCCATCACTGGCCAAGTGCATGAGGCAAAGTAGCAACCACAGCAGAAATCCGTAGAGGTGGACCTGGTCACTAAAGATGGGGGGTCCGCTCACCTCCAGCTCCCACAGCCCATACCTGGCCATTTCCCTGGGAAAACTGAACCATTCCTTTGCTGAACTTCTAAATGTAGATTAAAGGGTAGATGTCTGGTGCATCTCCTCTATATATTATTTAAATCACTCAACACTCTAGGATTTGACATTACTTTACTTGTTTGGCCCATTTCTCTAGGCTTCCCAATATGTAGCTCAGTCCCTAGATTTCCACACAAGTCCCAGGGTGAAGAAAACAATTTGCACTTTTTGCCAGAGCAGACACTCACCCTTTAGTTGCAGGTGCCCCACAGGCGACTCACAAATCTTCCATCTTCCAAAATAAATGTTGAACTAAACAGGCAGCTTTTCTTCCACTTAGCAGAATTAAGGGAATTGCCCCAGGAATCTGCTGGGAATCTTTACCCCCCGGAGGGAGGGGGCACTGAGACCCGAACAGCAGTCTCCACCACTTGAGTACAACTTCACTCCTCAAGCCAAACTGCAGACTCTCATTTCACTTACTGAAGACAAACTGGACACTGAACACTACCCTTTGAAAAACTCCCAACGTTCTGTCTAACTCTCTCTGCTGCAGATTCCAATGTGGCTTATGCAGCTGCGAAAGTTCTATTGGTGATGTCATCCCTCAGTCTCAGTTGAGACTGAGAACAGAGTGAAACAGTGTGAAACCCATTTAACTGGAGTTTCACAAGCTGCCTTCCCTGCCTACCACTAGGTCTTACTGGGATTCTAGTAACCCTGGGTAACAAGGGGGTTACACTCGCCCTTGACCAGGAAAATGACTGTCTGCAGTCATTATTTACCCGGCCTTAGGCCATCCCACCCTATGTGCTACCTGCAGAGGGGGGTGATCAGGCCCCCTCCTACCATGTGCAAGCACAGGCAGGCAACACTAAGGGCCTAGAGGCCTGTAGCTGACATATCAGCCTCTACTCTATCCACTTACTATGGACACCCAGTGGCTCTGGTAGAACTATCCAGAGCATAGCCCTGATAGATCAACACTGCGGTCCCAGTGGCCACTCAGGACCACAGCCTGTCTATCCCCCCCCAACCCTCTAGAGAAAACCTATCTGTCTTTAACATAATACCCCCAAAACAAAAACGACCCGGGGACCTCCCAGACCTTGGGCAACCTGCAGCCACACACCATTAAAATACCACATTACTACCTCCTCCCTACCCCCACAACCACACCTGTAGAAGGTAAGCGTTAATACAACAATAACACCACAGTACTTTAAATTTCTACACACTAAAGCACTGATGAGGAACTCCGATGAGCCCCTCCTCCTCTTCTTGTCTTCTCTTCTGTCTTCTCAGGAACACCTGTAAGAAAAAGACAAAACACACTCCTAATCTGCATACACAGTCTACCTAAACTCCTACCATCAAAACACTGCAGAATCCCAAAAATATTTTTTATTTTTAATTTTTTTTTTTAGGAAAAAAAAGGGTAGAAAAACAGTATTTACATTAGAAAAAGACATTATTTACAATACACATTTGGGGCGATGGAGTGCCCTAAAAGTCCCAACTAATGACCACAAGGCCCGAAGGCTAGTCCAATAAAGAGTCTCTCCTGGGCCGGAGCCCGGTGAAGCACAGTTCCAACAGGCCAAAGTCCCAAAGGGGAGAGTCTTTGAGGACAGTTCACACATTGAGAGTCTGTTAGTGTAGTGTGTGTATCATGGTGTCATAAAGATAGAAATTGATACCACCAGCCACTTGTAGTACGAGATTCGGCACCAACCTGCACCTCAGCTGAATACTCTCCCTGGCAGCATTTCTTCCGATACAGCTGGACAGACATCTTCCGGGAACCACAGGAGGGCACATCTGGTAACAAGTGGGCTGTCGTCATCTCTGGAGACGGAACCTTAGAACAGGAACAAAAAGAAAACGGCTGGTCCGATGTCATCCGATTACCAGGCGATGAACAGGATACAGCTGGGCTGGTGTCCTCTCTGGATCTGAAGTCATCTGGTGGGCTAGTTGATGGTTTCTGGAAAGGCTAGTACACTGTAGACTGATGAATGTGGGGCACCTGAGTCCTGGATATTCATATTGGCGGATCAATAAGAGCACTGCACAGTCTGGTGTGGCAGTATTGACTACCACTGCTCGGCTCTCCATTTTGTAGGCACGGGCACATTTGCTGAGAGGTCCTTGCACTGAGGCTAACAGTACCGGGGGTCAGGAGCTTGAATTATTACCCCGTCTGGGCGCACATAATTCACACAGTGGGAGATTTCACGTCCCTCTCTGTCCACCACTCTCACTCTGTCTATAAACAGTGTCCTGCCTCTCTTCCACTGGGTATACTTTTCGTGGAACAGTCTATTCTTTACATGCTTGTTGGCCCCAGGATGCACACTTTTCATAGCTTCATCCCAGATCCAGGATTTCCTGCAGTTCTCAATCTCCTCCCAGTCTTTCCGAGGAAAGGTCATACCATAGATCTGATTGCTCCAGACTGGGCCAGGCAGCCATGGTACCCCTTGTTGCTGTCCCTAGCAGTCCATCTTCCCCTGTCTTTTCCCAGGAATTACAATCTGTTAACCCCCTCTCAGGGGAGGATTTGGTACCCCAATCTTCAGTCTCTCAATCTCAAGGCATGGCTCTTGAAGAGTTAGTTTGCAGATTTGCATTTGTCTCAGGGAGTTCTGAATATTCTCAAAGCTTCTCGAAAGCCTTCCACCAGAAAGACTTGTAACTCCAAATGGAAGAGATTCAGCATTTGGTGTTCCAAGAGGCATATCTCCCCAGATATTGCTGAATTGCCTACAGTTCTGGATTATATGGTCTATCTTAATAGCCTAGGCCTCAGAACAGCTACTCTGGGGTACACTTGTCTGCTGTTTCTGCTTTTCTGTCAGTAGGCAAGTCGTCCTCACTGTCATCCCACCCTGTATTCTGTAAGTTTTTCAAGGGATTGCTTCACACCAATCCCCCCTTTAGGGATCCTGCTCCTGCTTGGGATCTTAATGTTTGCATTGCTCAGCTTATGCAGCCCCCCTTTTGAACCTTTGTCCTCAGCAGAGCTTAAGTACTTGACTTGGAAAACTGTGTTTTTGGTAACCATTACTTCTGCTAGATGTATCAGTGAATTGCAAGCCCTGTCAGTGAAACCTGACTTCATCTCTTTTCACAGAGATAAAGTGGTCCTTAGAACTAACAGAAAGTTCTTGCCTAAAGTGGTTTCAGATTTCCACCTGAATCAGTCTGTCTCTCCCTGTTTTCTTCACTGATCATTCTTCCTCAGGAGAGAGGAGGCTACACAGTTTGGATGTTAAAAGAGCCCATAGCTACTACATAGAGCGTACCAAGGGTCACAGGTTTGACCTCCTTCAGTTGTTCCTCACTTAGGGAGAAGTTGGAAAGGGCAAACCTGCCACCAAGAGATCTGTTGCCAGTTGGATTGAGTCTTGTATACAATTCTGCTATGAAAAACTGGGTAAAACTCTACCCTCAGGCCTGAGGGCTTATTCCACAAGAGGTACAGCTGCTTCCCTGGCTGCTGCCAGGGATATCCCTCGCTCAGAAATTTGTCAAGCAGCCACCTGGAAAACAGTCCATACCTTTACCAAGCTTTACTCTCTGAAGATCCAGGCTAGGAGTGATGCTCGGTTTGGCACAGCAGTACTTTAGAGCCTATTCCCAAAGTAGGTTCTGTCCCTCCTCCATGGAGGTACTGCTTGGTAGTATGCACTTGTCTTGCTGTATTCTGACTTCATGTTGTTTTGAAGAAAAAATTACTCACCTTAGTAATTGTTTCTTCTAGTGGAGTCTTGCTGTATTCTGCCCTCCCCCCCGCCTCCCCTCTCAGAACCTAGATTTTTTGGGATGTGGGTGGGCAGGCGCAGTCTTGGCACCCCAAGGGTGCCCCCTTACACCCTCTGTTACTCATGGGGTGAGATGTTGTTTCATTTTATTGGTTATTGTGTTTGTTTCCTGGCTTGAGTCTTCCTTTGAGAACCCAAAAGATTATTTTTCTGCCAGTTGGCTAGTAAAAATGTTAGTTTCCACACAGAACACCTAGTGAGTTTTGCTTGTAAAGATCTGACGGTTGCAGTTCAAAATACAACTGGCAGAGACATCAACCGAGCTTGAGATCAACATTCTATGCCCTGCATAGAAAAGTTAACCCATTGTTCTCCAGGGCAGTTTAAAGGCTGGGGCTAACTGCACTCGTCAGAATACAGCAAGACTCCACTAGAAGAAACATAATTACTAAGGTAAGTAATTTTTTCTTTTCTCTCGTCTTGCCTCTTTTGTCCCTTGGCGGGAAAGAACTGGAAGGTGGGTGTGGGGGACTGGCCCTTTATACTAACATCGTTTGATGCTGGTCTCCTGATGTGGGGGTGGTCCCCCGCCAGAGACTGCTAGCTAGAAATTTTACCGTGGGGTCCTGACACCTGGCAGGTCAGTCCTGTATGTGAATACCTACTGCAAGAGCCTCTCTCAAAGATCTACTGTTACGGTAAGTTCTTACGTAACTGTGCTAACTTTGTCCTTTACTCCTTTCGCAAGCACTTGGGGAAGATGGACTGGTGCTGTGAGAGAATACTTTATGCTCCACATTTAAATCCCAAGGCAGCAGCAGTAAATCAAGCTTTGTTTTCCCCTAGTGGAAAAGATTTTGGGGGCGGTACATGTTCATAAACCTGTATCAAATAACAAAGCCACCATTCTCATTTTATTGTATTCTGCTTGGCTTGCACACCATGTTTAAGACATAATGTAATATTATGTTATGTTGTTGTTCCAACTTGTATAGCTCTGCTGTGTGTTGCCAGTGCTCCCTATTTGTAGTGCCTCGTCTTCAGGCACAGGGGCACCAAACTCTGTGGAAGAATTGTTGTTGTTGTTGTCTCTTCAGCAGTGCTTTCAACGAGTCTGTGTGTGTTCTGTTTGCAGTGAAGCTCGATCTCGCAGGTGAGCCCTAATGTAGTGGGAGAAGAGGAAGTCCAGCAGCTCTGTAGTTGTAAACACTTTTCTTCGTCACCATGCTGCTAGCCTTTTTTCACATTTGATTAATTTAGCAGTAGAAGCAGCCAGCTTGCCTTTCACAGCTCTCACATTGCAGTGTTATCTCAAGCCATGTCACTCTGACCTGTTCCCAAGTAGATTGTGTCAGTGCTGTAGCAGCTACGTGGCAAATACTGTAAACACTCTGATATGCGCACACAGAGATAAATGCATATACCTGCAGACCTGTTCTACTTACATGGCACATTTTTATGCCGTCGTACACTCAGAAACGCAGTCACGTGCATGCATATTTTGTTCTGCATCCATGGCGCACGTGCGCATACCTACCACAAATTTGCTTTTTATTTGTTTCCCGTATTCATTTTTTTCTCTCCATTTTCATCCGCTGGTTATGATGGCATTCCTCCAGCCCTGTCATCCACCCATCTCGGAGGACTTAAAGTTTAACCAGTATTGCATGAACATTGTCTGTGCAGGCAGCAGGAAGGGAGCTGAGGACATAATGCACGAACGTTGTTGGTGCAGGCAACAGTAAGGGAACGAAGGACATACCAGTAATGCACGAACATCGTCCATGTAGGCAGCAGGAAGGGAGCTAAGGACATACCAATAGTGCACGAACGTTGTCGGTGCAGGCAACAGTAAGGGAACGAAGAACATACCAGTAATGCACGAACATCGTCCGTGTAGGCAGCAGGAAGGGAGCTATGGACATACCAGTAATGCACGAACGTCGTCCGTGCAGGCAGCAGTAAGGGAGCTAAGGACATACCAATAGTGCACGAACATTGTCGGTGCAGACAACAGTAAGGGAACGAGGGACATAACAGTAATGCACGAACAAGGAAGCAAATCTTGTTTTTAGCAGCAAACTTTGTATTGAGTTTTTCGAACTGGAGATCAGTTGAGGGGCAGCAGCAGTAAATCTTGTGCGCCTCTTGTTCGGCTGTCGCCCATCCTTACACTGCCCATTATGAGGAACGTTTGAATTTAAAAGTAACTCACAGCAAAACTACTGAATTGACACATTGTAGCCGTGTTCACACACTGTGTGCCTTGAGTAGCTGCCTGCCATGCAGCATCTGACTTTGAATAGTGCTGTGGGAAAGCTCTTCAGAGCTGAAATTGAATTGGCCACATAACAGAAATTGCAGCGATACAGTACACTGCTATATGTTGCAATGAAAGGATTTCTTCTTCTGCTCTACACAAAGAAAAGTTTAATACCCAAAGCCCTAGAGTAACAGCCTGTCTTACTCAGCATTTTGTATAGAGTCTTCTCAGAAAAGCATTTTCTTGAGTACCCCTACGCCTCTGGAGCCCAAGCTATAATTAATAGGGTTCCGTTGTTTGAAAAGGCCAGAAAGAAAAATGTGAAAAATAATTTAAAAACTGAACACAGATTTAGTTCTGCAGTCCCAACAGGTTGAAACATGTGTTTTTAGCTTGTTGTTCAGTATGTACTGGTCCATGTGGAAAAAATGGATCCAGAGATCAGTAGTTGATTTCAGAAACGCTTGGGCAGATTGGATGGACCTTTGGTCTCCTTCTGCCATCACTTTCTGTGATCTTATCTGTGTAAGTCTTCACCATTCATCACTCTTGGGTTCTGGCCGGAGGATCATGAACCCTGCGGGAGCTTTTTAATTTTTATTTTTTTGCAAGGGGGAGGAGTTGACGTCGGGGTGGCACTGTTCTCGAGGCCAGCGCATTGCGTGGTGCTCGTGGGTTGACCAGTAACAGACGCCAACCCCAGTTCTGCTTCTCCCAACATCGAGTGAGCATTACCTTGTGAGTGAGCGGCATAGTTCTGCGCCAGCGGGCCTAGTCCAGTGGTGCCATAATCCTGGCTCTGTTCTGCTGCGATTTCTTGACGATCGACTAGTAATATCTTTCCTTATTTTTTGTCGACGCCAAGTACTTTATTATTTTTTTGTCCGGTCCTGTCTCGTTCGGGGGACAAAAAGAAATCCTCTAAGATGAGTCAGCCTCCTATGTGGCGATGTCCCTGCAGTTGACTTTATTCCGTCTCAGACCAACATGACCGGTGTCTAACCTGCTTGGGCCCTAACCGTGATATGGATTGTTGTGATGCCTGCTTTTCCATGGACTGTCGTTTTTTTTGGGAACTGCACATGTTTAAAGTCTGACGTGCGCCACTGACTTTTGGTGGACAGGCTCGCACTCTGGCATCCAAATGCAAGGTTCTTGGCCCTTCTTCCGGGTCCCCTCCCAGTCCTATATGACCCGTTGAGGACGGGGTTTCCACCCCTCTTAGCCTTGCCTTGGTGGGAACCCCTTCCAAGATGCAGGAGGCCTGGTCTGACCCCTTTGGGGGGCCGGGTGGGAGGCACCATCCTGGCAGTCATCTTATCGGAGACAAGAGCTTTCCCGGCGTCATGATCTGAGGCCTCCGGGCCTGGTCTGGCGCCATTGCCCTCGGCGCTGCCCACCAGTGCTGCCCCGATTCCGGCGCTGCTTGCGGTGCCAGGGATCTGGGCAGCGCTGCAGGTGGTGTGGGCCTCCAGCGCTGCCTCTGACTCGAGTACCGTTCACTGCACCAGGGACAGGGGCAGCGCTTTGGGCAGCATGGGACCGACTCGCGGTGCCACGGCTGGGAGGGAGTGGGGAGTTGTCTGGGTTCAAGCTTCCTCTGGGGAGGACGATTGAGGCACTTATGGTCTCTGCTAGGTCAGATCCTAGCTTCTTTGCCTGACTCAGAAGCGACCAGACAAGCCATTGCCCTTTCTGCACTGGGCCTGGAGCTTGCGAGGCACCAAGCAAGGGTATCTTGTGATGCCAGCGAGGTGGCTTCCAGGTTGGTGGGGACAGTGATCTGCATTAGGCGGATGCCGTGGCTTTGTCTTTACTGGTTATCACTCATGGCCGGGTGTAGGGTGACTGCCTCCTCTTTCTGGGGAACCCACCTCTTCTCCCGCAGTGGGAACTTCAGGGGCACCTTCCCTCTCCTGCTAGGAGAACCCTGCCTCACCCAGACCAGTCTCAGCCCTAACCAGGCCTGATAGGGTTCCCTCCTCTGGTGTCTTCTCCACTGGAGGCTGAGAGACTTCGTCCCTTTGGGAGGTTCTGGGTCCCCTTCGAGGGGGCTTGGTAATCACCCAGCAGTGATGAATGGCGAAGATTGACACAGATAAGAGATGAAAATTACGTACCTATTGTAATTCTTAATCTTTCTGTGTATCTTCACCATTCATCATTGCCTCCTGCCCACCTTCCCCTCTTCGGCATCAGTCTTTGGGCGATCCTGCTCCCTGTTTGCTATTCAGCTTACGGCCTTTGGCCCTTCTCCGGTGCCCCCCCCAAGGGGTTGAGGGTTTCCTGGAAAGACAGACAGGGAGACAACCCTCTGAGAGTCTCCAGGGTCCTCTCTTGGTCCGGACTGACCCTCCTCTATCTCCTGGACCTTACTCTGCTTCTCCAAATTTTTGTTTCATGAGGCAGTATTGAGGGGGAGGGACCCTGATGACTCCCTCAGTTAATTTTTTCTTCTTCCTTTTCCAACTGCGTCCTAAGTGGTCTCCCTCATGAGGGTCCCCTTGAATTTCTTACTCCTCTCCTCTCTTCAGAGGATAGTAAATTGTCTGCTGTATTGCTCTCCTCTTCTGGAGATGATGCCTCTCTAAAACTCGAAGAAAAAAATTAAAAACTACCTGGAGAGTGTTTCCTCCTATGGGGATACTTCTCCAAAGTGGTTCTGTCCCCACTTCAGATGCCCCTCAGCAAGACACTGGCCCATTCCTTGGCCCTCTGTATGGGATTCCTCAAACTGCATTTCTCCTGCCTTCTGGGCTTGTGCCAGCATGCTACTTCATAGCCTTATTTAGGTCCTTCTCTGGCTTGGGAGAGGAGTTTTTGGCTGGGGTAATGCTATTCCTTACAGCTTTGAACAGTCCTCTGGGCCCCCTGTCCTTCGGATGCAGTGTCTCCCCTCTCTCTTCCTTCTTTCTTCTTGTTTCTGCCATCCCTTTCTATTCCTCCTTTTCTCGCCTAGAGATTGGGGCCTTCCTGTCCTAATCCCTTAGGCCTCCTTCTCTTTTTGTCCTCCCTTCGGCCTTATTCCTCCTTTTGGTTCTACACCCTTTCCTTTTTCTGTTCATCGGGCTCCCTTGTCCCCACCCTCTGTTTTCTCGATATCTCTCTCTCTCTCTCTCTCTCTCTCTCCGGCATGCACATCTGGGGCTGGGGAAGGGTCTCCGTCGATTACTGGCCAGCCTGCAAGTGCCACGCAATGCGTCTTCCTCAAGGATGGTGCTGCCCTGACGTCTACTCCTCCCCTTTGCAAAAAAAGCTCCCGCAGGGTCCTGATCCTCTGGCCAGAACCCAACAGTGATGAATGGTGAAGATGCACAGAAAGATCAAGACTTACGGTAGGTACGTAATTTTCATTTTCTGTGTTTCTAAAAAGGTCTAGCTGGTGACTTCTGTTTTGGTGAAGCCATGTCAGCGTGCCCCACACAAGGATCTGCATGCAAGTGGTTATTGGGGTTGGTAGGGGGAGCCGTGGGGGACAGTGGAGCAGGTAAGGGCAGGGTTATTGGGGTTGGGAAGAGGAGCCGTGGGGGAGAGTAGAGCAGTGTGGTGGTAACGCACGATTTCAGAATGTGGTGCCACACAGTTCCGGAAGGCGGAGGTGATGCACAGCTTCAGAATATGGCGGTGAATTCTTTACCATCCTCTGTGCCGACCTGCAGTTCTATGCATATGTTCAAGCATTCTCTTAAATCCTACCTTGCCTTCTCTCCTCTCATCTGTGCACCTGTTCCCGGGTCTCTCAACCATAGCCTCTTGCTTACTCCGCTCCACTCCAACCCTCTCCCGGGTGCCTGACTTGCACCTCTCTCAATTTATCCTTCATACTTTGCTGTGTTTTGGTGCTACTCTTGTCTCACTGTGATTCAGACAAGAAGTCCTAATGTATTCTAACATCTGCAGTAAGACCTTGCTATTGTACTGCCTCGGAGAGGAAGAGTTAAAGCCTACATTCTAAGTAGGTGCGCGTTCGGTTTCAAATCACTATCCCCTGGTACATTCTATTCAGCCATCAGATTCTTTACTCTGCCTTACTGTGAAAACACCTCGGAGATTCTCCTCAGCATCTCAGTTAAAGTGTTTTTTTTTTTTTTTTTTTGCTTCTGGTTATTTCACCAATTTGTAAAACAGTTGGCGTTTTTGTTTCTTTTCACTGTCCCTCGGTACAGTTACAGTTGTTAGTTTTGCTTACTTGGTGGGTAAGTCTCGGTCCTCAGCGGTTGCTGTCAGCTGTTTGGGATCGGAGCATTTTTGTCTATTTCTCTTCCCTTTCTGTCTTATTTAACTGTGGTCAGCTCTGGGTAATAAAAAACAAAACAAAAAAACAACCCCCCCCCAAAGACCACTAATACCGGTCTATTAACCTGAATTGTTGGATCTTATTCGGCCTAATCACCTTTGGGTTAAGTTAGATGGAGTCACAGAAATCTAAGAAGAAAACTGGTCCCACCGGTTTTCAACAGTGCGTTGAGTGTGGGGAAACTTTTGCCACAGCTGATCCCCACACTTCTTGTGTTTTCTGCCTTGGGTTGGAACACTTGCAGGCAGAATGTGACCTATGTAAAAATTTTCCTCAGTTGACTCTTGACAGGCGCCTTAGCCGTCTGAATGAGAAATTGCCCGAAAAAGCCTCTAATCCAGATGGCCGAACTGATTCAGGTTCAGGTTGTAACGAACCGGATGGGGTCCCTTCTAACAAAGAGGATACTTCTCCTCCTAAATAGTCTGTGGATTCAGCCCGGCTGAGGCAGCTACTGATCTGGGTGAAATGGCAAGGAGTGGGATTGAGGCTTCCAAGCAGCAATTCCACATGGCAGTGGATGCCAATGATCGGCATACAGAATTCTGGTTACCTCTATTTCGCTGAGGAGGTTTTCTTGGCTTAGAACCACTAACTTCTCTCAGGACACACAGTCCAAAACCTTGGATTTTCCTCTGGTCTAGAACTCTTTTTGGAGAGCTGACTGAGGCCTATATGAGGAAAATGGACTAGTATAGAACCTCATATAGGAGTGCTGCAGCTAAAGAAAAAGCAACCACCCCTCAGAAATGGCAGGGTAGGGGAGGCAGGGGCAGGCCTTGCTAACATACTAACATACTAAAATGCCAGCAGAATAGGCCTAACGGTCTTTCGTGTCTGCTCGTTTGGTCAGTTCCCAACCTGGGTGCTGACCTTGCTGTCCCCCTCGCCTTCTCTGGCTTCTCCCTTCCCAGTTCCGGATATTCTTGCTGCATTGGATTTTGCTTCCAGAACCCTTCCCCTGTACCTGTCCCACCCCCTCTTGGACCCCTCCACTGTCTCTGCCTCCACCAGCCCCCTAGGCAGTGCATTCCATGGCTCCACCACCCTCTCAGTGAAGTAGCACCTCCTCCTTTCTCCCCTGAATCTTCCCCCCTCCAGCTTCCAGCCATGCCCTAGTGGCCCTTCCTCCTTCCTTCAAGCACCTTGACTGTTCCTCCCTATTTACCCTCTTCATGTACCTGAAGACCTCTATCATGTCCCCCTGCTCCCTTCTCTCTTCCAATGTGTACATATTTAGCTCTTCGAGCCTCTCCTCATAGGTCCTGTCCCCCAAGCCCCAAATCATTTTGGTTGCCCTCCTCTGGACCCTCTCCAGGAGGTTAATGTCCCTCTTTAAGTGTGGCCTCCAAAACTGCATGCAGTACTCGAGGTGCGGCCTCACCAAGCAGTTATACAGAGGCAGTATCACTTCCTCCTTCTGGAGGTGATCCCCTAGCGATGCATCCCAGCATCCTGTTGGCCTTGGCTGCTGCCTCCACAAGTCTCAGAGTTGTTCATCTTGACATCCACCACCACCCCCAGGTCCCTCTCAGCCATCGAGACTTGTAGCATTCCCCAGGTGTACACTTGACCTGGGTTTCTGCCCCAGGTGAGTACCTTGCATTTCCCTGCACTGAACCTCAGCTTCCACTTTCTAGACCATCTTTCCAGAGCCTCCAGGTCCCCTGTAGGGCCACCTCCCTCCTCCCCATCCACCACCGCCCCAGTTTGAGTCATCTGCAAAGAGACCATCTCACTCCTGATTCCTGTCCTTGTGTCCGACACGTAGGCGTTGAACAGAAGGGCCCAGGACTGATCCCTGTGGGACCCCACTAATGATCCTCCTGGGGATGAGACTATCCCTCAACTCACGACCCTCTGGGTCCGGTCCTGAGCCAATTGCCTATCCATCTGATCATCTGGTTCCCCACCCCATTTCTCCCAGCTTATCCAACAGGCCCACGTGAGGAACAGAGTCAAATGCCTTGTGAAGTCTAGAAAGAGGACATCCACTGGTCTACCCAGGTCCAAGGCACTTGTCACCCAGTCATAGAACTCCACCAGGTTTGTCTGACACGATTTCCCGGATGAATCCATGCTGTCTATCGTCTCAGGGCACCCTGACTTATCCAGGTCCCCCCTTAGCCTCTCCTTGACAATGCCCTCCATCACCTTGCCCACCACCGAGGTCAGGCTGACAGGCCTGTAGTTCCCTGCCACCTCCTTGATCCCCCCTGTGGATAGGCACCACATGCGCCACCTTCCAGTCTTGGGCACCCACCCTGTCCTCAGAGAGATGGTGAAAAGCTCTGCCAGGGTTTCGCCAGGACATCTGCAAGTTCCTTCAACACTCTGGGATGTAATTTATCCGGCCCGGTGCTTTCTCCGTCTTAAGGGGCTGAGGGCTCCCTCACTCTCTCTGCTGTGATTTCCACTTCCGGTGCCCTTCTCCTGCTTAGCCCTCCCCACCTGCCAGTGATGCCTCCCTCTCCCCAGACCTGCCGATCGGTAAGGGTCCCCCTCCTCAGTATCTCTGTCTCCTCCCATGTATGATGCAGCACCCCATTTTCCTGGTGAAAACTGAGGTGAAGTACTCATTTAGTACCTCAGCCTGCTCCCCGGGTCTTGTGCCCATCTCTCCCTGATTTAATCCTGCTAATCTGCCCTTCACCTTCATTTTTCCCCAATGTATCTAAAGAACCCCTTGTTCCCTCTCCTAATTTCCCTGGCCAGGTTCTGCTCCTTCCTTGCCTTAGCCGCCCTCACCACTCTAGTGGTCCTTCTAGCCATCAGCTGGTACTCCTTTCGATCCCTTTCACTCCTTGAGCACTTGAATTGCTATAGGCTGCTTTCTTTCCCACTGCCTCCTGGACCTCCCTGGTCCACCAACAGGGTTTTTGGGTCCACCATTGCTCTTACTCTTTGCACAGGTGCTGGTAGCATCCTGCACCCCTCTCCTGATGATTTCCCACCTACTATCAGCGCCCATGTCTGACCCAATCCCATCCAAATGCTCCTTAAGGATCCTTCCCATTTCCTTAAAATCCGCCCCTGAAGTCGGTTACTTCCGCCTTTGTGCAGCCTTTCTACCCTCCCAGGTCCAGGCAGAACCAGACCGTGGCATGGTCACTCCCGCCAATGGGTCCCTTACTCAGGCCTTCCAATCTGGTCACTGTCTGCCAGGACCACATCCAGTACCCGTGCCTCCCTGGTGGTTCCCTCACCTGCTGAGTTAGGGAACGCTGCTTGAAAGACATCCAACAACCTCTGTTCTCTGGTCACAGAGGATGTCATAGTCTCCCAGTCTGTTCCTGGCATGTTTAAGTCCCCAACACCACCACTGTTCCTCTGCCCAGTCTGCAGTGTCTCCAACATCTGCCACCAGACTGTCCTCCAGCTCCTCCGCCAGGGCAGGGGTCTATACACCACTCCTATTTTACCCTCTTTGCCCCTTTGTTATCAAGCAGACCCAATCGCCTCCACTGTTCCCTCCGCCTCCTCTACTCCCCCTATGCCAATGCAGTTTTTGAATATCATTGCTACCCCTCCTCCCCTTCCCTCCCCCCTGTCCTTCCTGAACATAGTGTATCCCTCCAGGTTCAGGTCCCAGTCAAGTCTTGCAGTGGCCCAAGTCTCAGTGACCGCTGCCACATCCACTGCTCCCTCAGTTAGCATCGCCTGGAGCTCAGGCATTTTATTGCCCAAGCTCCTGGCATTTAGCAGGACTACCTTCCACCCTTTCCCTATGGTTCCATTTCCCCTGCTCGTGTTCCCATGGGGATTCTGTTTTCCCCTGGTCTGCACTTTGCCAGTTGGCCTTTTCCTGCAATCCTCCTGGTCCCCAGGGGGGTGGAGACAGAGTCCCTCCTTTATCGGCACCCCCTTGACAGCCTTTTCTCCCATCCTACCCCCCTTCACAAGTTTAAACCCCACTTTTCACCAATGAACCCCTCTATTTTCAACTTAAGGATTCCCCTCCCCTCCAAATTGAGATGTAGTCTATCTCTAGCATACAGCTCCTTATCTCCAGAATTGGCAGTCTATAACATCAGACAAATGGGTTCTGGAGGTGGTGGGCAGAAGCCTTGCTCTGCACTTCAAGCAGTTTCCCAGACCTGAGAGCAAGGTTGTTCAAACCTGCCTCCACAGCATAAATATCCCTGCTGGAAACAGAAGTTACAACCCTCCTTCAGGACGGGGCAGTGGAACCTGTTCCTTTGTCCCAAAGAGGAAAGGGCTAGTATTCAAGGTACTTCCTGACCTTGAAGAAAAATGGGGATTGGCGACCCATTCTGGATTTAAGGTTCCTGAACAAACAACAAAACCAAAATTCAAGATAGAAACATAGTAAGTTGACGGCAGATAAGGACCGCAAGGCCCAACTAGTCTGCCCATTTCTTTTTCTACCTTATGAATGTGCCAGCGGCCTTTGCTCTGTCAATGGCCTATCTATTCAAACTCATCTGTATTGCTCCCTTATGCCTATCCTATGCCTGTTTCAAGCCCTGCACTGTATTCATAGCCACCACTTCCTGAGGTAGGCCGTTCCATGCATCCACCACCCTTTCTGTGAAAAAGAACTTCCTCACATTACCTCATAATCGGCCTCCCTCTAATCTCATGCTGTGTTCTCTCGACCTGCTATTTTTCTTCTATTGAAACATGTTAGACTCTTTCACCTTGTTAATGCCCTTAAGGTGTTTGAATGTTTCGATCATATCACCTCTCTCTCTCCTTTGCCCTAGGGTATGCATGTTGAGCTCCGTTAATCTGCTTTTATCTGCCATCAACCTCTGTTTTTATGTTTCTATGTAAAGGATTATTGCATTTACACCCTCTTATCAGAGAGCCTACCCCTTCATGGGATCTAAATATTTGTATAGCTCAATTGATGCAACCTCCCTTCGAATCCATGTTCTCAGCAGAGTTAAAGTATGTAACTTGGAAAACAGTCTTTCTGGTAGCCATTACTTCAGCAAGGCGTATCAGTGAGCTACAGGCTTTATCAGTGGAACCCAACTATATCTTCTTACACAATCATAAAGTGGTCCTTAGAACAAATAGGACATTTCTTCCCAAGGTGGTCTCAGAATTCCACCTTAATCAGTCTATGAACTTGCCTGTCTTTTTCACTAAACATTTCAGTTCAGGGGAACATAGGCTGCATAGCTTGGTTGTTAAAAGGGCTATCAGCTACTATCTGGATCTCACCGGGGTCACGGGGTGACTCTAGCCAGTTGTTTCTTACCTGTGGAGAAGTGGGCAGGGGTAAGCCTGCCACTAAAAGGACCACTGCAAGATGGATAGTGTCTTGCATTGAGTTTTGTTATCAGAAATTAGGGAAAGATCCCCCTGTGGGCCTCAGGGCTCATTCTACTAGGGGCACAACTGCTACCATAGCAGCTGCAAGAGATATTCCCTTGTCAGAAATTTGTAAAGCAGCTATCTGGAAAACTGTACATACATTTACCAAGCATTACAGCCTGGATGTGCAGGCAAGAAGTGATTCCAGGTTTGGAACAGCAGTATTGCAGAGCCTTTTTCCTAAGTAGGTTCCGTGCCCTCCTCCAAGGGAACTGCTTGATAGTCTGCATATGTCAGAATACATTACGGCTTCTTGTTTTGAAGAAGAAATGACTTACCACAGTAATGTTGCTTCTTCTAAAGGAGTCCTAATGTATTCTGACCTCCCACCTTGCCTCCACTGCCAGAACCTGGGGTCTCTGCACTCCAGCTTGGTGGTGGTGTTGTTAATCTACCATAAGGTAGTTTTCTTAAGAGGGCATCTGTGATTTGAGTCTTTTAGCCAATTTTTTGGGGGGTTGGTAGGGTTTTGGATAAGTTCCTATTTAAAATGTTGTTAGCATTTCTAAATTATTTCTATGTACATGTATATTTTTTGGAATTGCTCATAAGAATTGTGACTGTTGAATGTACCAGGGGATAGTGATTTGAAACCGCGCGCGTGCCTACTTGGAATGTAGGCTTTAACTCTTTCCTCTCTGGGGCAGTACAACAGCAAGGTCTTACTGTATATGTCAGAATAAATTAGAACTCCTTTAGAAGAAACATTATTGTGGTAAGTAGTTTTTTCTTATCCTCCGCTCCTGGGTGCCTTACTTGCACCTCTCTCAATTTACGCTTCATACTTTGCTGTGTTTTGGTGCTACTCGTGTCTCGCTGTGAGTATCCTGCTCAATTCAGTTGTAAATAAAACCTCTATGCCTGTGTACACTGTATCTCTTGTACCCAATGCTCATGTGCCTTGTATATGTGTCATTTCTCTTGCTATTTCTACTTCATTGAAGTTGTAACTTAATTGTTGCCTGTGCTATTTAATTTTGTTTCTCACGTGTGATCCTTTGTAAAAGTGTCATCGTACACTTACCGTATGCTGTTATTGTATCTCTGTACCTCCCTATGTACCCTTCCCCGTGTCGCCCCTGAAAAAGGGACATTCTGTCTTCTCACTGGGCCTGCCCTACACCAGAATTCAGATAGATAAATAAATAACTACATTTCAGAATGTGGTGGTGATGCTCAATTTCGGAATGTGGCGTGATGCACAATTTGAGAACGTGGCAGACTATTTTGGAATGTGGCATTGAAACAGAACTTGGCAGGGATGTGCAGTTATGGAATTTAGCAGGGATGCACCATTTCAAAATATGGCAGGGATGCGTAGTTTGGGAATGGGGAAAGAATGTGCATATTCGGAATGTAGCAGGGATGCATAATTTTAGAATGTGTCTGGGAGTGGAACGTATAATGTTAGAATGTGGGGATGTGATGCACAATTTTGAAATATGGTGGGTGTGTACAATTCTGGAATGTGCCAGGGACAAACAATTTCAGAATAAATGGTGTGTCCTGTCACATTCCGACAGTGTGCGTCCCCAATATGTTCCAAAATTGCCAGTTCCCACCAGATTCCTCTGTGTGCCCCTGTCGCGTTCTGAGACTGATTGTCCCACCACATTTTGAGATGGCACACCTCTGTCACATTCTGAGATTGCGTGCGTCTCTCTGCACTTTAAAATTGTGCACCACCATGACATTCTATGCCTTAGTTCAATGCTGCATTCCAAAACCACCTCCTGATGTACAATGCCATGCTTTTGAACATTCTGGAAACCCAAGCATTGCAGCCAACCCTATGTCATTTTTTTATATTTATTTAAAGGATTGCTGTACCCTCTCATAACAAATCTTGTTATAACGAATATCGGCTACAGCGAATGTAACCTGTGGCTCCCATGCATTCCTGTGGTGGTGCTGTAAATTGATGTTCTGTAGTCATTCAGCAGATTTTCCGTTTCTGTTTCTGCTGTCCACTGCCAACACCATGAAGCGGTCTGGATACTCTGTCCAAACAAAACGAATGATTTCGTACAGGTTGATGGCAGAGGAAATTGCATCGGAGACCAGGTACAGTAAGTCAGCCATTTGCACCTGGTGAAAACAGGAGTCACTGCAGGAGTTTGTTCAGAAGTCTGAGGAGTCAGACGCTGTTAAGCGTAAAAAAAACTCAGGAGAACAATCTAAATTCAAGTCATCCACTGGCTGGCTTTGGCGTTTCCAGAGGAGACACGGCATCAGGAGAGTGTGTGTCACAGGGAGCAGAGATCCTGTGATGTTGCCGCTTCTTTTGAATTCGCACCAAAACTTAAGAAACTTTTAGCCGATGGTGGTTATTGTCCAGACCAAGTTTTTTTTATTTCATTTTTATTGAGAGCAGCACAGTACAGACAAAATAATCTCATTCTTGATAATCATGGTAAAGATCACAGTATTTAAGTATGCATGAAATACATGTAGGATGAAAGAACAATGAGAAGAGTCAGAGCTTACAAGCATCAGTTTTTTCCATAGAGAATATAACAATTCCTGTTACCTTTATATGAAAAGAACTTGTATAGGTTTCACAGACAGTCAATATCCATTATCACATTCATTTAGGGTGGGGTAATTTAACCCTAGGGCTTCCTATAGAGGGACGTGGGGATGGATTATTCTAGTTCTTGATGCCAACCTGCTATCCCCCCAATATGTTGTTAGTTAATTTTGTTGTTTTCACGGAACAAATTCTGAATCAAGCATAACCATATAATAAATCCAGCAGTGCCATTTCTCCCTGAAAGTTGTTTATTATGTATGGCTGCTGTTAATGCTTCAAGTTTGTAAATCTCCTGAACAATTGGACACCATTCCAACACTGACTGTGTTGCGTGTTAGCCATTTGAGGGTTATTACTTTTTTTTCGTTGCTAGAAGAAATATGGGTAGCAAGGTACGGTGCCATGAGGGGATAGGTTCTGGGAAAATAGATGGTAACACCCATTTCAGCTGTAAGCCCAACTGACTAACCCAGACAGTCCTGTAGTCTTTCCTGTAAGGTGAACCAAGATGGCATCAATTTAGGGCATAACCAAAATATATGCCCCAGATGTGCCAGCCCACAGTTACATGCCCTCCAGCAGTGCCCATATGATGCTGGTAGATATTTGATAAGTAGCGCTGGGCAGCGAAAAAATCTGGTTCGACCCTTTCAAGCAAATTCCCTCCAGATGTGTGATGAGGTTATTTTAATGGCTTTTAAAGATGTGTTATTCCATAAAGAAAGTGGGTTATAAAATGACAGATCCTTGTTCCAACTTTCCAGGATTGACAGGGATGAGTCTACAAGGGATTGTCTCAAGATTTTATATAATTGGCCTATATGGTGGCCCCAAGGGTGATCCTGGACTGTATCTTTCAGTAAGGTCGGGGTTCTCTTTGCCTTAAGATATAATTTTTCACTTGGACATAAAAAAATAAATTTCAGTCTGGGAGATTGTAGTTCTCCTGTAATTCAGCAAAAGGAGTTATACTTGCTTTTGTTAAAAACTGGTAAATATATAATTGAGTCCTGGTCATCTCCAGTACTGAAATGTTGTATCAGATTTAGCTGGGAAAAAGTTATCTTCTTAAGACAGAAGAATATGCAAGAAAATTGCATCTTTGAATACTTGTGTTATATTGTGCCAAATTTACAGTATTTGAGCCATGTATTGAGTGAAGTTTTTTATATGTGGTGCTCATTCCCCCATGGAAAAGGCAAATTTCTCAATATCGTATAAATCATTGATTTATGAATTCAGTCGTTTTCCAGAGGGCAGAAAGGGATGGAGTGAGCCATAAGAAAAGGATTTTCAAAAAGGCTGCCTTAGCGTAAAGCATAAGATTTGGTAGATTGGCGCCACCTTGTAAAAAGAGATTGTTAAAGAGGAGAGGTGAATTCTAGCCTCTGTCCCCCCAAAAAAAAAAATTAGAAATTATTCTGTTCCATGACTTGAAGTAAAATCCTGATGGGAAAAGGGGATATTTTTGGAATAATTTATTTATTTTACTTATTTAATTCTAGGATTACAAGTACCTTTGAGCCAAGGCTCTTTTACAAAGGTTCCATGTCAGTAAGAGACAAGATACAGTACATTTCAAGGTAAAGGCAGTATACAGAACATTACAAGTTAAATGCAGTTTCAGACAGAATGTACATCAAAGACACAATGTAAAATGAGCTTACACAGTTTCTAGGTTAAAAAGGTAGGGTGGGAGGGAGCGTGAGGGGGGAAACGAGGGACAGAAGGGGTATGGAGCGGACAAGGGGAAGGAGCAGCCAGGAGGCGATTGTCGAATATAGAGTAGTGCTAAGCAGGGGCTGGTGGGGGGGGAAGGTGGGAGGGAGAGAGAAGGTAAGTGCTGAGCCAGATATTGTAGGACTAAGTGAGGTGGAATAGTAGGGCTGGTTAGGAGTGGCAGTCACAGGTGCTGGAAACAGTGAGGTAATGCTGGAGCCTTTTTTTTGAAAAGGCCAAGTGAAGGAGCGGGAGAGATCTCAGTGCTGAGGCTGTTCAGCCAGCCAGGGGCCCTGAAGGCAAAAGAACGTTGACGCAGGGAGGTTCTGCGGTGAGGGATCTTGAGGAGTTGGGAATCACGGGCCCTAGTGCAATGGGGTTATTATTAACTCCAAGGGAGATTGGACCCGTTGGGGGGCAAGCCTCATAGTTATTTTCCTGGCCTTAGTGCAGGTTAAGTATTTTAGGCGATTGGATAATTGGAGCCAGCCTGTTTGTGCATATAGATCACACTTGTGGGTTAATTGATGGGATCCTGTAGTAAGTCGACAGGCTTTGAGTGATGTAGAAATGGAATAAGTAGAGAAGACTGGGACTATTCATACGAATAATCTCTATTTGTTGAAAGAAAGTAAGGGTCAGATTCCCCCATTTAGTTGTCATTTTGGATAAGGGTAGAAAGGGGCTCATAATTGACCAATTCCAGATTCTTTAGGTCCTTGGGGATGTAAATACCGAGATATTTAATTTTAGTGCAAAGCCAATTTAGAGGAAGCATTTACTTTAACCTTTGGGATAGATGAAAGTTTAGAAATAATACTTCAGATTTGGTTATGTTTAGTTTAAAATTTGCTCCTTTCTCATACTTTTGTAGTATTTCCCAAATGGCTGAAATAGACTGCTCAGGAGATAATGCCATCAGAAGGACATCATCCTCAAATAAGGAGTCCTTATATGTTTGTCCCAACAGAATCCTCTCAATAAGTTTGTTCTTTCTAAGTGCTCTAGCCAATGGCTTTGTGTGGAGGGCACATGAAAGAGGAGAGAGGGGGCACCCCTGCCTAGTTCCTTGGTATAAGGTTAAAGGTGGGATGATAGATCCGTTAATATGGATATATGCTTGGGGTTGATAGTATATGTTTTGGATCCATTTTAAAAATGAATCTGGGAAGGAGAAGGCAGTGCATCCCACAGAAAATCCCATGACACCCTGTCAAATGCCTGTTTAAGCACCTAGGCTCAGCAAAGCAGCCAGGATTTGTCTCGAGTGGCTGTATTCTAGTAACAACATGGTTCTTATGATATTATCAGTGGCACTTCTTTGTTTAATAAAGCCAGATTGGTCAGGGTGGATGATTGTAGGGAGAATGCATTCTAATGTTGTGGCCCATACGGCCATATCAATTTTGTAGTTCACATTTAAGATCGAGATAAGGCGGTAAGAAGATGTTTCTGTGGTATCTTTATCTGTTTTTGGGATGGGAGCTATCGTTGCATAAGCCCAGGAGGGGGAGAAGGGTCTTTTTCTGCAACTGCTCTGAATGTAGGCAAAAGTATAGGTAGGAGTATTCCTGCGAACGTTTTGTACCATTCGGTTATAAAACCATCAGGACCTGGACATCTTAAGGTATGAAGAGCTTGTATATGATCTAGAACTTCATTTGGTCCAGTTGGGGACTCCGCGGTGGCACTTTGTACATCCGAGAGTTTAGAAAGTGATAGACGGGATAGGAAGTTAGCCCTAGTATGCTGCGTTCTAGAGCAGGATGGAGGAGAGTATAAAGCCCGATTTTATAGAAGACAAAAGATGATCCTATTTGATCTCTCTATGGGAGATTTGCTTTGATGTAGGATGTTTGATTTTCAAAATTGTTGCAGCCTGACTTGTAGCACGAAGCTTACAAGCTAGTTGTCGGTACCCGTGGCCTCCCAATAGTTGGCTTGTTTTAAATATGTTGGGGTCTGTAAAATTCTGAGGTCAATTTTTTGTAAATCTTTTTTCGTTTCTCTGATTTCCCTTTGCAGTATGGAGTCACCCTCTCCTATAAAGGAGTTGGTAGGCCTGAAGTTGTTCCTGTAGTGTATTATATTCCTAACCAAGTATTTAATGCTAGCAAGATGCTTGGGAGTGGAGACTGATGTAAAAAAATATAAATTAAGCTCATCTGAGTGTGGTGGACTAACTAAAATGTAAATTCAGGGCCCAGGGATTTGTTTTCATGTATTAAATTAGCTGTGGAAATGCTTACCACATTTGTATTAAACTAGCTGTTTTGCAAGCTACTCTAGTGTAGACCAACAAAAATCTAAATGCAGGGATTACTGTAGTTACTGGTTATAAAAAATGAAATGATGTATTAAATATTTTTGTACAAGCTACCTACTCTGAGTGGCCTAACTTTGTAAATTCCGGGGATCCCGGACCAGTTATAAAAAAAACATTTGTTAAAAGCTTTTTTGCCAGCTACTTGTGGACTACCCTAAAAACCCATAGACAGGAGAGATCTGCTGTTAAAGCGTCTTACAGACTAGTTAAATTTTTTTTTTTTTTTTTTTTTATGAGCGAGCTGCTCCGTGGTTGGACTACCACCTATCTAAATACTGGGATCTGATCTGAGTTATTATTGTTAAAGTAATGCCTATTAATCCCATTCCATAAGTAATCTAAAAAGGTTTTGTTAAGGCCTGAACAGCTTTTTTTAAAAGCTACTTGGGATTTATTGGACCAATTCTAAAAGGGAAAATTAAGGCTATTTGAAGCCATAAAGGGCTGGGCTGGGCAACTGTCTGAGCAAAAAAGCACCACCAACCCACCTGTACTTAAATCAGACAACACCCATCTTTTTTTTGTTGTATTTATTTTATTATTATTGTCCAGTAAAGAGACAGACACACAGGCAGTTTTTCTTGTGCATCGACAGTGCATTTATTGACAGCTGAATCAATTCTCAGACATCTAAGTTTAAGTTTACGTCAACACACAAAGTAACATTCTCTGTGTGTTTAATTTACAAGACTAGCATCAATAGCATAGCCTAACAGCCTAGCTTGGACAATCACTTCTGTTACTCTTCTGTGCAAGTGCAAGCCACTTAGTGCTACCAGTCTGCACAGCTATCTGCTGCCATATCCACAAGCACAGAGCACTGCAGCCAAGAGTCTTTTTTACATTTGGATTCAAGAGAAAGCTTACTGATGAGACTGTGGGAGCGGAGGACTCCCCAGTAGCAAGAACTAGCACCACCACAAGCACTTCAGCTACTGTACTAACTCCACCACCTCCTTTCCCAGACAAACTGATGTAACCACTGATGGTTCCACATGTGATGCTACTCATTCTGAAAACCCAGTTAAGGCCCAAAAAGTTTGAAAATGTCAAGAATCTTGGGGAAAAAAGGCAAGTAGTGGCTTGCCTGTGACACAAAGAAATGTGCCATGTTCTGTACATGGTGTCAATTTCGATAAGTCAAAGCAAAAATAATTTTAGAACTGGATGCAGTACTTTTAAGAGTACACATTATCTCAGCACATGGTGTCCGTAGCGCACAAAAATTGAGGGCATACATTGCAAATAAAACAAAAGTTGGAGAGAGACCAATAGAGAAATCCATACAATTAATGGAACAAAAAGAAATGGATCAAATTTTTAAATTGTTCTGTACTGTATGTTATGTTGCTAGGACTGAAAGGCCTTTCAGGGATTTTCTTGGGTTGATAGATTTACAAAGAAGAAATCATGAGGATGATGCCACGGGTCACAGTTAGAAGCAATGCCGTGTCTTCATTCACTATATTGCCCAAGATATTCAAAGCACTACTGCTAGTCTACTACAAGACAGTGACTTCTTTTCTTTTCTTGTTGATTCCTGCACAGATAAAAGTGTGACTGAGGAGGAGGGCATTTATGTATGTGTTTTTGAAAATGGCCTACCTGTAACACGATTTCTTGCACTGAAACCAGTCAGTGTCCCCAATTCAGAAAGCATTTTAAATACTGTCATTGATGCTTTAGAGAGTGAAGGTGGTTTAAAGGATGATTGTTGTAAACATAAGCTGAAAAGTGCGGCATCTGATGGTGCTGCTGTAATGCTGGGGAGTACTTCAGGTGTTCTTACTCGAATAAAGCAAGATTGCCAGTGCCCACACCTCATTGACATACACTGCTGTGCTCGTCGTTTAGAGCTTGCTGTAAAGGATTCTTTCAGAGACTGTCCCTTTTACAAGTCATTAGAACAACTTCTGCTGAACATTTACTCATTTACCACAGGTCACCAAAAAGTTGGAAAGGCCTACAGGAAACAGGATCCCTTTTAAATATTAATGTGGTCAAACCAGTTAACACTGGTGGTACTAGAGGGCTTGCACACAGAGAACGGGCCATTTCTGCCCTTGAAAGGAACTGGACTGCATTAGTGCCTCACCTCGAACATGCGTCACTGACAAACAAGCAGGATCATGGCCAAAAAGCACTAGGAATACTTAAAGTGCTTAAGACTTTAAAATGTGTCATGTACATGAATTTTCTGAAAGTGTGTTTTGGTTACTTATCTGCTCTTAGTCTGTGCTTTCAGCAAGAGGATGCCACTGTTGGAAAAAGTTCACAGCAGAGTAGAAAGCACAATTCAGAAACTAAATGGTCTCTCGAATCAAGAAACTCTTCACTGCATAACAGTTAACATCTGTAAATGAGAACCTAACTCACTACAACAGTGTTGACTTAACTAATGAAACTAGCAGGCACAGATCAGGTTCTCCTTCAGACATTGTAGAAGCCACAATTTGAGATCAAAAAAATTCTTCAGAAAACATCACAGCACATTGAATCTCGCTTTCAATCCTTCACGACCAATAAAGTGCTACTAGCTGCATGCAAGAGCTTTCAATTTTCAGTCCTGGCCAACATACACAGAGGCACTTGAAACATATGGAGATTAAGCAGTTCAAACAATTGTTGATCACTATAAAGTGGTCCTAGAGTCTCGTGGAGTTGATGTTACTTTGGTACTGCCAGAGTGGCTAGACTTAAAAAAGCACGTACTTCACTTGCTGTCTGTTGAAAGTTGTAAGTCTCTGAAATTGTGCAGAAAGTGATTCTTGCGGATGGGCAGGATCAACAGTTTTGAAATGTGCTGGCCATTGTCAGAATCATTCTCCTGATTCATGTTCACACTGCTGCTGCAGAACGAGGCTTCTCTTTAATGGGAAGAATAAAAAATGACTGGAGGTTTGGATTACGCCCGGACACCCTTCATGACCTAATGTCTACATCTCTCAATGGATCCCAGTTTAGTGACTGTAACCCTGAAGGTGCCATATCACTGTGGTGGAAAAATGGCAAAAGAAGGCCCACTACCAAATCTTATGGCTCCAGAACACTGTCACTGCATGCTGCTTCCGTCAGCACTAGTGAATGTGATGAAAATGAAAGTGCCTGGTCCAGTGAAGATGACATTTAAAATTTTGTAAACGGAGGGGCGGCATGTAAGTAGTTTGTTGGGCATGTGCATTTTCTTCTTACATGCCCAAGTGGGCATGTACTTTTTTTCACGAATTTCAAGGTTAGGGAGAATAATACAGCATTTAGGAAGTATAAGGAAACACAGAAGAAACAGGACAGAGAACTGTACCAGTTAAGGCAGAAAAAACAGGGGAAGGCAGTCAGAATAGCAAAGGCCCAAACTGAGGAAAAGATAGCCAACTTGGTTCAGAAGGGTGATAAAACCTTTTATAGGTACATTAGGGAGAGAAGAAAGACAAAGGGAGGGATTGTGAGGCTGAATAAAGGGGATGGTGGGTGGGCAGAGAGGGACAGTGAAAAAGCAGGGATACTGAATGAATACTTCAAACCCCAGGAAAACTTGCTGTATTCTGACTTGTGCAGTATGGTCTCACCATAGGACTGCCCCAGAGCTGAAATAGTTAATGGAACCTATGCAAATGATGGAATGCTAGGCTCGAGCTCGGTTTTCAAACCACTGTCCCTAGTAAACAATTTTTAACCGTCAGATTCTTTACTCCGCTTGCCTCAGCAAGACGTCTCCGGAGAGCTCTCCTTCATCTCTTGAAAAAAGTTTATTTTCTCATTTTTTACCTCAGTAAAATTATTTTATTTGGTATTCTTATCACTGTCCTTGGTTTTCAGGTAGTAATTGTTTAGATTTTAGTTTGTAAAGGGTAAGTGGCCGTTTTTCTCCCCTGTTCCTTAACAGGGAGGAGAGGAGGCACTGTGGGTCACCCTGGAGACTGGAGGAAGGGAAGATGGATGGGAGAAAAGGCTGTCGAGGGAGGTCCGATAAAGGAGGGACTCTGTCTCCACCCCCATGGTGAGCTGGAGAAACTTAGAAGGCCGACTGGTAAGGTGCAGACCAGGGGAAGATGGAATCCCCATGGGAACGCGAGCAGGGGAAATGGAAGTGTAGGGAAAGGGTCCTGCAAAATGCCAGGAGCTTGGGCAATAAAATGCCTGAGCTCCAGGCGATGCTAACTGAGGGAGAGGTGGACATGGCAGCGGTCACTGAGAGCTGCAGGCACGACTGTGACCTGAACCTGGAGGGTTACACCATGTTCAGGAAGGACAGGGGGTGAGGGAAGGGGAGGAGGGGTAGCAATAATAATCAAAAACTGCATTGACGTAGGAGGAGGTGGAGGGAACTGTGGAGGCGATTTGGGTCACCTTCATAACGGGGGGGGGCAAGAGAGTAAAAATAGGAGTAGTGTATAGGCCCCATGCGCTGGTGGAGGAGCTGGAGGAGAGTCTGGTGGCACATGTTGGGAGATGCTGCAGACTGGGCAGGGGAAGGATGGTGGTGTTGGAAGACTTAAACATGCCAGGAATGGACTGGGAGACTGACATCCTCGGTGGTCAGGGAACAGAGGTTGTTGGATGTCTTTCGGGACGCGTTCCTAACTCAGGAGGTGGGGGAACTGACCAGGGAGGCGCGGATACTGGATGTGGTCCTGGCAGACAATGACCAGATTGGGGGCCTGGAGGTAAGGGACCCATTGGCGGGGAGCGACCATGCCACGGTCTGGTTGTGCCTGGACCTAGGAGGGGTAAGGCTGCACAAAGATGGAGGTAACTGACTTCAGGGGGGCGGATTTCAAGGAAATAGGAAGGATCCTTAAGAAGCATTTGGATGGGATTGGGCCAGACATGGACGCTGACAGGTGGGGAAATCATCAGGAGGAGGGTGCAGGATGCTACCAGCACCTGTGCAAGAGTAAGACGAAAATGCAGTAGGGCCCGAAAACCCTGCTGGTGGACCAGGGAGGTTGGGGAGGTTCAGGAGGTGGTGAGGAGAAAGAAGGCAGCCTATTGGCATTTCAAGTGCTCAAGGAGTGAAAGGGATCAAGGGGAGTACGAGCTGATGGCCTGAAGGGCCATTAGGGTGGTAAGGGCGGCTAAGGCAAGGAAGGAGCAAAACCTGGCCAGGGAAATTAGGAGAGGGAACAAGGGGTTCTTTAGATACATTGGGGGGGGAACGAAGGGTGAAGGGGCAGATTAGCAGGATTAAAACAGGGGAGGGATGGGCACAAGACCCGGGGGAGTAGGCTGAGGTACTAAATGAGTGCTTCACCTCAGTTTTCACCTAGGAAAATGGGGGAAGGCTGCATCATGCATGGGAGGAGACAGTGAAACTAAGGTGGGGGGACCCTTACCGATTGACAGGTCTGGGAAGAGGGGGTGGCATCACTAGCAGGACGGGGGGAAGGCAAAGCAAGGGGACGAGGTAGCGGAGGTGGAAATCACGGCAGAGAGAGTGAGGGAAGCCCTCGGGTCCCTTACGATGGAGAAAGCACTGAGGCTGGATAAATTACATCCCAGAGTGCTGAAGGATCTGGCGGATGTCCTGGCGAAACCCCTGGCAGAGATTTTCAGCATCTCTCTGAGGACAGGATAGGTGCCCCAGGACTGGAAGGAGGCACATATGGTGCCTATCCACAAGGGGGTATCAAGGGAGGTGGCAGGGAACTACAGGCCTGTCAGCTTGACATTGGTGGTGGGCAAGGTGATGTAGGGCATTGTAAATGAGAGGCTGGGGGGAGCTGGAAAAGTCGGGGTGCCTGGGCGATAGACAGCATGGATTTTTCCCGGGGAAATTGTGTCAGACAAACCTTGTGGAGTTTTACGACTGGGTGATGAGTGCCTTGGACCTGGGCAGACCAGTGGACTTCCTCTTTCTTGAATTCACCAAGGCGTTTGATTCTGTTCCTCATGGGGGCCTGTTGAATAAGCTGGGAGAAATGGCGGTGGGGAACCAGATGATCAGATGGATAGGCAGTTGGTTCCAGGACCGGAGGTTGGCGGGATAGTCTCATCCCCAGGGAGGGTCATTAGTGGGATCCCTCAGGGATCAGTCCTTGGGCACCTCCTGTTCAACGCCTACATGTCTGACATAAGGAAGTGTATCAGGAGTAAGATGAGTCTCTTTGCGATGACTCAAAACTGGGGGCGGTGGTGGATGGGGGGGAGGGGAGGGTGGCCCCATAGGGGACCTGGAGGCTCTGGAAAGGTGGTCTAGAAGGTGAAAGCTGAGGTTCAGTGCAGGGAAATGCAGGTACTGCACCTGGGGGCCAGAAACCCGGACAAGTGTACACCCTGGGGTGGGGGGGATGCTACAAGTCTCGATGGCTGAGAGGGACCTGGGGGGGGGTGGTGGATGTCCAGATGTACAACTCGGAGACTTGTAGGAGGGCAGTGGCCAAGGCCAACAGGATGCTGGGATGCATCACTAGGGGGATCACCTCCAGAAGGAGGGAAGTGATACTCCCTCTGTATAACTGCTTGGTGAGACTGCACCTCGAGTACCGCATGCAGTTTTGGAGGCCACACTTCAAGAGGGACATTGAACTCCTGGAGAGGGTCCAGAGGAGGGCAACAAAAATGATTTGGGGCTTGGGGGACAGGACCTATGGGGAGAGGCTCAAAGAGCTAAATATGTACACATTGGAAGAGAAAAGGGACCGGGGGGACATGATGGAGGTCTTCAGGTACATGATGGGGTAAATAGGGGAGGAGCAGTCAGGGTGCTTCCAAGGAAAGGGGGGCAACTAGAGGGCATGGGTGGAAACTGGAGGGGGGGAGATTCAGGGGAGAAAGGAGGAGGTGCTGCATCACTGAGAGGGTGTTGGAGCCATGGAATGCGCTGCCCAGGGGGCTGGTGGTGGCAGAGACGGTGGAGGGGTTCAAGAGGGTGTGGGACAGGTAAAGGGGAAGGGTTCTGGAAGCAAAGTCCAGTGCAGCGAGAATATATGGGACTGGTGAGGGGGGAAGCAAGGTCCGCTCCCAGGGTGGGGGCTGACCAAACGAGCAGACACGAAAGACCGTAAGGCCTATTCTGCTGGCATTTTAGTATGTTGTGTTCCTTAACAGAGGGGAAACCAACAGTTCCCTTATTCTGTTTTACTATTGTTTTAGTTGGTTTAAAATTTTCTGACTCTGTATAGTCGGTTAGCTATTTTAAAACTTATACCGGAGTAATTCCTGGTTAGTGGGTCCCTTATTTATTTATTAAATTTTGGTGACCGGGTAAGCCCACTGGGCCCTGGAGGTCCCTTTTTCAAGGGCGACCCAGGGAATTACATAAAATTGGAGACAAATACCGCATTAGTTCAGTGTACAGGAGTCACAACAATGCAGTTATGGCTATAGTACAGGAGCCTAGCGGTACAAGTGGAATGAATAGGTAGATCAGCAATGATAATATAGTACGGATATTAGCTGTTTGGCATAGAGTTAGACCGGTAGGTGAGGAGAAGGACCTGGTAGGTCATTTATCTCCTGGTTCCTGTTTTCAACCGTGGTAATTCCTGGATCTATATCTCTAAAACCTGGTTTCTTTTTACGGTGTAACAGCCGACCAAAAATTTTTCTTAATGTCACAGAAACCAAAAAAGAGAACAGGACCCACAGGTTTCCAGCACTGCACAGAATGCGGGGAACTGTTTGTAAAGGCTGATCCTCATTTAATTTGCTTGTTCCGTCTGGGGTCTGACCACCTTCAGACAGACTGTGAAGTCTGTTCTAATTTTCCTCAGTCCACCCTTGAAAGGCGATTTGAAGAGGCTAAGGGGAAAAAATGACTGATAAGGCTGCTATCCTGGCCACTGAGCAGTCAACTGAACCGAGGGACTGCCATGTGACAGGGGCGATAGTTCCACAAAGAAAAGAACCACGAATAAGGCTGCTGAACCGTCCATCGTGGTTTAAGGAAAAACGAAAAGAAAAGCACCAGGAACAGCAGCTGGTACCAACAGCGGTTCCTTCTGCTGAAGAGATTGCGAATGCGATCAGGATTATTCAATCATTGCAGTCTCCGGTTCCAGTTGAAAAACAGATGGTTCCACGAACTCCCGGTTCACAAGTCCCCGGTTTAACAGACCAAGGTGGGGAACAGTTTGAGGATCCTGGTCTTGGTGAAGAACCAGAAGAGGATAATGGAGACTGATTAGGATGAACCTATAGAAACAGTAAATGGAGTCCACTCTGAAGAAAGAGGGGTTACTAGTGGGGTACCGCAGGGTTCAGTATTGGGTCCAGTCCTTTTTAATGTCTTAAACTTCATAAGTGACATTGCAGAGGGACTGGAAGGAAAAGTATGCCTCTTTGCAGATGACACAAAGATCTGCAACAGGGTTGATACACAAGGGGGGGGTTGGAAAGGATGAGAAGGGACTTGGCAAGGTTGGAGGAATGGTCAGAAGTATGGCAGCTAGGATTCAATGCAAAGAAGTGCAAAATAATGTACCTGGGAAACAAGAACCCAGGGGAAGAATACACAGTGGGGGAGGGGAGGTAGTAACAACAACAAAAAGGAAAGGGACCTGGGGATAATCATATCAGATGACCTTAAGGTTAGCAAGCAATGTGAGAAGGCAGTAGGGAGGGCTGGGGGTATACTGGGATGCATAGGGAGAGGCATCATCATCAGAAAACAGGAAGTTGTTATCCCTCTGTACAGACAGTTGGTGAGACCCCATCTGGAGTACTGCGTCCAGTTCTGGAGACCCATCTCCGTAAGGACATAGGATAGAGGCAGTCCAGAGGAGGTCAACTAAAATGGTGCAGGGTCTGCAAGAGAAGCCGTATGAGGAGAGACTAAAGGAGCTTAATATGTATAACCTTGAGGAAAGAAGGGAGGGGGGCATAATAGAATTTTTTAAGTACCTCAGTGGAATCAACAAAGTCCAAGAGGGTAGCATCTTTCAGAAAAGAGACGGCAAGAACAAGGGACACAATTTAAAGATGGGGCGGTTCAGGGGCAATGTGAGGAAGTATTTTTTTTCACAGAGAGGGTGGTGAACGTATGGAACGGCCTTCCTGAGGAGGTCATGGGGTTAAAAACAGTGGGGGAATTCAAGAATGCATGGGACAGACATAAGGAAGTTCTTCTTTGGGGGGGGGGTAGGAAGAAATATGCTTTTTAACTGGGATCTGCAGCTTATCCAGTAGGTGGGGAAAAGGGCAGACTAGGTGGGCATAGCGGTCTTTTTTGCTGTCAGTCTGTTTCTATGTTTCTTGTAATTCACTGGAAGCTATCTGTTATTCTGTTTTTATATTATGATATCTGACTTGGAGTTTGTAGCTTGGATGCTTGGCACCCAGATTGTTTGTTTTTTGTGTTTGTGTGTTGAGGGATGGGGCAGTGGACTGAAAGCCTCAATTTATAACATAGAGAATAATGTATGGGCAGCCATACATAACAAGGCTGTGTTTCCATCGAGGGGTTGATATGACAGCATATGAACCTCGAGAACGAAGCTCGAGAGGTCAATGCTATCGTCTCAACCCGAGATAGAAACACGTGCCGAGTTGTGTGTAGTTGACCATATTTTATTTTTTATTATACGGTTTTTTACACTAGAGTGACAGACCCCCACTGAAGTGAAAACAAAAAATCTTGCCATTTCTTTGTTCTACTCGCATAACAAAATCAAATTTCCGGACTTTTGAAAGGTAAAAGGTATGACTTTGGGCACTGGGTAGTTAAGTAGCTAGGTGTAGAATAAATGAGAAATATAAAATTGTATGACCTTTGAACTGTGCATACCAACTGTTCGGAATGCGCATAACTGTTTAGAATGTGCTTAACAAGGATTTTGAGCAGGCTGATTTTTTTATACATAACAAAGGATAACCATATATTATAACTTATTATGATATATTTTGCTACATGTGTTTATATCTTAGCATAACCGTTATTGTGATATAACAGTTGGGGAGCATTTTCTCCTATAGGGAAACCCAGTTATAATTTGCTGTTATAACCCGTGGGTTATAATGGTGAACATGTGCCAGGTTTCCCTTGTTCTGCTTATGCACAAACTGCCGCCGAACTCACTGTACCGCCCCTACCTTTGCCACAGTCAGACATATTGGGAGGACACCTTCAATTCACTATACCTTCCCCTCTTCAGTTTCCCTCCTTGATGGACTTCCAAGTCGGGTTCTCTAAAACAAACAAGAAAAAAACAGAGTAAACACTGCGGCTGAACTACCAGTACCGCTGCAGCTCCCCTAGCAACTCGCAGGGCTAGAAAAGAAGCACAGAGGGAAAGTGTGTGTGTGTGTGTGTGTGTGTGTGTGTGTGTGTGTGTGTGTGTGTGTGTGTTAGGGGATTAGTGATTACAAACTTTTGCGGTGGGGGTGGTGATCACAAACGTCTGCTGGGGATATTTTAAATCACTGCTGCTTTACTGTTATAAACAGCAGCACCATGTTATGACCACACATTTTTTTTTTCTTATTAGGCAGGCAAGAAAGCACTCCCCCAGCAATTACATAAAGCAGCATATGGGGGGGGGGAGTGCCAAACTCATATTTAATGCACATCCTTGGTGTGGGATGCTTTGACAAACCCCTTGGGCTTTGCTCTCTGAGTTTATGTAGCATCCCACACCTTGGGTGGTCACTAATTTTTTTTTTTTTTTGCTTACTTTTTCTTCCTTTGTGGCTCTGGTCTGCTCCTCCTTACTCCAGCTGCCGTCCACCCGCAGGCCAAAACCTTGAACTCCCCCACGGCTTACCCCCCCAACCCGTGGCAGGGGGGTGAGACACCCCCTAATCCCTCACCGAACACGGATCTGGATCAGGTGGTGCCCGTGGAGATGATGCACGCTGGCGGACGGCTATCAAGCAGCTTGACCTAGTGTGTCTATTTTCGCTTTTTCTCCCCTTGCAGGTGCGCGGCATGCAATGACTCCTGCAAGCGGGGTTGAGCACTCTCCCTTGGCGCCCATGTCAAGCGTCTGCCACGTCCCCTCCCCACGTTCTTGTGGCTCCGCGTCTGGCCGAGCCCCAGCCTCTGCTAGGGGTTAGGCGTGCATTGGCCACAGGTCTCCCCTCCCCCCCGGAGATGGAGAGCAGTCCGGATACTCAGTCTCCTCCCTGCCAACCCATGATGACCTGTGCTTACGTGAGGTGTGGCGTCTAGTGCCTCCTTGCCACCGGACCGCGACTGTTCATTAAATTCTTGTTATGCACCCCCACCCCATATGTATTATTCTATATATAACTGGGTTAGGCTTTTTCCCATAGGGAAACCGTGGTGTAATTTGCTGTTTATAAAGGAGCATTTATAACAGCAAATGCGCACTGTTTCCCTCGCTATGCGCATGCCCAACCTACAGCTCTTCCAGGTTTTCACCGCTCGCCACCAGATTCCTTCGTCGGTTGAAACCGCACCGACGCCACTATCTCTAGGCAGTAAGTAACTATTTAAAAAAACAAAAAAAACTTCCTAACAAAAGTCACACCGTAAAGGGGACAACAAAACAAGAAAAAGTAAACTGCTGCTAAGCAACCGAGGACTCTGCTGAACATCATCAGACCGCAGCCGCACCAAACCATTTATTTTATATAACTGGCTGTGGCGAAAAAGCCTAACCCAGCAATTATATAAAATAAAATATGGGGTGGTGTGTGTAAAATCTCGTTACACGCACCACCCATTACTTTATTCTGTATATAATACATGGATGGGAACTTTCGCCATAGAACGGGTCATAATTTATTTCACTGTATACCTTTGAGTAATCTAATAATCAAAGCTATATACCTGCACTAATCAATTACAGATAGATACCTGCTCTAATAAGTACACTTCTGCAGTACATTAGACCCTATGGGATATAACTAATAGCACAATTAACATGGTATTAGGAAGCTAGCCAAACCAATTAACAAGCTGCAAAAGAACCTGGATAAAAGACACAAAACCCTCCCAGACCCCAGAAATCCCCCCCCCCCCCAACTGCTACCTGCACTCACTACACACCATTCCCTCCTTGCTGCAAGAGACCTTCAGGTGCCATAACAGGATCGCAAATGCAGTCTCCATAACAATAACCATCCTAATGGATTATATTCAACAAACAAGGGGTTAGGGTGGAACACTCTGAAGTATACCCATCATGGGGGCTAATTAGGGCAATAAAGCCACACATGATACCAGTGTTGCCATTGAAAATGTCTGTGGCTACAACTGGATGGAAACCATTTACCATGATCTGTGTAGACTACAGTTGGTTTGTTGTACTATATGGTGACTCAGCAATCAGTTAATGATGAGATAATTATGTACCTTATGCTCTACTGGAAAGGGATTTTGCAGTGTTTGAAAACACCATTGTTTTATATTTTTTTTTCCCCGTATATATTTTGTACTCCTCCCTCAGCTGCCCTCGTCTGACTGACTCCTCCCCCCCCCCAGCCCCATTAACCCCAGTATCACCAGGACTTACCTTCCTGACTTTTCACCCTGTTGTGGGGTGCGGAGCCTGCGGAGGGTTGCCACTCACTGTGTCACTCGCAGCTGGGGATTTCCCCCCCCCATTTTGCCCCGTCCCTGTTGCTGGGGTGCACATGCCAGATGTGCATGTGTGGAGGCGCGTGCATGTCTGTGAATGTCCCACAGCGCCCTCCTTTCCCCCGGTGCCAAGCAGACCTGCACTACCCTCTGGTCTCCACCCAGGGGTAGATGTTCGAGGGGAGAGCCAGTCCTCCCTCCCTGGGAGAGGAGAGCAGTCCTTCAGACACTCGATCCTTTCCCTCCCCAGCCAATCCCCGGTGGCCGGCTTGCACTGTGAACATGGGTCTCCGGCATGGCAGGATATAAGGGGTGGATGCCTCGACCCACCACGCCAAAGGGCCAGCTCATTGTTTTATGTTACCAGCATTCAGTAACACTTTTTTTTTTTTTTGTATTTTATTGCCCTTTATGTTGTAGTAAAATCTTGAGCAGCTGACTGCACTGCTGAGCTTGAATCATGCTGTGGTTTCATTTCTGTTGTACTGAAAATAAATCAACCAGAAAGATGTGAGTGAACATGGACGGGACAGATTAAGTGCACCGGGGCGAGGCTGCCCAGAATGATTTTGTGGTGTGATGTGATCTGACACCTGTTTTGTGTCAGTATAACTGTTCATCCGAGCAGCAGAACAAGCTAATCAAACAAGCCATTACGAAAGTAGAGCTGGATCTGAGAAACCCTACCAAACAGTTCAGTGCAAATAGGAATTACAACTGCTAGGAAATGCCAGACACAGACAAATGTCATGATTGCTGATATACAGTATCAGTATTCTCACACTTCTTTCTATATGGTATGATAAAAGTCACAGCGCTGCCTGAGAGAGAGAGGACGAGATTGCAGCAAAAGGTGGATCCTTTCTGATTCAGGCTAGGGAAACTGTTGGCTTTACATGGGTTGTGGGGGGCTGTGCTACCAGCAGTTCCTGGTGCTACCTGTGGATGAATGTTCATAGAACAGCTGGTCAAAGGAAAGAGCACTCGATACTTGAAGTGTCTGCCAACAGGTTTTCTTTGTTTAGTTCATTTGAAATCTGTCATGAATGGTACAAACACAGTGGGGAGACCTGGAGCTTCGAGGCTAGACACATACTCGTCATCGGGGGGCAGTGCTGTCTGTGTCCCCTCACCTTAAATGCAATTTCTTAATTAATTTGAGGTCCCCGCTGGAATTAAGTAAAAGCACATAGCTTGTAAAGTACTGTGCAAATTGGCATTTTGAGCTTGCACTGTAGCCGTGTGGGTGGTGGTATCTGCTGCTGACTGGCACTGCTCCTCATGCTGTACAGCACTTGTACTGCAGTTTGCATTCTGTTTTATTTTATTTTTATTCTGTGTAGCCTGGAATATTCTGCTTTAAATTGTGACTATGCACTGTGATCTCTTTCTACTTTCATTTCTGTGTGTGTGTGTGTGTGTGTATATATATATATATATATATATATATATATATATATATATATATGTATGTATATATATGTGTGTGTGTGTGTGTGTGTGTGTGTATATATATATATATATATATATATATATATATATATATATATATGGCTAAAACTCCGTTTAATGCATTAGTTAGGGTTGTTCCACACCGACAAAAGCGAGGAAATTCGGTGTTAGTGTTGAAAGCGCCCCTTGGACCCCCCCTGCCCACATCCCCAACCGGCATTGAGGTGCGCATTAGGGTTGTCGGCCATAACTCTCACCCCATCACATGTGTAAAGAAGCAGAGGTGTAGGAGAATGGGGGCTAAGCATTTTTTCAACGAAAAGTCTATATCTTGCACCGTTTCCGAGATACGGGCCCTGAAAGGCTCGGCGAACGCTGTAATGTTATCCTATGGGGGGGTTAAAAGAGAAGCTTGGAGTGCCATAACTTTGGCTCCCTGTAATATTTTTTCACCAAACCACAAAAAGGCACATCTGTGGGATGTTGGCTGTGTTCCTTCCAAATTTCAGCCCAAAAGACCAAACCGTTATTTTTGCAGCAGGGCGCCAAAGGATTCCTGTAATGCATCGGATGCTATGTTATCCTATGGGGAAAAAGCGTCGACTTTGGAGTGCCGTATCTTTGCCGCCATGTAATATTTTTTTCAACGAAACACTGAAAGGTACATCTGTGAGATGTCGGCTGCGTTCCCTCCAAATTTCAGGCCAAAACACCAAACTGTTCTTTTGCAGCAGGATGACAAAAAATTTCTGTCATTTTCCCACAGCCTAGAAAAGTACTATCGAAGTTTGCGAAAGCTTTGGCAAATTCATTCGACAGTGTCGCAAGTGCGACAGTACTTTGTGAAAGTACTTTTTCCAGAAATTTGGAAAACATATTTCTGGGGTGTTTTAACCCAAAATAAAGACATGGCTAGCATCCTCAGGGTCCGACTAAGTGAATACAAAAAGAATTAGGTTGCTAGAGCATCCCAATTTTAAATGCCAAGCGTTTTTCTCATCGCCAACTGAAAACAAAATGGCAGATTTGTGACAGTAAAAGGGCCATTTGCGAAAGTAAAAACTGCATTTGCGACACTGTCGAACTTTTTGTTAACTGTTCCCATTGACTTATAATGGGAACTTGTTTTTTTGAATAACTTTTGAACCGTTTAATATTTTTTCATGAAATCTTCAAAAGGCACATTGGGGACCCCGGCCGCACGTTCCCTGAAAATTTCGGACCGGTCCACACAAACCGTGTGACCTGTATGCCGACAGTAAAGTTCCAGAAAAGCGCAACGCAAGATCACGCTTAATAACTCTGCAGAAAGTCAGATATATGCTAATTCAAAAAGAAACTCTATAGATCCCAAGGCTTATGGGTCTTGATCATGTATTCCAAATTTCAGGCAAATCCATCAAACGTTGCAAAATTATTAAGGTGCAAAATTTTGGGTTTAACATGTAAATGGCTCCTCCACCCTAAATATAGTGGCAGTACTGTGTCACTATAGTGTGTGTGTGTGTGTGTGTGTGTGTGTGTGTGTATATATATATATATATATATATATATATATATATATGTGTCTATATATATGTGTGTGTGTATATATCGTGTGTGTGTATGTGTGTATATATATATATATATATATATATATATTTTTTTTTGCAGTTCTGCACTGCGCAATATGTATTCTCACTTGCGCATCATGTATTGTATACTCCCTTCCTATGCCTCCGGAGGAATCTGGAAATGAGTTGTTACAGCTCAGTATGTCTCTCCAGGGGAAACTTCTGAATTAAATTATGCAATTTAAGGACCAAATGGTTGCAATTGTCAGAAGGCACACTCAAGACCACTCCTACTGTGCTAAAATAAGTTTCCACAGTTAAGCAGTTAAATAACATTTTAATGAATGGTAAACTGCTCGTAAGAATTTTTGAGGGACAGTGTGTCATGTGATGTTTATACTGGTAGTAATCATATCGACATACTGAAAAGTGCAGTATAGCTTTTTGGAAAACAGATGCAAGTCTCCCAGCTTATATTTCTGATCTTGTTACAATTCAAAAATATCCAGAGTTTTGTTTTTTATATATAACATGTGAAGTCTGAACATCAACAGCTGATGCTGTACATTGCAACCGTAACCAGCGTTTGCTGTCACTGAAAAAACAAAATGGAAATTATGTATAACAAAAGTTATAAAATGGGCTGAAGAAATCCAAGTCTCTGATTGGCTGATCTGAGCTGTGCCCTTATCAGATGATATAGTAGTTAGCCAGGACTGCTGCCCACCAAGATGCCCCACTGAATCGGTGAGCTCTGCCAAGTGCAAACAGAAACGCTGACTGGCAGAGCTCACTGAAGCGGCATCAGTCCAACAGAACGGCACTCGCGGCAGCACAGTAACAGGACACTGGCATTCACATCCACATCCAGAAGCCTAAATCACAAAATGTGTTTTTTTTTTTTTATTTTTTAAACTGCAACCTGATCTGTGTTCCTTCCTTGCTGTACTTCCCAAGCTGCGAGTAAAAGTCCAGCAACCCAGTCCCGTGGCTAGAAACCCACTTGTTCATATGCCCTCACATCAACAAATCAGACACGCTGCTCCACCAGTACATATCCGAACTGCAAAAAATAAAAAAATTCCTCAATGACAGACCACCTGACGATTAGAAATGAAATGTACGATGCGCTGAGCGAAAAGTGGTGACTACAGTGGCTGCAGTGAGCAGGGCCGGATTAACAAGTTGTGCCCTGGGCAGTTTTGAATTGTGGGGCCCCCTGTGACTTAACCAATAGGCTGGGGGTTCAGGGGCCGCATAGGCCCCCAAAAGCTGAATGATTTTCAGTTCCTTAAAATGCATTTGGAGGGTTGAAATATTAGCCATTCTTAGATCAGTGGGCTGGTGTACCTGGTGTTGTGTTGGGCAGCAGGTAGATGGGTGCCGCTGTGAGGGACAATGGAGGTAACCCAAATACATAAACCTGCTGTAGCTATTGTGAATGTTTACTAGAGTGAGGGGACTTGCTGCTCCCAAACTCACCCACCGACGTGAGCTCTATGACAAACTCAGCTGGCTCCCCCCTGTGGAATTTCTGATCCTTGGTGTAGGAAACTTCACCAGGAAAGTGCTTGCCACGGGCAACCCGTCAGGACTGGCGCATCTCCTCCCAAAACTGAGCGCCATCCCCTACCAGCTCAGGTCACAGACCTGAGTTGCTTAAAGTTCCCTCACTCGACCCTTGCGGGGATCGTGACTTTGCTGCTTTTGTGCCTAGGCTCTGGAACTCCATTCGGACTCTGTCCGCTCTGCCCCTTCCCATGGGACCTTTCGCTCCTCCCTGTGGTCCCACCTAAAACAAACGATAAGATGTGACTGCTCCTAGTCTCTGTAATGTAATACGCTACAGTCCACTATTGTCCACTCTGAGTCCATGATGGTCTATGAAATATGTATTCAGTGATTCTAATGTCTATCTATGTCCTGTAACAATTTGTACTATGTGTGGCAGTATCTCTGCCTTTATACAAGCGTTGTTATAGCTGTTTTTTACTGTATCATGCTGTTTCTCCAATGTTGCCATGTATGTATACTGTATGTTTTGTGCTGTCCTGGGTCGTTCCTGAAAATAGGCATACTACTTGTCTAGTGTACTTACCCGGTAAACAAAAGCTAAATAAATAGATAAATAAATGGGGTCACAGTACTGACCACAGTCGGCAAGAGACCTGAGTAACTGTGGCTGGGGCTGCCTTACAAAACTTCACTGATTGGTGGCATGATGACAAACAAAGCACGGAGGGAAGATTAATAAGTGAGAGGAGCTGGCTGGTGCAGTGAGAGGCCACATTTCTTCCACTCCCTCTCTTACTATAGTATGATCCTATTCTCACAAGTGACATAATTTTATTTAGAATTTTTTAAATAACAAACATTATTGATTATTTTTTGTTTACCTGAGATGAAGACAAAGTCAAGAAGATGAGAAGGCAAATGGGGAAGAACTGCATGGAGACGATTTGGGTTCACTCAGCCTCTGGCCTCTCTGCTGACTGCTTGCTCTCCTTGCCGGTGGCTTCTACTACTCAATAGTCTCTCTGACATGAGGCAGCTGTGGGTGCGTTCTTTTGCCAGTCTGCCTTAGGCCTTTGCTGATAATTCAGCTTTTTTTCCGGACCTTGAGACCCGACAACCGAGACGAGTCGACAGCCAGGCCAGACAGACAGACAGTGGGCCTAAAGACAGGCCACAGGCGCTGAGGTGCGGAGTGTGGAGGGACAGTCTCTCTCTGTTGACGACGATGACAGGATTTGACGTCTCTGTTTTGTTGGCGGCTGGCGTGTGGTGCTGTTTTTTAGATACTGTGAGTGTTTGCTAGGGTGAGGAGGGACTTACTTCATGTGAGCATGACGTGATGGGACCACCACACACTGTCACGAAGGCTGGGGGGGACAGAAAAGTTCTGGTCTGGGTGGGCGGGGATGCAAATCAGTGGAGGACAATATTGGAACAATTTCATTGGCTAGCTAGCATGTTATGCTTCACCTGACCTGCAGAGAGAATGTCCATGGGGAAACAAAAATGGTGAGCTGTTTGGATGGTTGAGGCAACGGCAGGGCAAAGAAACGAACACTGATTGACCCCCCCCCCCAAGGTTTAGTCACACACACACACACACACACACACACAATGAGAAAGTATGGGGGGGGGTGTCAGGGAAGAAAAGAAAGAAGGAAAAAGTGGCCCCTCAAACTTGGGGGCCCAGGACAATTGCCCCTTCTGCCCTGTGGTTAATCCAGCCCTGGCAGTGAGACACGCTCGCTGTCACTGAAACCTAACGTTCGCTGTAAGACAAGTGGCACATTTTACTGTTTTAAGGTAAAAACAAGCGACACGTGCCAGGCTTCAGTTAAGACAAAAACTTCCACATTTACAAACAAAAACATTGTGCTTGTCTCTGACTGCATGCGTCGGGGGGGGGAGGGGTCACATAAGACAGCACTTCTAAGATCGTGGTCATCTTTCTTTGCTGCCTATGAAACAAATGCTTTCTCTCTCTCTCTCTCTCTCTCTCTCTCTCCTAGGTACCAAAGACAGACTAAATAAAAATGAATTTGTGCCCATCGAGAATACAGTGTATGGTGACATGAAGGAACAACCTGTCCACTACCTGTGTGTGTGTGTGTGTGTGTGTGTGTGTGGGGTGGGGGGAGCAGCACCCTGTACTGGCCATCAGAAATCATCAATGGGGGCTATTTTTACTGTTTCACTATTTTACTTGCATTTTTACATTTTTTTACTGTGTTTTTTCTTTTTTTTTTTAATTCTTAAATACTTTCTTAGATGCCCATTTATAAGCACAATAACATACTCCGAGGTGTAGTTTATACATACAATAAAGAGTCATGATGGCATAAAGCACTCTGGCGCAAGCACCTCAGTCCTTAGTACACCCTGGGTGTGCTCTTATCAGGTGATAAACCACACTTTGGAGTGTGTTATTGCTTGCTTAAACTTCAGTATTCCGTGTTCAATTAGTAACACACAAAAAATGTCCTATTTGAGGACACTGAGTAAAACATCAAAATTAAACAAAACGTGACCCATCCTAAATATAGAAGTTCAAGAAAACACCCATGTAAACAAATGACAAGTGATGGAAGTGAGAAATTGACAGCTATACCAGAAACGTGAGTGGAAACTATGCTATTTGCCCACACTGTCACATTTCACGATTACACACCTAGTGTGTGTCAGGGAACCTCGTGTCCAACCATGCGAGCCTGTAGGTTCGTTTTTAGACAACCAGGACACTATTCCGGGGACCTGATTCTCACTGCAGTTTGAGAGTTAAATTGTTTAGCAGTGGCTAATACTGCATAATAATGCCCCTGAAAAAGGGACTTTCAGGGCTCAGTGGGCCTACCTGGTTACCAAAATTGAATAAATAAATAATTTACACACCCAGATGGGACATTCAGCTACATTATGCCCCAAACCAGGAAAGTGGGACATGTCCGCAGCTAGTATTCTCTTAGCACACACACAAGTTATGGAGGGCTTGATGTACCTTACATAGATACTTGTTTTGGAGGGTCTGTGTATGAAGCCAGAATCCTAAATGTGTCTGCAACAGGATACTACAGAACGCTGGGCCCGAGTCATCAGATTTTGCTAGAGTATGGCCCTTGTCATGCTTCTCATGAAATCCACCAGACAGTGGGGCTGCACTGCAGTGCCAGACCCCATGGCTACATTGTGGAGGTTGAAGTTTGGTGGCATCAGAAGCAAAGTCAGCTTGACAGCGAGGAGGGGGCCAGGGCAATGGGTAGTTACCTGTAAAGGCTGTAGAGGTGGTCCAAGGTTTAGCAGTTGAAATTCAGTGCCAAGAAGTGCAAGGTAATGCACATAGGAAGCAAGAACTCCATGAAGGAATAGTGGATGGAAGCGGTTGAGTTGGCCACTACTTCAGAAGAAAGGGACCTGGGGAGCATCATAAGCGACTCCCTAAAACAAACTAGCCAGTGTAACAAGACCTACAGCAAGGCAGACAGAATGTCTGGGTGTATTGAAAGGGGTTTTGGTAGCAGGAGAAGAGAGGTAATACTACCCAATCACTGGTGGGACACCATCTGGAATAGTGTTGCCAGTTCTGGAGTCCCCACCTGAGGAAGGACAGGGACAGGCTGGAGACAGTGCAACACAGCAGGGGCGGAAATTATGTTTTGCAGCCACTAGACAGCAGGGCTGGTGACTAGGGAAATCTGCTAGCCCCACAGACTTTTCCACTGGCCCAGCTGATGTACTTACGGAAAAGTTACCTTCTCCACTACAAGCCCCATGGGGCCAGTTAAAGGAGAATCTTACTAGCCTGATGCATAACCTACCAGCATTTGGCTAGTGGGCTGGTGCCAGTTTCGACTTCTGACACAGGGTGACCAAAACGATTTGGGACTAGCAAGGCAGATCTTATGAGGATTGTCTCGGGGTACTGAACATATCCTCCCTGGAGGTCAGAAAGAAGAGGAGCAACATGATGGAGACCTTCAGGTTAGGAGTTAGAATAAACTGCGAAGAACTGTTCAGCAGGAATTGCAGATCAAAAGCAAATGGACATGAGTGAAATCTGGCGGGGCTGGTGGGGATTCAGGACGGATATGAAAAAGTTTTACTTTATGGAGAGTGGTTGAGCCATGGAACAATTTGCGAGCAGAGGTGGTGGGCACAAAAATTTTTTTAATGGATTCAGGCGCGATTTGGACAGAGTAGAGGGCTTAATAGTCACGGAGTAACAGTAAGGCAGTCGTGGGAAGTGGGTGAGGGTGCAAGCCCTGTCTTGACAATAGGTCACGGGGTAGGATAGGGGAAAACTGTAGTTTAAATAGACTGTCTTTTTGTGAGGACAGTGTTTTATTTCTGTGCACATTGGCGTAAACAATACATGTGGGTCAATACTGGTTCTTATATGACTGCACAAAGAGTTTAAAAAACTGGTGAGAATGCTATGAGACTTCTGCAGCCCACACTAGACCAAATGCAGGAGCCACATCAGTAGAGATGCACATTATTTTAAGTCAAGCTGCAACCCTGCTGTTTGTTTTCACATTTAAAGTGAATTTCTGAGATTCCAGCATTACTTTCACCAGCATTAGGTACCAAATAATGTAAGCCAGTCTTTGCCATTTTTAGAATTTTATTCTGTGCCTGTATTTAAATGGAAGGGACTGTAGTTTGGTCCCAACAAGGTGGCCAGCTGATCCCTTCACTTCCCAAATCCTCTGGCACCAAATGATATGGAGCAACGGAGAGCACAGGGGTGAGCACCACTGAAGTCGGTTGGGGCTGAATAGGATAACTATTTAATACATAATGATGGTGAGCTAGAGATTTAAAGAAGGCCACTGTTCGAGTAACAAGGGCCAAGCGGTGTCCTTCTTTAATCTTCAGCTGGCCATTGTTATGTATGAAGTAGCAATCGTATTCAGCCCCCATTGAATGCAGTAGGGCTTGCTCCATGCTCTCCCTTGCTCCACGTTATTACTTGCCGGAGTGCTGGGGGCGTGACAGATGGATTGGGAAGTGGAAGGGATCGGCTGACCACCTTGTTGGAGCCAAACTACAATCCCTTCCATCTAAATACAGGCACAGAATAAAATTCTGAAAATGGCATTGACTGACTTTCACCAGCATAAGGTACCAAATAATGTAAGTAATACTGGAATTGCAGAAAGTTGTTAACTCGTTTTTAACTTGTTCCAAGAAAAAAAAAGTGCATTGTAATTGTCAAGTGCACTTAACCTGGTCAGTAAAACTAACCAACTAAAACTGGTCACTGATACTACAGCACATACTGTTGGTGGCATGTAGTGTGCAGCTTCTCTGGAGTGCTAGTAGATGCAAGATTTCTCTCTGGTGCCCATTGTGGCATTGCGTTACCAAATGACCTAGCAACACTGGGCCTGGCTACTGTAATAACACAAACTACAGAAAGATAATTCAGCTTAAAGGGGACAGGAATTGATTACTTCAAACCCCAGGAAGTCTTACTGTATTCTGACTAATGCAGTTAGCCCTTCCAGTTGAACTGCCTCGAAGATGAGAGTTAAAGCCTGTATGTTAATAGTGGAACGTTCATTGGGCTCGAGCTTGGTTTTCAAACCACTGTCCCCGGTACATTCTATGTAACTTCCAGATTCTTTACTCTGCCTGCCTGTGACGTCGCCTCGGAGATCTCTCCTCACATCCTTCAGTTGAAGTACAAGTTTTGTCTGTTTTTTATAACCACTGTTTATTTTAGTTTAATTTTCAAACCTCTGTCCTTCGGTTACAGGTTAGACTAGACCAGGGTTTCTACTTTCCAGTAAGTTTTTCAGTTTCTGATCGGTTTTCGCAACCGGGAGGAAACTGAAGATTTTCTTCTTTTCTTTTAAGGTAAATTCTAGTCTCTGTTGTAAAATTTACTGTTTGAGGACCGGTAGACTTTTTTTTTGGGGTGTTATTTCTCCTCGACTCGGCTACAAACCCCCCTTTCGTTGTTAGCGAGCGCCATCCCTGGACATGAGACCCCCTCCCTTCCACACCCCGTGACTTACCCTTCGCAGCAGGGTGGTGAGGAGTGACTTGACCCACCACAACGGATCCATGCCAGGGAGGCGTCCTCCAGGAATGGCACCAGGGAACGACGCAGTGCAGCCGGACACCCATTTTCTTGTTTTTTTCTCCCGATGGGCCGTGGCGTGCAATGACGCTTAGCGACTGAGGCAAGACGCCTCCCGTGCGCGCAAGACTCAGTCGCCGCCTGCCACGCCCCGCCCCTTGTCTTACTGCCACGTTGCTTGATCCCAGCCTCTGCTAGGGCTCTGACAAGCACCGGCCAACCAAATCCCCCACCCCGGAGATGGAGAGCAGTCCTCCGGACGCTCGATCCATCTCCGCCCTGCCGACCCTCGGCAACCCATGACCATTCCCGAACAGGGGTCGCCGGCGTGGCGCGAGGTGTGGCGTCCAGCGCCTCAACCCTCAGCACCACCAGGCCGGCACCAGTAGACTTTTTGGTAAGAAAACAGTTTTTCTTCTCATTTTTCCCTTCAACTGATAAACCGGCTGTTTAACAAATATCTTTGCTATCCGGGTCTAAACTGCCCACTGTGGATAAGTGTTAAAGAATATTTTTCTCGGTGGTTGTTATGTCACAGAAACCCAAGAAAAGAACTGGTCCCACTAAGTTTCAGCATTGTACCGAGTGCGGTGAACCATTTGCTAAAGCTGATCCGCATCTCATCTGGATTTTCTGCCTTGGGTTTGACCACCTTCAGGCAGATTGTGAAATCTGCAAAAATTTATTTCAGTCTATGCTTGATAGGCATTTGAATAGACTGCAGGAGAGAGTGGCTGACAAAGCAACTGACACGGAAGGTCGGTCCGGTTTCACCACTAAAGATAAACTAGTGGACTCTGAGGAGGTGCCCTCTGACCAGGGCGAAGCCTCCGCAAGTAAAAGAGATGCTGACTCAGGCCTTGAAATGCCTGCAGCAAAAAAGAAAAGAAAAACTGCTGGTTTGAAACCACAGCAACATACGGTTGCGGCTCCAACCGAGGAAGAGATAGCAGAAACCATTCAAATTATCCAGTCTCTGCAGACCAGTTCAGGCGAACCGGGTCAGCGCTAAACAACCCAAACTCCAGTTCAAACACCGGGCACTGCATTTCCCTCTGGTTCATTTGGTTCTGAACCTTTTTATGAACAGGAGTGGGAAGAAGAGGATGATGATTTTGGTGAGCCCATCGAGCCTGAGGTTTCACCAGAACACCTGGGTCCTTAGTTCCCTCATCGTCCCTCTGCGGACCCTGCCTCCTATTATGCCTTTATAAAATAAGTAGCGGAAGCTTTGGAGCTCCCTGCTCAGGAAGCTTCTGAGGAAGAGCCTGACTGTGCAGAGATGATGGATGTGCCTGCTTCCAAGGGACTTTTGATCCCCATCCATAAGTCTCTAAAAAGGCAGACCATGAAAATCATGTACACCCCAACATCTATACCACCTATGGATAAGAAACTGGACAGGAGGTATTCCTTGGCTGGCAATGGCATGAATTCCTGTTTAACCACTGCAATCATGAAGGGGTGGTCCTGGCTGCCACTTTTGAGAAAGCGGGCATTCCCTTGGCTTCACGTCCCCCTGAGAAGAACTCCAGGAAAGTCAATTCTCTGGCTAAAAAGGGGTCCCTGGGAGCTTCCTCCTACATAAGGCAAGGTTCTTACATGGCCTATGTTTCCAGATACCAAAAGTCCTTGTGGGAATCTGTCCAAGAATTGGCCAGCAAAACTCCTCCTCAGCTGGCATCTGACCTAGAGGAGTTGGCTGAGAATGGAGTGGAAGCAGCTAAATACCAGTTCCACATGGCTGTGAATACTGATGATAGTGCTTCCAGGATCATGGCCACTGCTGCATCTCAGAATAGGTTTGCATGGTTAAGATGTACTAACCTCTCTCAAGACACCCAAACTAAGGCCTTGGACTCTTCCCTACTGCAGAATTCTCTTTTTGGGGAACAAACTGAGACATACATGAAAAAGATGGATGAATATAGAGTGGCATACAAGAGTGCTGCAGCCAAAGAGAAGGCTGCCACTCCTCAATGACAGCAAAGTAGGGGAGGCAGGGGCAGACCTTATCAGAGGGCTTTTTATCAGGCCCAGGCCTTCCCTGCCTACCAGCAGCAAAGAGGCTAATTCAGGGGTAGAGGCAGAAGAGGTGCTGGCCGTGGTGGACCTAACTCTCAGCCTAAGACCCCTGCCAAACAGACTTCCTGAGGTGATTGTTCGGGTTGTCTCCCCTTCTCCAGTAGGGGGCAGGCTGGCTTATTACTTACAGGAATGGAAAACCATTACCATAGACAAGCGGGTCCTGGAAGTAGTAAGCCAGGGTCTTGCTCTCAGCTTCAAGTCATTTCCAGAAATAAGATTGACTATTCAAACCTGCCACCAAATCAGAAACGGCTCTCTTGGAGGCAGAGGTGTCCACTCTGCTGCAAAACAGAGCAGAGGAACCTGTTTCATTCCCTTACAGGGGAAAAGGGTTGTATTCAAGGTACTTTACAACCTCGAAGAAAAATGGGGAGTGGTGACCCATTCTGGATCTAAGAACCCTAAACAAGCATCTTACAAAACCAAAATTCAAAATAGTCATCCTGGCTCTCATCCTTCCCACTGTAAGACAAGAGGATTGACTGGCTTCCTTGAACCTAAAGGATGCCTACTTTCATATCCCCATTAGGCAGTCTCACAGAAAATACCTCTAGTTCAGACTGCCCTCGGGTCATTAACAGTTCAGGGTCTTGCCCTTCGGCCTGTCCTCTGCACCAAGAACCTTCACAAAGTGCTTGGCATTGGTCATGGCACATTGAAGAAGGTTAGGAGCACGGTCTTCCCGTATCTGGTTGACTGGCTAGTTGTGGGGCATTCTCTTCAACAGGTAGAGGACTCTCTGGTTACAACACAGGACACCTTGCAGTCTCTGGGATTCCTGGTAAATCTCAAGAAGTCTATTCTAAAGCCAGTTCAACTCCTAGAGTTTATACTGGCAGAGCTGGACACAGTTCAGGCAAAATCTGTCCTACCACAATCAAGGGTGGTGGGCAGCATTATCCAATTAGCAGCCTCCTTCCGGCTGCACGTCCCTTGACTAGCAAGGCATTTTCTCCAGCTCCTGGGCCACATGGCTGCAACCACTGCTGTAGTCCCTGGAGCCAGGTTTCAGATGAGAGATATCCAGTTCCACCTCAGGTTCTTTTGGTCCCAGAGGAGGGATTGTCTGTCCAGGGTAGTACCAGTGACCTCCACACTGATACAAACCCTGCAATGGTTGCAGGACAAGGACAGCCTCAGGATGGAGGTCCCTTTCCTGCAGCTGTCTCCGACCGTGGTGCTGACCATGGATGCCTCCCTTCTAGGGTGGGGGGCCCACCTAGGGGACCACATTGCACGTGGACCAAGCAGGAATCTCTGCACATAAACCTGCTTGAGCTCAGAGCAGTGCTACTAGCACTACAGTCATTTGCCACATTGGTGCAGGGGAAGGTAGCTTAGTTCAGAACAGACAACACAACCACCATGTATTACATAAACAGGGAGGGACCAGGTTCTCTGTCCTCTGTACAGAGGCCATGAAGGTCTGGAGTCTGGCCTACTCCCTAAGTGTCTCCCTGGCAGCAGTCCATCTGCCAGGCAAAGACTATGTTTTGGCAGATGCACTCAGCAGACTCAATCAGAGCCATCACGAATGGACTCTGAACAGGCAAATCCTACTGACAGTGTTAAGGAGATGGGGCACCCCAGAGCTGGACCTCTTTGCAGCCCCAATCATCAGTTGCCCCAGTACTGCTTCAGACCACCAGTTCAGGGCTAAATAACCCTGGATGCCTTGATCCCGGATTGGATGGGCCAGTTCTTGTATGCCTTCCCTCCATTTCCCCTAATATTCAGGGTGCTGACTAAGCTCTGGGAACAGCCTGCAACAATGATTTTGATTGCCCCAGACTGGGCCAGACGGCCATGGTACTCAATGTTGCTGACTTTGTCAGTCAGCAGTTCAGTCTGCCTCCTCAGAAGGCACAACCTTCTGACCTCCTCCCAAGGGAGGAAGGCAAGGCAATGCAATTTTTATTTAAAAGGACACCCTATCCTGGAGACTCTAGGCGCCTCACAAAATGAAGTAAACAAATGAGTAAACACAAATAAACTCAGAAATAAGAATAATTTTTAACATTAAAATCCATAAATGATAAAAAAAAAAAAAATTTAATTTATCTCAGAAATAGACTAAAAACAGGGAGGCCGGAAACTAAATCTGAACCATAGCAGAAAGATATCTCTAAAAAGCTAGATGGGGGAAAGCCTGGGCCAACAGGAGGGCCTTAAGGCGGGCCTTGAATACCTCCAGTGATGGTGCCTCCCTAACACCCAGGGGTAGCGAATTGCACAGGATGGGGCCGGCGACACTAAAAGCCCTGTTGCCGGCCGTTTTTAGCCTCGTTCTGGGAATCTCCAGGAGGCCCCTACAGGAGGAGCAGAGGGGACAGACCGAGAGAGACGGTGTGCGAAGGTCCGTCGGGTAACCAGGGCCCTGGCCGTGTGGAGCCTTATAGGTGAGAAGACCCATCTTAAAGAGGATCCTCCACGTGACCGGCAGCCAGTGCAGTTCACGCAGTACCGATGTAATATGGCAGTATTTATGCAGCCCTGTATGTAATCTGCAGCTGTATTCTGCACCACCTGCAGTCTGCAGAGAGATCCTCCAGCAACCCCAAGGTAGAGCGCATTACAGTAGTCAAGCCTTGATGTCACCAAGGCATGCATCAAAGTGGGGAGGTCCAGAGGCGGCACAGGAGGCTTTATCCTGGCAGCATTCCTAAGATGGAAAAAAAACAGGAGTGGACAGTGGAAGACACCAGTGCCTCCATTGTTAAACCCCTGTCCAGAATGACACCAAGATTCCTCACCTCGGAGGAGGCTTTCAGTTGGACAGATCCCAGATCAAGTCCAGTCTCTGCGCCAAAGGCCACCCTATCTCGCACTCTATTCGACTCCACCACCAATACCTCTGTCTTATCGGGGTTCAGCTACAACCAGCTGGAGGCCATCCAGTGATTGATCTTGGCAGGCAGCTATTTAGCACGTCTGAGTGTTGGATGTCCCCGAGGCAAAGGACAAGTATAGCTGGGTATTATCAGCATAGCAATGAAACCGCAGACCATACTTCCTAATGATCCCACCCAAGGGCAGCATATACACTGCGAACAACATTGGGGCCAAGACCAAACCCTGGGGAACTCCACACGACAGGAGACTAGGGGTGGAGGAGAAATTCCCCATCACAACCCTTTGCCTCCTGTTGGTTAAAAACAACTCAAACCAGCAGATGACAGTGCTGGTGAGTCCACAGAATTCCCTAAGGCGGTCAGGCGACACACAGTGGTCCACAGTGTCATGCTGAGGAGAGATCGAAGAGAGCAAGAATTGTCCTTTCCCCTTGATCTCTAGCCCTGAGGATATCATTCTGCATGTGGTTTCTGTGCTATGCCTCCCCCGAAACCCCGACTGGAGAGGTTCATATAACTCTCGGGTCACAAGGTGCTCCTCCAACTGAAGCACCACTACCTTCTCCACAGTCTTAGTCAAAAATGGAAGGTTGGAGATGGGATGGTAATTTGCCCTGACCGGGTCCAAGGATGGCTTCTTGAGGAGCAATCTCACCAATGCCTCCTTCAAGGCATAGGGGAAGACCCCCTCTGACAGGGAGCACCGAATAATCAGGGCAAACACTGGGCCAACAGCGTTGGCGCATCTCATCAAGAAATGCATTGGCACTGGGTCCAGTTCACAAAAAGTGCGTTCCAGATTGGTCGCCACCTCAATGACCTCACTTACCTCCACCGGTCTAAACTTCCTCAACTAGACTGAGCGCACTCAGGACACTTCGGGTGACCACTGTCTGCTCTGGACTGGCTGACTGAGGGAATTCCCTGCTGGATATCGGACACCCTGTCCGAGAAGAACCAAACTCTTCGCATTCAGCATTAGAAAAGGCCTTCTTTGGCTGTAGAGAGGCCAGATAGAGTAGCCGGTTGACAGTCTGAAAAAGTGCAGCTGGTCGGTTCTTCCCAGCAGCAATCTCCCTGGACAGTAATTCTGCCTTCTTACAGTTGATTGCCCTGTGGTACGCATTATAATGCACACTCAGGGCCAGTTTGTCCTCCTACAGCAGCGATTCAACCTCCAGCCCTTCCTCTTCAACTTCTTGAGCTCCCCATCAAACCATGGGGATCTCGAGTAGGAAGATTTGGGTTGTACACGGACAGGTTGAGGGAGTCAATATCGTCCAACCTCAGGTCCCTCAGGCTCCAGGCCTGGCTCTTGAGGACTTGGAGTATGCAGGCTTGCATCTTTCAGAAGGGATTATGGACATCCTAACGGTCTCCAGAAAGCCTTCTACCAGGAAGACTTACACATCAAAGTGGAAAAGGTTCTCTATCTGGTGTTCCCAAAGGGATATAGATCCACAGGAAGCTGGCTCGGCAGTCCTGCTGGACTGTTTGGCTCACCTTCATTCTCTAGGCTTCCGGCCTTCCTCCCTCAAGGTACATCTGGCAGCTGTTTCTGCCTGTCTGTCAGCAGGGAAGGGACCTTCCATGTCTTCTAATGCCATTTTCAAGAAATTCTTTAAGGGGTTGCTCCATTTGCATCCTCCTCATAGAGAGTCTACCCCTTCTTGGAACCTGAACATCTGCATAGCACAGCTCATGCAGCCCCCTTTTTGAACCTATGTCCTCAGCAGAACTTAAATACCTGATGTAGAAAACTTTTTGTTTTTAGTGCCTCTCACTTCAGAAAGAAAAATCAGTGAGCTACAGGCCATGTCTGTGGAATCAAATTACATTTCCCTCCACAGGGATAAGGTTGTGCTCAGAACAAATGGGAAGTTACTTCCCAAAGTGGTCTCTGAGTTTCACTTGAACCAGCCCATTACATTGCCTGTCTTCGTTATGGATCATTCCAGCTCAGGTGAGCGCAGACTGCATATCCTGGATGTTAAAAGGGCCATCAGCTACTATTTGGATCAGACAAAGGGCCATAAGAATGAGTGTACTCAGCTTTCCTCACCAATGGAGAAATGGGAAAGGGCATGTGAGCCACAAAAAGGACCATTGCATAATGGATTGTGGCCTGTATTCAGTTCTTCTATGGCAGACTGGGTAAGGAGCCACCAGTGGGTCTGAGGGCTCACTCTACCAGTGGGACAGCTGGCTCCATAGCAGCTGCAAGGGAAGTTCCCTTGCTTGAAATCTGCAAAGTAGCTACCTAGAAAACTATTCATACATTCACCAAGTACTACTGCCTGGATACCCAGGCTAGGAGTGATGCCAGGTTTGGCACAGCAGTACTGCAGACCCTGCTGCCAAAGTAGGTTCTGTGCCCACCTCCAAGGGGCACTGCTTGGTAGTCTACATTAGTCAGAATACAGTAAGACTTCTTGGGATTTGAAGAAAAATTACCATAATAATCTTGCTTCTTCCAAGGGAGTCTTACTGTATTCTGATCTTCCCCCCTGCACCCCAAGAACCTGGGGCATTGCATTCCAGCTGTCGTGCTTAGAAATGTTGGACCACTGGGGTGGTTTTTTTTTGGTTTTTTTTCATGGTATCTGTGACTTGTCTTTTTATGCCCTAGTTGGGTTTGTAGTAAGTTGACAACGCAAGTTGGATGCTTATTATTGGCTTTTAATTAGCATAGCTTAGTTTATCTCATTATTGCTATTATCAGTACGGTTTGCTCATAAGAATCTGGCAGTTACGTAGAATGTACCAGGAGCAGTGGTTTGAAAACCGAGCTCGAGCCTGTTGAATGTTCCACTATTACCATATAAGCTTTAACTCTTTCATCTCTGGGGCAGTTGAACTGGAAGGACTAACTACATTAGTCAGAATACAGTAAGACTCCCTTAGAAAAAACAAAATTACTATGGTAAGTAATTATAAAAAGGTTCTCAAAAATGCTGCAATCTGATTGGCTGTTAGGATTCCAACAGCCTTACATTAATCCCTGTTAAACTGTAATGTACAGCCTGATCACCATGGCACATGGATTCTTCCTGTGAGCATTCCATCCTCTAGCACTGCTGAATGACTGAAATGATGCATTCAAACAACATGAAGTCTTGCTGTATTCTGACATATTGCAGTGATTCCCAACCTCTGAACTGCCCTGGAGAACAAAGAGTTAACTTTCTATGCAGGGCATAGAATGCTGAGCTCGAGGTCGGTTGAAGAGTCTGTCTGGAGTGTTTCAAACTTAAACCGTCAGATTCTTTACTCTGCCTCACTGAACGGTCGCTCCGGAGATTTCTCCTTCGGCTCGGTACGAAAGTCGGTTAAAGTTTGTTTTCATCATTTTTTTTAAACCGAAAACGTTATCCACATAGTCTGTTCAGTCTCTGTCTGTGGTGCTGTGAGTACTAGATAGGAATTGTTCTGTTTTTCTGTGTGGAACTTGTAAAAGTGCAGCTCGGTTTGGCTGAACTGGCAATTTGATAGTGAAATCTTGTGTTTTGTGTTTTTACTTAGTGTGTAGTTACCGGTTCTTATCGGTTCTAAAAAAAAAAAAAAATGTATTTTATCAAGTTTTTTTCCAATACCCGTGACACGGTTAGGAACCGATAAGGGAGTCTTGCCTGGCGTTTGCCATAAAAAGGGTAAGTTGGTTACGTTGGCCATGTCTGAGAAACCCAAGAAAAAAACCAGGCCCACTGGGTTTCAACACTGCATTGAGTGTGGGGAGGTCTTTGCTAAGGCCGATCCCCACACCACCTGTGTTTTATTGTCTGGGGTTTGACCACCTCTATTCAGACTGCCAAATATGTAAAAACTTTCCCAAATCTACCCTTGAGAAGAGATTAGGTAGACTGAGGGAAAAGGAGGCCAAGAAGTCCACTGACCCGGATGGCCAGCCCGATTTGGTTCGGACCGAACCAGGAGGAGTGCCCTCTGACCAGGGCGATACTTCTTAGGGCCAAAGGAGAGCTGATTCAGAGGGATTGGTTCCGACAGAAAGAAAACTCAAAGAGAAATCGATCGGTTCGGATCCAGAGCTTCATGTTCCGACCGCCGAAGAGATGGCCAGAGTGATTCAGATTGTGGAATCGCTCCATCCGGTTCTGACTGATCTGGCTCCTTCTGGCAGGGGTTCGGTTTGGTTGGTTCCCCCGGTTCAAGATTATACCCTCGAAGGTTTTATGAACTGGAATTTGAAGAGGAAGGGGAATTTGAGGATGATGATGGTGAAAGTGAGGGTCTGGATGTGCCTGTGGAACCGGACATCTCCCCAGACAGACCTTCAGGTGTTTTCCCTCCTAGGCTTTGAGTCTCCTTCTCACTTTATGTTCTACAGAAAGGTGGCTGAAACCCTCCAGCTTCCTATGGAGGAGGCTGTGGAAGATCAAGAGGAGCCTGATTATGTAGAAATGATGGACATCCCAGAGTCAAGGAGACCATCTATTCCTCTCCACAAATCTTTTGGGAAACAGACACAAAAAATCCTAAAGTCTCCTAACACTATACCTCCTGTGGATAGAAGAATGGACAAGAGGTATAAGCTTTCAGGCTCAGACACGGAGTTCTTATATCAGCAGTGCAGCCATGTTGGGGTTATGCAGGCTGCTGCCTGTGACAAGGCAAATATTCCCCTTGGCTTAACCCCCCCCCCCAGACAAGGGCTCCAGGAAGATTGATGCCATGGCAAAGAAAAAGTACATGGCATCTTCCTTGGGCCTCAGGCAGGCGAATTACATGGTCTATACAGCCAGGTACCAGAAGTACAGGTGGGACACTATATTGGCACTGGCTAAACAGGCCTCCCCCCAGCTAGCCAAGGAGCTGGAGGCGGTGGCTGCAGATGGGATTGAGGCATCTAAGGTTCAGTTTCATGCTGCTGTGGACTCTAATGATGTGTCAAGAGTCATGGCTACATCTGTGGCTCTTCCGGAGGATGGCTTGGCTCAGATATACTAGCCTCTCGCAGGACACCCAAGCTAAGGCCATGGATATTCCTGTAGTGGGTAATTCTCTGTTTGGGGAGCAGACAGAGAATTACATGAAGAAAATGGATGAGTACAGGACCACTTACAGGCGTGCTTAGGCCAAGGAAAGGCAGGCAGCTCCTCAAAGACAGCAGTCATGGGATGAAGTTGGAGGGAGGACGATTCAGAGGAAACGTGAGGAAGAATTTCTTCACAGAACGGGTGGTGGACAAGTGGAACACCCTGCCAGAGGAAGTGGTGGGGGCTGAAACAATCACGGGATTTAAGAATGCATGGGATAGACATAAAGGAATTCTGGAGGTCAGGGGTAAGGGGCAACAGACTTCCTGGAAAACATAAACTGAACTTACAAACTTAAATGGGCAGACTGGGTGGGCCATAGGCCCTTATCTGCCGACACTGTCTATGTATCTATGTCTAGGGGCCGGGGCAGGCCTTTTCACCAAGCACAGGCCTCTTCTTCCTTTTCGCAGAGGGGGTTCTTCAGAAGGAGAGGCAGAAGGGGGGTGAGCAGGGCTGCATCCACTCCTCAGCCTAAAGCCCCTGCCAAGCAGACACCCTGAAGGGCCCGCCCGGTCGACTCTCCTATTCCAGTAGGCAGGCTGGCTTACTTTGTCCAGAACTGGATGTCTGTTACATCAGACAAGTGGGTCCTGGAAGTAGTAAGCCAGGGACTGGTTCTCAGCTTCAGAAAATTTCCAAAGATGAGAGCCAGATCTTTTCCACCTGCAAATCTCTCGGAAACCCTTGCCCTAGAGGCAGAGGTTTCTTCTCCTCTAGCCTTAAGAGCCATAGAGAGAGTACCTACCCTACATTGGGGCAAAGGACTGTACTCCAGGTACTTCCTGACCCCCAAAAAAGACAGGGGAGTGGCGATCCATCCTAGACTTAAGATATCTAAACAAACATCTTTTAAAACCAAAGTTCAGGATGGTAACTCTAGGAATAATCCTTCCCTCTCTAAGGCCAGGGGACTGGCTAGCCTCCCTGGACCTCAGAGATGCCTACTTTCACATTCCCATCAGGTGCTCCCACAGAAAGTACCTCCGGTTCGAGTTGCCCTCAGGCCACTATCAGTTCAGAGCAATGCCCTTTGGCCTAACCTCGGCCCCAAGGGTTTTCACAAAGTGCCTGGCACTAGTAGTTGCCTTTCTAAGAAGGCAAAAGATTTCCATTTTTCCATATCTGGACAATTGGCTAATAGTGGGTCAGTTTCTAGACCAAGTCAAGTCTCACCTGCAAGTGACCCAGCAAGTGCTTACTTCTCTAGGATTTCTTCTCAACCTTCCCAAGTCAGTTCTCAAACCAGTCCAGCTTCTTACCTTTATAGGGGCAGAACTGGACACACTCTGAGCAAGAGCCTTTCTTCCTCTAGAAAGGGCAAGGGTTCTTATGGAACTAGCCTCTTCTTTCAGCCTTTGGGTATCTCGACCAGCAAGGCATTTCCTCCAGCTCTTGGGCCACATGGCAGCTTCAACAGCAGTGGTCCAAGGGGCAAGATTTCAGATGAGGGATATTCAGTTCCACCTGAGAGCTTTTTGGTCTCTAAGGAAGGATTCCTTACCAAACTGATCCCAGTGACTCTGACCTTGATCCAAGCCTCCAATGGTGGCAGGATCAGGACAATTTAAGACAAGGTGTTCCTTTTGTTACTCAGCCTTGTTCAGTGGTCCTTACCGCGAACGCTTCTCTTCTGGGCTGGGTAGCCCATCTGGGGTCCCTCACTGCTCAGGGGCTGTGGTCCCCCCAAGAATCCCTTCTCCATATCAACTTCCTAGAGCTCAGGGCAGTTCTTCTGGCCCTAAAAGCTTTCTCTCAGTCAGTACAGAACAAGGTGGTTCAAGTCAGAACAGACAACACCACCACCATGTGGTATATCAGCATCAGCAAGCAGGGGGGCACTCTGTCCACGGCCTTGTGCACAGACGTCATGAAGTTGTGGTGCCTGGCCTATTCCCTGAAAACCTCTCTGGTAGCAGTTCACCTTCCAGGGAAGGACAATGTGCTAGCAGATGCACTGAGCAGGATCTCTCGGGGCCATCACGAATGGTCCCTGGACCCTCAAGTGTTTGAAAGCGATTTTTTTCAAGGTGGGGCACTCCAGAGATAGATCTCTTTGCAGCCCCAGACAATCACCAACTCCCTCTCTTTTGTTGCAGACCTCCAGTCTTGGGCTCGGTCCCCTTGGACGCCCTATTTCTGAATTGGGAAGGGAAGTTTCTGTATGCCTTTTCCCCCCTTCCCACTTCTGTTCAAAGTTTTAGTCAAAATAAGGTCTCAACCTTGCAAGGTGATTCTGATTGCTCCAGATTGGGCCAGACAGGCCTGGTACCCCCTGTTGCTGTCCCTAGCAGTCCATCTTTCCCTGTCTCTTCCCAGGAATTACAACCTGTTAACATCCTCTCTCAGGGGAGGATTTGGTATCCGAATCTTCAGTCTCTCAATCTCAAGGCATGGCTCTTGAAGAGTTAGAGTTTGCAGATCTGCATCTTTCCCAAGGGGTTCTGGATATCCTTAAGGCTTCTCGAAAGCCCTCCACCAGAAAGACTTAGAACACCAAATGCTGAATCTCTTCCATTTGGAGTTATAAGAAGCATGTTTCTCCAGACACTGCTGGATTGCCTACGGTTCTGGATTATATGGTCTATCTCAATGGCCTAGGCCACACACACACACACACACTCTCTCAAGGTACACTTGTCAGCTGTTTCTGCATTTTTGTCTGTGGGGGAGTCTTCCTCGCTATCATCTCATCCTGTGTCTGTAAATGTTTTAAAGGATTGCTTCACACCAATCCTCCTTTTAGAGACCCTGCCCCTGCCTGGGATTTGAATGTTTGCATTGCTCAACTTATGCAACCCCCCTTTCAGCCTATGTAAGTACTTGACTTGGAAAACTGTGTTCCTGGTAGCCATTACCTCTGCCAGGCGTATCAGTGAATTGCATGCCCTGTCAGTGGAACCTGATTTTATCTCATTTCACAGGGATAAAGTGGTCCTTAGAACCAATAGAAGGTTCTTGCCCAAAGTAGTTTGACTTCCATTTAAACCAGTCTGTGTCTCCCTGTTTTCTTCACCGATCATTCTTCCTCAGGAGAGAGGAGGCTACACAGTTTAGATGTTAAAAGAGCCCTTAGTTACTACATAGAGCATACCAAGGGTCACCGATTTGACTCCCTCCAGTTGTTCCTCACTTATGGAGAAGTGGGAAAGGGCAAACCTGCCACCAAGAGATCTGTTGCCAGGTGGATTGTGTCTTGTATGCTATTCTGCTATGAAAAACTGGGAAAAACTCCACCCTCAGGCCTGAGGGCTCATTCCACAAGAGGTACAGCTGCTTCCCTGGCTGCTGCCAGGGATATCCCTCTTAGAAATTTGTCAAGCAGCCACCTGGAAAACAGTCCATACCTTTACCAAGCATTACTCTCTGGATATCCAGGCTAGGAGTGATGCTCGGTTTGGCACAGCAGTACTTCAGAACCTATTCCCAAACTAGGTTCTGTCTCTCCTCCATGGAGGTACTGCTTGGTAGTCTGCAATATGTCAGAATACAGCAAGACTTCATGTTGTTTGAAGAAAAAATGACTCACCTTAGTAATTATGTTTCTTCTAATGGAGTCTTGCTGTATTCTAACCTCCCTTCCTGCCTACCCTCTCAGAACCTGTTTTTGGGAAGTGGGTGAGCAGGTGCAGTGTTGCACCCAGGGGTGTTTTTTTTGTTTGCACTCTTCTCCTTTTTGTTTGGGTGCTGATTTATTATTGTCATTTGTATTAGATTGTTTTCTGGGTTTCCTGACTTGTGTTCCTTAGGAATCCAAAACTTTTTTTCAGCCAGTTGGCTAGTAGGAATTTTTACAATTTCCACATAGAATTTTTAGTTAGTTGGTCTCGTAAGAATCTGACGGTTTAAATTTGAAACACTCCAGACAGAGACTTCAACAGAGCTCGAGCTCAGCATTCTATGCCCTGCATAGAAAGTTAACTCTTTGTTCTCCGGGGCAGTTCAAAGGTTGGGAATCACTGCAATATGTCGGAATACAGCAAGACTCCATTAGAAAAAACATAATTACTAAGGTGAGTAATTTTTTCTTCTGATTCTGAACCAGCATTCTTAAACTGTTGGTGGAAGAACTATTTTATTAAAAATGCCCCTCTAAATTAGCAAAAACATTCAAAAAGTATACTTTGTAACATTTTTCTTTTGGAAATTTTTTTATAATAGCAGTGAGGCACTCCCAGTAGTTTTAGGCCCTGGACACACTACAGAACTGTTTTTTAAAACTGTTTTTAAAACCAGTTTAGTTAAACCATTTCTGTGCAGACACACTACTCAGTAACCATTTTTGATAACGGTTTAGTGTGGCCACACTGCTAGTGTTAAACCTGTTCTCCTTGTAACTATTTTGTGTTTAAGTCCAACACATAGAACTGTGTTTGCTTGGACACACTGCAGCTAGAACTGTTTTAGTTAAACCATTACAGCTTAAAACGTTTTTGCTCCTGGACAGACCTGTGAGTAAAAACATGCTAGCTCCAAAACGCTTTTAAAAATGGTTTTAAGACTAGGTATCTAGCAGGGTTTAAAAACACTTTTGTTAAAACGTTTTAAGGGGCTTGTAGTCTGTCTGCAAACCGTGTTAGGGGGATTTAAACCATGTTAAGGCACTTAAACCATTTTAAGTTCCCCAGTGTGTCCAGGGCCTAACAGTCAATCACCCCGTAGGGGGTAATATGGCACTTGGCTGCACCTCGTTCCACATTACACCCCTAGGGGGTGATTAACAGACTGTTAATCTAAACCCTGGTCATGCCTTATTGCTTAATTGTTTTCTTTGTATGGACAACATTCTGTGCAGTTCCTTTCATGGAACCAAGAATTTGGGAGTTTTGACTGTCACTTCATGGTTTCAGAAATATGAGCATGAACTTATCAGTACAGTTCCCATGGTTCTGAACCATGAAGTGATGGTCAAAATTCCAAATTCTTGGTTCCATGAAGGGAACTGCACAGAAAGTTGTCCATACAAAGAAAACAATGCAAAACACAACTGACAGCTTCAGCTTTTATTCAGGCACAGTTAAATAGGGATCCTTTAGAGGTATGACTATAATTTATGAAGAGACATTTCAAACAGCTGCACACAATTAATCAATTCCTGTCCCTTTTAACTCTTAAATAGTCTTTGTTTGGGAGGCAGGTGTTGAAAATTATAAAATGGGTTTTAAAAAAATTGTGAAACCTGATTGGCTGAGGGATGTCTTTACTGGTGCTGTTATCTCAGCACAGTGGCACTGGATAAAGATCGAACAGCCTCATCAGTACTACCACACATCTGATTGCCATTGCAAAGACTTAACTTGAAAAGTAAGATGTTGGTAATGATGTAAAACATTGTTTACACTTATCTTCTTGTGTTAATTAGTTTGGGGAATTTTGCTGGAAATTACTGTAAATGACTAAATGTTTTCAGTTCTTATATTAAATGGGTAGGGACAATTGTGCTTACTGATTGGAGAAGGTATCCAAGCAGTGTGATTTAGAAATGCTAACTGTGCTGCTAAATATATCTTTAATTTTTTTTTTGTAATTATTTTACAGTGGACCCATTTTATAAACTCAATAAGACACTTCAGAGTGTGAGTTACTATTCTTGAACTGCACTCCCGGGTAGTTGAAGGCACTCTGTGCAAGTGCCTCGTGACTCACAACACTCCTGGGTGAGCAGTTCAGGAATGGTAACCCACACCCTGTCATGTCGTACTGCTTACTTGTAACGGTGTTAGCATGCAGTTGCTTTCTTCCGTTGACTGCCTCTAATCTTTGTGTTTGGCAGTTACCCTTGCTGGTGTGTTGTGTGTAACGAAGAGAGCTCTTTGACCTTGGCAGAGAATACACAGGATAATGCTGCCCTTTCAGACCAGGAGGAGCCCTTCAACAGCAAGGTAAGTGTTTCCAGTGAGGCATGATCTGTTTGAGAGTTCTGTAATACCAACTCCAAATCCTAACGGCAGTGTGATGCAGGACTCTTCCCAAATAGCAGTCATCTGACACCCAAGAGATGCCCTGGAGCTTTTTAATTTTTTTTTTGTATCCCTATGAATCATTGGCTGATTTATAAGTACTGTAGGTTTTTGAGGAATAAATGAACCTGAAGTCCTGCTTTTGACAGGCATGCAGTCTGATTGGAGCTGACAATATCGTTATAAAAGCAGAGTCTGTATAGCTCTGCGATTCCTAACTGGCTTTAAATGGTCTGGCTGAAAAATATTCAGCAAAGGGTTGGGACAGATTGGTTTTCAGAGTTGATATCCTGGTCATTAAAATGCGAATCATTTGACACAGCATGTTGCAGAAGGCAAGATGATTTGTTTTGTGGAGGCTGGGGTACAGTGTCCCCTTAGAACCAGTAGTTGTGACCAGCGCCAGCTGTCCTGTGCATGGGTTTCACTGCCTTTCACAGAGATTTGCCATGGGTTTCATACAAATGACCTCAGTAACAAGTAATGGGGGGAGAAATACAGAACTAATGGGAAATGCAAGCTGGGCAGTGCCTAAATATTATGGTTTGTTAAAGTTTATCTGAACATGTCACCAGCTCTTTAGGAAAATGTTATGGGTAAAACAACAATTGTCACTGTTTGGCTAGTCGACTGGTGCCAGTTTTGAACCTGATATTAAATGCCTGATAGCTCCATGTTGTATCCCAGCCTCCCATTTTTAATGTAGGAACAATCTCAAAAGAATCCCCTTCTCAAATGTGATTTGTTCTTGGAATCTTGACTGATTTTCTGTCCTTAATAGATACAGACTGACACTGTAAAGGTTCTATGCAGTTTTCCTACTGCTCTGTTCTGTTGGTGTCATGGTCATTAATGTTCACCAGTGTTGTATCTTGCATCAGAAATGTTAAGTTCTCCCTGGGGCACCTTTAGAAACAAGACTTCCTCTCACAAGCTCTCTCCTGGTACAACAGCTTGGATAGAGTAAGTTGAGAACTTACAGTGTTCTTTTATTGCAGTCTGGTGTACACATTCAAGGGGCCTCGGAGTAAAACACTGACAACTTGTGTTGTTCAAAGCTTTACAAAGATAGCACATTTCTTCATGTTAAACTAACCATTTTATACACGTTCATTTTTACTTCATCGCCCTGTTTATCCTGGCTCGTACGATACCCATTCCCCTGTTTTATATGCATAGATCTTTACTACATCGCCCAGTTTATCCTGGCTTGTACGATACCCATTCCTCTGTGTTCAGTAACACCAGTAGTGAAAAATTTACCCTGACAAATTTTTTTAGCTCACTGTCTTATCTCCAGATAAACATTTATCTGGAGGTTAGATATGTTACAATGACTATTCTTAACCCAAGGGCCAATCAGAGAGCAGCTTTCACAGTGCTGATGACATCACCCCAGTTGCTCATCTGGTCCACCCCAACTCAGGCCTAGCCTACCATGGCTGGCCCCTGATGGTAATTACTCCACTCCAGTCATCCCCACCTTTCGTTGCACTGATAATTTTACTGTCCAATCCCGGTGCTAGTCCACTCTGTCGTGTTGCCATTTGTGTAAGCTGTCTATACAAACTCTTGACTTATGCTGATGATAAATTCATTAGACATGAAGTGCCCTGGATGCTGAAACCCACGTCCGAACAGAAATTAGCAGCTCTGACCTGCATACTGCTGTTGTACTTTAATGTCTGTAACAAGAAATTGTTGAATTTATCTGCTTGTTTTCTGTGTACACCTTGTACCCGGGTCGCACCTGGAAACGAGCCTCGGCTCAGTGCGCCTTTCCCGGTCACCAATTTTAAATAAGTAAATAAATACAGAAATAAACATCACAGTAGAAAACCTAATATTCTTCAGGTGAAGGTATCTCTGGCTGGAAGGTGCAACACTGGACTTAGGATTTGCAAGAAAGCGAGTTGTGCTCACAACAGAGGGAGGTGAACCTTACAGTTTACAATTGTTTTTAGTTTGTAGCAGATTCATTAGGAAAGTTAATATTCTTTAGGTGGAGGCTACTTCTAACTGAAAGGTAAAATAAGGAACTTAGAATTATCAGAAAAGGCCGTCTTTCAGTCAACAGAGGGAGGTGGACCTTGCTTTACTTTTGTTACACTTGTTAAGATTTTCAGTGCAAGAAGAGTTAAAACCCCGAGGGACTGAATACTGTTTACTGTGTCTGTCCTTGTGCACAGCTGACGTGTTTTGGGGCTGACTGCTTTCAGAGCACAAGTCACCAGGCTGTTTTGGGGCTGGGGAGGTTTACCTGTGTCTGACTTGGATGTTTGGATTTTTCTTTGTTTGATTAGCAGGATATTTTCTCTGTCAAATTGTTGTGTAGGGCATCTTGCTGACAGGAAGGCACTCATCGCAGCGGTAGGACAGAGCTTTTAGCAGATTGTTTCGTGAGGGCACAGTTTAGGTCCAAACCCTTCCCACCCCTCACCCCACCCACCCTTGGAAATAGTTCCTTTATACCTGGGGTTCTGACATCATTTCCTCAGCAGGGCAAGGTGCATATCACTGTCATATCCTCTCTAGCACACTGCACTGACAATATAAGCATACACATTATATAATATATGCATTTCTATATAACAAACCAATCTCACACACACACACACACACACACACAATAAACAAGAAGGTAGACAGACATGTGGGGAGTAGTGCAATGTAATGGCTGTGGGGCAGCAGTCTTCAGGGAGTCTTTCTGGAGGCTGAGATGCTGCCCTGTTTGCAGACAACTATCTGCCCTGAGGGAGGAAGTTGCCTGTCTTCAGGCTGCACTGGACAGTAGTAAGGGAACCTCCCCCATCCAGGGAGCACCAGAGCCACCACCACTACCTCAGAGGTTGCGAAGAAAGCACAGCAGTTGGACCACAGTGGGCTCAGGGAGGGTAAGGGTGGTGGAACAGAGGCACACCCAGTCAGTTGTTCCACTCCACAATCCATATACCATTTTGGGGAGCATAGTTCCCCTATGGATGCACCCACAGAGGAGACTAAGGAGGTTGCAGACAACTGTCACAAGGGAGGCCCTCAAGAAGGAGGCAGAGGACACCACAGGGAAAGGAAGCAGCTTCTGGTGGGGGACTCAATTATTAGGGGGATAGAACTGGGGGGAGCAGGGAAAACTGAAGTAAGGTGCCTGCCTGGTGCCATGGCTTGGAGGGACAGGAAGCGCATCCTTAGGATCACGAGAACAGTTGCATGGGAGTCTGAGCTGGATGTCATTGTCCACCTAGGGACAAATGACTTGGCTCATCATGAGATTAGAGCAGTGCAGAAGGACTTCGTAGAGTTGGGGAGGGGCCTAAGATAAGTAGCACACACAGTATCCTTCTCAGAGGTGCTGCCCGTCAGTGGCATGGGTGAGGCGAGGGTACTTTGCACCATGCAGTTTAATGAACGGTTGAAAAAATGGTGTGGAGCACAGGGGTTTGGCTTCATTGGGGACTGGGGTTCCACCTGGAGGGACACCAGCCTACACTGGCAGTGTGGTCTGCATCTGTCCAGGAAGAGAACAAGTCTTTCAAACAACATGAAGTCTTGCTATATTATGACAATTGCAGTGAGTCCCCTTCTTCGAACTGCTCCAGAGGTGAAATAGTTAACTTTCCATGCAGGCATGGAACTCTGAGCAAGAGCTCGATTGGAAACTCTGTCTGTTGTTCTTCAAACAGAAACTGTCAGATTCTTTACTCCGCCTCACTGAACAGTCGCTCCGGAGATTTCTCATTCTGCTCGGTTCATTTTGTCGGTTAAAGTATTATTTTATCGGTTTTTTGACTGAAATTAAACCGCAACCGGTCGGTTCAAGCTCTGTCTGTGGTATTGTAAGTAATAGATAGGTTTTACATTTTTTTCTGTGTGGAACTTGTAAGCGGTTATCGGTTCGGTTTCAATGATCAGGTTGTCTTAAAAACTTACTAGTCCTTATTTAGAGTGCGGTTCCCGGTTCTTATCGGTTCTAAAAAAACTGGATTTCATTACGGTTTTTTCCACGACCCGTGACACGGTTGGGAACCGATAAGGGATTCTTGCTTGGCGGATTGCCATAAACGGGCAAGTTTGGTTAGGCTGGCACTATGTCTGAGAAACCCAAAAGAAAAACTGGGCCCACTGGGTTTCAACACTGTGGTGTCTGTGGGGAAGCCTTTGCTAAGGCTGACCCACATACCACCTGTGTTTATTGTCTGGGGTTTGACCACCTCAATGCAGACTGCCAGATTTGTAAAAATTTTCCTGCTGCCACCATAGAGAAGAGAGTTGGTAGGCTCAGGGAAAGGGAGGCCAAAAAGTCCACTGACTCGGATGGCCAGCCCGGTTCGGTCCCATCCGAACCGGAGGGAGTGCCCTCTGACCAGGGCAATACTTCCTCGGGCAAACTAAGAGCCTGCTCTGAGGATCCGGTTCCAACAAAAAGGACTAGGAGCTCAGCTAGTGTTGAGCCAAAAGTTATCTCTCCAACCGCTGAGGAAATAGCTAAAGCAATTCAAATTGTCCAGTCACTTTCCCCGGTTCCAACCGAACCGACACCATCAGGGAAGCGCTCGGTTTGGCCGGTTCCACCGGTTCAAGATTATGATTTTGAGGATTTTTATGAACCGGAGGAGGGGGAAGAGGATTATGAGGAGAGTGAATGTGGATTTGAAGGTCTGGATGCTCATTGAACCTGACATCTCTCCGGACAGACTGTCAGGGGTTTCTCCTCCCAGGCTCTCTGAGTCCCCTTCTCATTTTATGTTCTATAAAAAAGTTGCTGAAACTCTCCAGCTCCCTGTTGAGGAAGCTGTTGGTGACCAAGAGGAGCCTGATTATGTAGAAATGATGGATATTCCAGAGTCTAGGAGACTGTCTATTCCTTTGCATAAATATTTTCAGAAACAGACAGTAAAAATTTTAAAAACTCCTCACACTATACCTCCTGTTGATAAAAGGATGGATAAGAGGTATACATTATCAGGCTCTGATACGGAGTTCCTCACACAACAATGCAGCCATGTGGGGGTAGTGCAGGCTGTAGCCTGTGACAAGGCAAACATTCCCCTAGCTTCACACCCTCCTGAAAAGGATTCCAGGAGGATTGATGCCATGGCAAAGAAACAATACATGGCAGCATCTTTGGGACTCAGGCAGGCAAATGATATGGCTTATGCTGCTAGGTACCAGAAATCCAGATGGGATACTGTGCTGGCTCTAGCAAAACAAGCCCCTGACCAGCTGGCCAGGGAGCTGGAACAGGTGGCTGCAGATGGTATTGAGGCATCCAAGGTGCAATTCCATGCTGCAGTGGACTCTAATGATGTTTCATCAAGGGTCATGGCTACATCTGTGGCACTTTGCAGAATGGCTTGGCTCAGATGTACTACCCTGTCACAGGATACCCAGTCTAAGGCCATGGATTTTCCTGTTGTGCAATTCTCTGTTTGGGGAGCAGACAGAGAATTACATGAAGAAATGGATGAATATAGGACCATCTATAGGAGTGCACAGGCCAAGGAAAGGCAGGCCACCTCAAAGGCAGCTTCCTTAGGCAGGGCAGGCCTTTTCATAGGCCTTTTACCAAGCCCAGGCCTCCTCTCTCTGCTTTTGCCCAGAGGGGGTTCTTTAGAGGGAGAGGCAGACGGGCACAGGCAAGCCTGCTTCCACCCCTCAGCCCAAAGTCCCTGCCAAGCAGGCACCCTGATGGGGTTGCCAGGGCCGATTCTCCTCTACCCGTAGGGGGCAGGCTGGCTTACTTTGTCCAGCACTGGAAGTCTCTAACATCAGACAAGTGGGTCCTGGAAGTGGTAAGCCAGGGATTGGTTCTCAGCTTCAAAAAGTTTCCAGAGATGAGAACCAGATCCTTTCCACCTGCAAATCATTCAGAGGCACTTGCCCTAGAGGCAGAGGTCTCTTCCTTCCTGGCTCTCAGAGCCGTGGAAAGGGTTCCACCCCTACATCAGGGCAAGGGTTTGTACTCCAGGTACTTCCTTACCCCAAAAAAGACAGGAGAATGGCGGCCCATCCTGGATCTCAGATACCTAAACAAGCACCTTTTAAAACCAAAATTCAAAATGATGACTCTGGGAACTGTTTTACCCTCTCTAAGGCCAGGGGACTGGCTAGCGTCCCTGGACCTCAAGGATGCTTACTTCCATATTCTTTTTTTTTTTTTTTTATTTTAGTTGTTTAACCAGGTATAGCACACTAAGCTGAAAGCTTTTTTACAGGAGCGACCTGGGAGCACAAGGAGGTTAAGTGACTTGCTCAGGGTCACACAGTATGCAAGTGGAAGCTGTGGGATTCAAACCCAGGTCTGGTCTGCTGGATGTCACCAGATTTGCAGCTCAGAGCCTTAGACCACTGCGCTATACTGCCTCTAATATTCTCATCAGAAGCTCCCATCGAAAGTACCTCAGGTTTGAGCTGCCCTCAGGCCATTACCAGTTCAGAGCAATGCCTTTCGGCCTCACCTCTGCACCAAGGGTATTCACCAAATGCCTGGCAGTACCAGTTGCCTTCCTAAGGAGGCAAAAAATTGCCATCTTTCCTTACCTGGACGACTGGCTCATAGTAGGCCAGTCCCCAGACCAAGTCAAGTTACATCTTCAGATAACTCAGCAACTGCTTACCTCCCTAGGTTTCATTCTGAATCTTCCAAAGTCAGTTCTAGAGCCTGTCCAGCTCCTCACCTTCATAGGCGAGAGACTGAACACAGAGGAAGCCAGAGCTTTCCTTCCCTTGGACAGGGCAAGGACCCTGGTGTCTCTGGCCTCCTCATTCACCCTGCGGGTCTCTTGTCCAGCAAGGCATTTTCTGCAGCTCCTGGGACACATGGCTGCTTCTACAGCAGTGGTGCAAGGAGCCAGATTTCAAATGAGGGACATCCAGTTCCATTTGAGAGCCTTTTGGTCTCAAAGAAAGGACCCTCTGACCAAGTTGATCCCAGTAACTCGAACCCTGATTCAAGCCCTACAGAGGTGGCAGGATCAGAGCAACCTGAGACAAGGGGTTCCCTTTGTCACTCAGTCTCACTCTTTAATCCTGACTTCAGATGCATCCCTCTTAGGGTGGGGAGCTCACAAGGGCGAACTCACTACCCAGGGACTGTGGTCCCCTCAGGAATCTCTGCTCCACATCAATCTGTTGGAGCTCAGAGCAGTTTTTCTAGCACTTCAAGCTTTTTCCAAATCTGTTCAGAACAAAGTTGTACAGGTCAGAGCAGACAACACCACTACAATGTGGTACATCAACAAGCAAGGAGGCACTCGGTCTACAGCCTTGTGCACCGAAACAATGAAGTTGTGGTCTCTGGCTTACACCCTGAACACCTCCCTTACGGCAGTTCACCTCCCAGGCAAGGACAATGTCCTGGCAGATGCTCTCAGCAGGATTTCCCAGGGCCATCACGAATGGTCACTGGACCCCCTGGTCTCTGGGGGTAATATTTGCCAGATGGGGCACCCCGCAGATAGATCTTTTTGCAGCCCCAGACAATCACCAGGTTCCCCTTTTTTGCTGCAGGCCCCCAGTGTTGGGCTCAGTCCCTCTGGACGTCTTAATTCTCAACTGGGAAGGGAAGTTTCTTTATGCCTTTCCTCCCTTCCCTCTCCTGTTCAAAGTGTTAGTCAAAATCAGATCTCAACCCTGCAAAGTGATTCTGATTGCTCCAGACTGGGCTAGACAGCCCTGGTATCCACTCCTTCTGTCCTTAGCAGTCCATCTTCCCCTGTGTCTTCCCAGGAATCACAATCTGTTAACCTGTGCTCAGGGAGGGATTTGGTCCCCGAACCTCAACTCTCTCAATCTCAAGGCCTGGCTCTTGAAGGGTTAGATTCTGCTTATCTACACCTCTCCCAAGGTGTAATGGATATTTTAAGGGCTTCTAGGAAGCCTTCCACCAGGGCTACGTACAATTCTAAATGGAAAAGGTTTTCCATATGGTGCTCTGGGAAGCATATTTCCCCAGATTCGACTGATTTACCCACAGTCCTGGACTATATGGTCCATTTAAACACTTTTAGGGCTGAGACCAGCTACACTAAAGGTGCATTTGGCAGCTGTGTCTGCTTTATTTCGCAGGTAAACCTCTCCTCTTTCAGCTCATCCTGTATTTTCCTAGTTTTTTAAGGATTGTTTACACCAACCCCCATTCAGGGACCCTGCCCTGCCTGGAATCTTAATGTTTGCATTGCTCAGCTTATGCAACCCCCTTTGAGCCTTTGTCTTCAGCAGAGCTTAAGTACTTGACTTGAAGACTGTGTTTCTGGTAGTCATCACTTCTGCCAGACGATAAGTGAATTACAAGCTTTGTCAGTGGAGCCTGATTTTATCTCCTTTCACAGAGATAAGGTGGTACTCAGGACTAACAGAAAGTTTTGCTCAACATGGTTTCAGATTTCCACCTTAACCAATCTGTATCTCTTCCAGTGTACTTCACTGACCATTCCTCCTCTGGCGAGAGGAGGTTACACAGTCTAGATGTGAAGAGAGCCCTTGGCTACTACATTGACCGTACCAGGGGTCACAGGTTTGACTCCCTCCAACTTTTCCTCACTTATGGTGAGGTCGGTAAAGGGAAACCTGCCACTAAAAGATCCATTGCCAGGTGGATTGTCTCTTGTATCCAATTTTGTTATGAAAAACTGGGTAAGGTTCCTCCCTCAGACCTGAGGGCTCACTCTACCAGAGGTACAGCTGCTTCCCTGGCTGCTGCCAGGGACATCCCTATTCTAGAGATATGTCAAGCAGCTACCTGGAAAACAGTTCACACTTTTACCAAGCATTAATCCCTGGATATCCAGGCTAGGAGTGATGCTAGGTTTGGCACAGCTGTGCTTCAGAGCCTATTCCTTATGTAGGTTCTGTCCCTCCTCCATGGAGGTACTGCTGTGTAGTCTGCAATTGTCATGATATAGCAAGACTTCATGTTGTTTGAAGAAAAAATTACTCACCTTAGTAATGTTATTTCTTCTAATGGAGTCTTGCCATATTATGACCTCCCTCCCTGCCCCTCTCAGAACCTCTGTTTTTGGAACGTGGGTGAGCAGTACAGTGTTGGCACTTATTTGATGCCCACTTTGTTGTTTTTCACCCCTCCCTTTTTTGGGGTGAATTGGTGTTGTGTTTTTCATTTTTGGGGTCTCCTGACTTGAGTCTTGGCTTTGGGACCAAAAAATGTGCGTTTATGTTAGTAGCCAGTTGGCTAGTGTAGGTTTACAGCTTCCACACAGAGCCTTAGTGAGTTTTAGCTCAGAAGATCTGACAGTTTCTGTTTGAAGAAACAGACAGAGTTTCCAACCGAGCTCAGGCTCAGAGTTCCATGCCTGCATGGAAAGTTAACTATTTCACCTCCGAGCAGTTCAAGAAGGGACGACTACAATTGTCATAATATAGCAAGACTCCATTAGAAGAAACAACATTACTAAGGTGAGTAATTTTTTTGGGCAGTCAGTTTAAATGCTTCATTGGCAAGCTTTTAAACTAGTCAAGGGGAGGCACTGATAAGCAGCAGAAAATCCCAGCCTCCCCCTACAAAACAGGGTACTAAATGAGAAAAAGACCGAGGTAGAAAGGTCAGTGGGGGATGCTGCTACAGAAGGTAAAGCCATCAAAAAATGGAGAGCAATGAGTACCAATGCCCGTAGTCTGGGTAACAAGCTTCCTGAATTAGTGGCCTTGATGGAGTAGAAACATCTGGATATCATGGCAGTCTCAGAAACATGGTACACACAGAACCATGACTGGGACGTAAACATACCAGGATACACTATCTACAGGAGGGGCAGGGAGGGTAAAAGAGGAGGAGGAGGAGTAGCTCTCTACATAAGGGAAGGAATCAAAGCAACAGAACAAAAGGGTAAACAGGGAAGAGAAGAAGCACTGTGGGTCAATTTGGAGACTGGCAATGGCACCACAATCCGCACAGGGGTTGTATACAGACTCCCCCTCTCAGAGGGAGGAAATGGACAAGGAAATGATAGAAAGTATACTTAGAATGGCAGAAATGTTAACTGGAGTGCAGCTGCAGCAGCCACTTCTAAGAGTGGGGTTATTCTAGATGTCCTAAAGGGGGCATGCCTTAGACAACTAGTATTGGAATCCACTTAAGAGGGAGCAATCTTAGACCTGGTTCTCTCAAATGGAGATGGAGAGAGGATCACAGATGTAGAAGTGGGTAGCCATCTGGGAACTAGCAACCATCGAACAGTATGGTTCACAATAAACACAGCAATAGAGTCAAGTCATACAAAGGCAAAAGTACTGGACTTCAGGAGGGCTGACTTTGCCAAAATGGGTGAGTGCCTAAGGAATGCACTAGCAAATGGGCAGGAAGGAGGGGTGGAAGAACAATGGGGAATAATAAAAACTGCCATCACAGAGGTAACAAGCCTTTGTGTGAAGCAAATAAAACTAAATGATGTAAGAAACCACTATGGTTCTCAAAGGATGTGGCAGTGAAGGTTCAAGAGAAAAAGAAAGCATTCAGGAAGTACAAGGAATCACAGAAGGAGCAGGACAGAGAATTGTATCTGTTAAAGCAAAAGGAAGCTGGGAAGGCAGTCAGAACAGCAAAGGCCCGAACCGAGGAAAAGATAGCCAACTCAGTTAAGAAGGGGGATAAAACCTTTTTTAGGTACATTAGGGAGCGAAGGAAGACCAAGTGAGGATAGTGAGGCTTAATAAAGGGGGTTGGGGGTGGGCAGAGGGTGACTGTGAAAAGGCAGAGATACTAAACAAATATTTGTGCTCAGTATTTACGAATGAAGAGGGAGAGGTACCTAAAACAAACACTAGAAACACTCTGGATACAGAAGCTGATACCAGCCCATTTACAGAAGAAAGGGTTCTGAAAGAACTCTTAAAACGGAAGGTGGACAAAGCAGTGGAGCCTGATGGGATTCATCCCAGAATTCTAAAAGAACTAAGGGTAGAACTAGTGACACAACTGACTACACTCTTTAACAAATCATGGGAGGATGGGGTGGTACCTGAGGACTGGAGGAGGGAAGATGTGATTCCCCTTAACAAAAGTGGGAGCAGGGCAGAAGCAGGAAACTACAGACCTGTTAGTTTAACCTCAGTGATAGGGAAAATGATGGAATCACTTCTGAAGGAAAGAATTGTAGAGTACCTAGAGGCCAGAGGGGCCCTTGGCCCAAGGCTGCATGGATTCACAGCAGGAAGGTCAAGCCAGATGAATCTAATAGATTTCTTTGACTGGGTGACCAAAGTAGTAGATCAGGGAGGGGCTGTGGACGTGGCCTACCTAGACTTTAGCAAGGCATTTGACTCAGTCCCACACAAAAGATTAGTGTACAAGTTAGCCAGCCTGGGAGTGGGTCCCAAGATGATAGCCTGGGTAAAGAATTGGCTGGAGAATAGGACACAGAGGGTAATAGTAAATGGAGTCCACTCTGAAGAAAGAGGGGTTACTAGTGGAGTATCGCACGGTTTGGTATTAGGACAGGTCCTCTTCAATGTCTTTATAAGCGACATTGCAGAGGGACTGAAAGGAAAAGTATGTCTCTTTGAAGATGAGACAAAGATCTGCAACAGAGTTGATGCACAAGGTGGGGTGGAAAGGATGAGAAGGGACTTGGCAAGGTTAGAGGAATGGTCAAATGTATGGCAGCTTAGATTCAGTGCTAAGAAGTGCAAGGTAATGCACCTGGGAAACAAAAACCCGGGGCAAGAGTACACAATGGGGGTGAGATACTGACAACAACAAAAATGGAAAGGGACCTGGGGATAGTCATATCAGATGACTTAAAGGTGGGCAAGGAATGTGAGAGGGCAGTAAGGAGGGCTGGGGGGGTTACTGGGATGCATAGGGAGAGGCATCACCAGTAGAAAACAGGAAGTTGTTATCCCTCTGTACAGACAGTTGGTGAGACCCCATCTGGAGTACTGCGTGCAGTTCTGAAGACCCAGTCTCTGCAAGGACATAGGCAGGATGGAAGCTGTTCAGAGGAGGGCAACTAAAATGGTGCAGGGTTTGCACCGGAAGACATATGAAGAGAGAATAAAGAAGCTTAATATGTATAGCCTTGAGGAAAGGGGGGGGGTGCATGACAGAAACTTTCAAGTACCTCAAGGGAATCAACAAAGTCCAAGAGGGTAGCATCTTTCAAAAAAAGAGGTGTTCAAGAATAAGGGGCACAATTTGAAGATTGGGGGGCTCAGAGGTAATGTAAGGAAGTATTTTTCACAGAGAGGGTTGTGGATGCGGGAACAGCCTTCCGGAGGAGGTTGTGGAGTCAAACAGTGGTTGAATTCAAGCATGCATGGGACAGTCATAAGGGTGTTCGGGGGTAGAAAGAAGCAGGCTGCTGGTTAACTAGGATCTACAGCTTATCCATTAGGTAGGGAAATGGGCAGACTGGGTGGGCCAAGCGGTCCTTATCTGACGTCAAATTCTATGTTGCTATGTTTCTAATAGTCTTGTCTTGCTCTGAAGCTAGCTACTGAATTCAGAGAGCAAGTGTTAGCTCTACGCAGACCGCTGAGTGAAATGGTGTAACTTATAAACTGATGTTGCATAAATTGACTACACAGCGGCCTTACTCAGTATATAGCTTATCTCCATTTGTGAGGGAGCAGGACTGTCCTAACTTTCTTATGGGTCTGCCACTGTGAGTTAAGGTCCTACCGGCCATGAAGATGAATTGCATATTTTGAGTAAGGCCATTGTGTAGCCTCTATTTCTACGAATTATCCTGGCTAGTATGATACCTGTTCCCCTGTTTTACACACATACATTTTTACTCAATCGCCTGGTTTATCCTGGCTCATTTGATACCCCTTCCCCTGTTTTTTATATATGCACAGTTTTACTCCATTGGCCGGTTTATCCTGGCTTCTACAATACCCGTTCCCCTATCTTACACGCATACATTGTTCCTCCATTGCAATGTTTATCCTGGCTGGTACAATGCCGATTTTCCCCATTTTGAGTCTGCTTTAGCATATTATTAGATTGGAAATCATTAAATGAGAGCTATTAAGGACGTTTCCTGCTCTCTCAGACCTGCCCCCATCCCAAAAAAAAAAAGGTTTCCCAGGCTGTTCACTGGCATGGCTACATATGTCAAGGCCTCTGGAATTCTGAGGTTCTATGTTGCAGAATTTGCTGAGAATTTGCATCATGCCGACGAATATATATAGTGCTGCAGAATTCATTGTTTTTGGTGAATTTTCATATAAATATACTGTTTTTCCATAGTGTCAGGCTTTCTTTCCCACCTTGTTTATCCTGATGCCCCTCCCCTATGCTCAGCATATGACGTCATCGATGACATCACATCATATTTAGCCAATGACAGGACTGCATTTTGCCAGAGAAATGAATAAATCATGCCGCAGAAATCAGAAAATTCTGCCGCAGAACACCGGGGGCCCTGACATATGTGTATCAATATATGCATAGATAGAAATATAGATCTTACTTTGAGAGGGTTCCTGTAGTAGGTCTTCACATATAGGACTGCGCCCCCTGGTGTCTGGACCGCAAGGCAAACTTGTAGCTAGCAATCATTGGCGGGGACTGCCAGTCAGGTGACGAACGTCAGCGTGACGATAAAAGGGTCAGTCCCCCGCCCGCCCTCCAGTTCTTTCCTGCCGTCGACCTGTATCATCTGACCTAACGCGGTACAACATCTTCAGTTGCCCGCCATTTTTCTTAGCGTATTCCTCACATTTTTATTTCTGATTTTCCTTAACATAGCAGTGTATGTCGTCTCATCGGCCCAGGATGATGTGCTCCAAGTGCGCGCAGATTCCACATGGGGACCACCATTCCTGGTATGCCCTCTGCCTGGGGCCTAAATATAACTCCACCGAGTGTTCCATCTGTCAGGGATTCAACCAGACCACGTACACCCTTCTCAAGAGGACCCTCTATGTCCATTTGTTGACCCAGAGACTGACGTCGATGGAAAAAGAGCTCCAGGAGCTGAGAGAAGGATCGTTATCCTTGGTCCCGTAGGAAAAGGAGACCTGCCTAGAATGGAGCCACTCTCCTCAGGGGAAAGCCAGCCAGCTGATGCCAACTCGGGTGGGCCCTCCACCTCCGTAAGTACCCCACCTCTAGTGCCTTTTTGTGCTCTGGTGAACCGGGTGCCCCCCCCCCCCGCTGAGGTCATTGGGCAGTCGGGGTATCCTTCGGAGGAAACTTCTAAGGTACCTGCTTCGAGCCCTGCCGCTAAGTCGCCCTCCGGCTTCGCCGACGGGCACCCGACCCAGGCCAATCAGCCTGACTCTAGCCTTCTGGCTTCTGTCAGCCCGGCTGTGGCCAGTAAGTTGGTTGATGGCTCCTCTGTCGATCTCCTGGCTGTTGCCTCTAAGTCAGACGCCAGACCACCTGGCGCCTGCGTGGTGTCTTCTCTCCCGTTGGACTCCCTTGTGGACCCCGACGCCAGGCAAAGAGAGCTTGCAGGTCCCTCCTCATTCCACTATGGTTCTCCCTTAAGAGATTCGCTGTCCTTCTCCGACCTTTATGGGCCTGATCACCAGGACCCTCTTCCGTCGGATACCTTACACGACCCATCGACGGGGACTCTTCCCGAACTTCCCCATTCGCTGGGTTCTCTCCCGTCGATGGATCCTCATCTGACGCCTGATCTCTCGCCGGACACTTCTGGAGGCAGTATGGACCCTACTCCTTTGTGACCTTCCGGGATTCCCCTTCCTACGCAGCTGTCGGACCTGCCTCCTAGTGGTCCTTCGGCGGGGCCCTATGTTCCACCGTCAGGCCCGACTGGGTACTGTCCTGGATATTCTCCACAATACCCACAGTACCTGGCACCAGGGGTCCATTGCCGGGTTACCCCCGACGCCGGGTTAGGCTATTCACTACCAGGGTTACCAGTACCCTAACTAGTACAAGGCACCTAGCTACCCTTCCTATCCTGCAGGGTAAACAGGTTATCCGGCACCTCCACCACCACTGGAACAGGAGGCCATACCTGCATAGTGGAAGGACGCGAAGTCCCAACTACTCCAAGAGTTGGCCTAGCCCGTTATAGTGATCAGGGCCACCCCACCTCACAGAGTGCCAGCAGGTAGCCCCGCACCTTCCAGCCGAGTCTTGGACAGAGATTTGGGTGTTCTGCCATCCGGCATCACTGATCACAGGCTCCCGGTGCTGGTTCCAGAACCATCTTTCCCAACAGGCTGGAATCGTCTGAATCAGATGAAGATTCTGATGTGGGGGACCAGTCAGAGCCTCACTCTCCCATTGAACCTCAGCCGAAATAATCTCCAAAATCCCCCCCCCAAGAGGACCCTTCCTTTGCGGAGCTCCTCTGGACAATCCAGAAATTCTGTGGATGGGCCTCCCAAGAACTGGACCCCAAGCGCAAGAGGTTGGTGGAGCACCTGGACCTGGTCAGTGCGTACCCCGGATAGGGCTGCATGAAGACCTCACGTCCACCATCTGGCAGTAATCATTGTCCATACCGGCTGTCTCTAAGAAGGCTGATGGGACCTACCCCGAAGATTCCCATCTAACTCATGAGAACTACGTGGCCTAAGGCCGATTCTGTTGTGATCAGAGCTCCCATGATATATTGGCCCAACCCAGACATCTTAGTCCCCAAACAAGGAGTTGAAGCAGGTGGACTGGTACGGTCTAAGATCTACACCTCTTCCACTTGTGCTATTCGCTCCTTAAATTACGTAGCCCATATGGTGGCTTTCCAGAAATCTTCCTTATCGGATTTGGAAAAAGATCTACAGGAGATTCCTGAGGAGCAGCTCAGGAACAAACTCCTGGAAAAGGTTAGGATGAACAAGTCATCTTGTCGCCATGCCCCCCATGACTCTGTGGCACGAGGTGGAGCTACTGGCATCTGCCTAAGATGCCGAACTTGTGCAAAGTTCTCTTCTGGACACTTCATTCAGGGGTCCAGTCTGTTTGGCAGCAACACCAAAGACATTATTACTGAGCTGCAGGAGAGTGGCAGATCCTTGACAGATGTCCGATCTTATCTGTGTCACTCTTCACTATTCTTCACAGTTGGGTATGTGGCCAGAGGTCACGACTCATGAGGCTCTTTTGGGGGTGGGTGGAGCCGGCATGGCGGCGGCACATATGAGCCGACTCATTGCGTGCTGATTGGCCGCGGCTTCCGCCGCTGCTCAGCCTTCACGAAAGTTCTTCGTCTCCCACCATAGAGGTCGCACCTGGTGAGGAGCTCCAAGCAGCTAGATTGGGCCTAGTCTTTGTCTGTCGACGTCCAGTCTACCTGCTGGTTCTGTTTTGCCCTACTCGACGACGACGTTTGGCAAGACTGTTTGTTTATTATTTTCAGCAACGTCAAGTCTGTTTTTTCATTGTTTTTAGTCGATCATGTCTAGGTCGGAGGGCAGAAAGTCACTGAAAGCGGGGAGACCTCCTATGCATCTGTGCTCGTGCAGCCGTAAGTACTCCGTTACTAACCAGCATGATCGTTGCCTTATGTGCCTTGGCCCGCTTCACGACATGGATTCATGTGGCGCCAGTTTCTCCGTGGATCGTTGTGTCCTGGAACAGCACGTGTGGAAAGTTGGATGAGCTCCGCTGACTTTCAGGGATGGGTGTGCACTTGTTGGGTCAAGCCGCGGTCTCTCTGCCTTTCCTCCGGGTCCCCTCTGGTTCTATATGGACCGCGGAGCAGGGGGCTTCCGCTTCTTGTAGCCTCGCCGTCGCTGAAGCCCCTTCCGCGGTGCAGGAGGCCCAGTCCATTCCCCCTTGGGGGCAGGTGGGAAGCTGGAAAGCCTGGGTCAGCACCGTCCTCGACGCCATCTGTCGGTGCCGTTTTGCCGGTCCGCCACTTGCCGCTGTCTCTGCTGCCAACACCGATAGCGCTGGTGGCGCCGTGCAAAGTTCTACGGTGCCATCGTTGACTGTTTCGAGTGAACGACATGGCACCGTGGGAGGTGTCGCTCTCGGCACTACTGGCAATGCCGAGGGAGCTGTCTGTCGCTGTCGGCACCATCTCTGACTCTGGTGCTTTTCACAGCACCGTGGGGGGACGGCGCCATGGCGGACATACTCCGGTATGCTGCTGCCCCAGCGCCATCTCTTCCTCAGGCGCCATTCACAGTGCCATGGGGAGTTCGCTGCTGGCTCTGGTCCGGACACCCAGACTGGCGCCTCTCTCGGTCCATACAGGAGCAGGTGTCCGCATATGGTCTTGCACCAGACATCGGTCTCTACCTCTTCGGAGATGGATTCTGAGTCTGGTTCAGACCAGCTGTCCGACTCTTTGGAGTTGGCAGCCCACATGAATACCCTGGTAGTTACTTCCGCTGACTGGAACTAGCCTCTCTCTAAAGAGCGGGCGGTAGCCCTTGAGTCTGGGGTCAGAGGTGCTGACCAGCAGGCAGTGGTCCAGGCCAGTATTGCCCTGCCGCCTAGGCTTGGAGGGTTTTCTTCTCCCTCATGTTGTGTGCCTGTATCACCCAACTTTAGGGCCGACCAGAATGCCTTTGGGAGGGGAGGGGAGGGTGCTATTCCCTGGGTGGTCCCCTCGGGGACTGACCAGAGTTGTCAGCTGCCCAGGCTGGTGTTTGCGAGGCGGAGGGCTCTTTCAGACTCTGAGGGTTTATGGGGTCAGGGTTCAATTCGACGATCCTTTTCTGGGACCCACCTGGGTTCGGGGAGGAGTCGCAGCACGGACCCCCGCCCTTCCTTCTCAGTCTCCTCGAGAAGGCCCTGGTCTTTGGAGGGAAGGGACTGTCCTTCTGGGTTTACACGGTCCCGGTCCTATTCTTCAGGGCACAGTGTAGGCTGTTTCAGCGTGGTTGATCAGCTGTTGGCTGTTGGGCTGTACGGAGTTCCTTCTTCCCTTGAGGCTTCCGGTGCGGTCTCGTGCTCGGACAGAGGACGGTCCTCTTCTTCTGTTGTGGACCTAGCCCCCATTCCTCTGTCACCATCTCCTGCTCTCCCAGGCATTCATGGTTCTAAGGGACCTCTCTCCTGGGATCAGTTCAGGGGTGCAGCTGCTCACTTCCCTACTTATGTTAGGGCCATGGACGAGCGGGTGTTCCACCCTCCCCCTGAGCAGCCAGCCTCTGGATCTCCGAGGTCTTCTGCTTCCTCCTATTCTGGGGGAGAAGAGCATTCTGTCCACATATCCCCTGCCGCTGATCTCGCTGAGGATGATGGAAGACCTGCGTATCACCCCACCCACTCAGCACAATCTGGAGCATTCAACGCGTGCTTTCTTAGGCGACTTTAGTGCGGCCACCCTTGTGGTGCCCGCCTGGCCTGCTCCTTTCCAGGAGGCATCATTGTGGTTCTGGCAAATACCCTTTTCCGGAGTCCCAGCCATGGAAGGATTTAAGCAAGCATTAAAAACTTTCCTATGGTACCAGGCTTTTCAAACAGGAAGTCTTGCGGTATTCTGACTATTGCAGTGATCTCCAACCTTTGAACTGCCCTGGAGAACAAGGAGTTAACTTTCCTTGCAAGGCATGGAACGCTGAGCTCAAGCTCGGTTGAAGCCTCTGTCTGCTGTTGTTTGAACCCCAACTGCCAGCTTCTTTACTCCGCCTCACTGAACAGTCGCTCCGGAGATTTCTCCTTTGCTCGGTTCAAAAAAGTCAGTTAAAGTGTCATTTTTCTCTCGGTTTCAACTGAATTTCTACAGTCTAACCTGTCGGTTTAAGTCTCTGTCTGTGGTACCGTGAGTACTAGATAGGTTTCCTATATTAGTCTTCTGTGTGGAACTTGTAAGCATTGGATCGGTTCGGTTTGAACTGATCGGGTTTGTGAAAAAGTTTTTTTCTATTCTTATTAGAGTGTGGTAACCGGTCCGTATCGGTTCTAAAAAAAAAAAAACGGATTTTATTATGTTTTTTTCCAAGACCCGTAACACGGTCAGGAACCGATAGGGGTGTCTTGCCTGGCGGATTGCCGAAAAAAGGGCAAGTTTTTGTTAGGATTGGCTATGTCTGAGAAACCCAAGAAAAAAACTGGGCCCACTGGGTTTCAACACTGTAATGTGTGTGGGGAAGCCTTTGCTAAGGCTGATCCCCACACCACCTGTGTTTATTGTCTGGGTTTGACCACCTCGATTCAGACTGCCAAATTTGTAGAAGTTTTCCCAAAGCTACCCTGGATAAGAGAGTAGGTAGACTGAGGGAAAGGGAGGCCGAGAAGTCCGCTGACCGGATGGCCAGCCTGGTTCGGTTCCGACCGAACCAGGAGGAGTGCCCTCTGACCAGGGCGAAACTTCTTCGGGCAAAAGGAGAACCGATTCTGAGGAGTCTGTTCCGGTTAAAAGAAAAAGAAGGGATAAGTCAGCCAGTTCGGATCCACAAGTTCTTTCTCTGACTGCTGATGAGATAGCCAAAGCGATAAGGATAGTTCAGTTGCTAACTTTGGTTCCGACCGAACCAGCACCATCGGTCAGTGGCTCGGTTCGGTCGGTTCCCATGGTTCCGGATTATACTTTAGAAGAATTTTATGAACCGGAGGAGGAGGGAGAGTATGAAGATAGTGATGGTGATTTATGAAAGTCTGGATGTGCCCATTGACCTGGACATCTCCCCAGACAGACCTTCAGGTGTTTCTCCTCCAAGGTTTTCTGAGTCCCCTTCCCACTTTGTTTTACAAAAAAGTGGCTGAAACCCTCCAGCTTCCTATGGAAGAAGCAGTGGAGGTTCAGGAGGAGCCTGATTTTGTTGAGATGATGGACATCCCAGAGTCCAGGAGATTGTCTGTTCCCGTCCATAAGTCTTTTGGGAAACAGACATTTAAAATTTTAAAAACTCCTAATTCCATAACTCCTGTGGACAGAAGAATGGACAAGAGGTATACTCTTTCAGGCTCAGACACGGAGTTCCTGTCACAGCAATGCAGCCATGTTGGGGGTAGTGCAGGCTGCTGCCTGTGATAAGGCAAATATACCCTTGGCTTCACACCCTCCCAGATAAGGACCCTAGGAGGACTGATGCCATGGCAAAGAAACAGTACATGGCAGCATCTTTGGGACTCGGGCAGGCTAATTATATGGCCTACACAGCTAGATACCAGAAGTCCAGGTGGGACTCTGTGATGGCTCTAGCTAAACAGGCCCCTGACCAGCTTGCCAAGGAGCTGGAGCGGGTGGCTGCAGATGGGATTGAGGCATCCAAGGTCCAATTTCATGCTGCTGTGGACTCCAGTGATGTTTCATCTAGAGTCATGGCTACATCTGTGGCCCTTCGGAGGATGGCTTGGCTCAGATGTACTAGCCTGTCACAGGATACCCAGGCTAAGGCCATGGATTTTCCTGTCATTGGTAATTCTCTGTTTGGGGAGCAGACAGAGAACTACATGAAAAAAATGGACGAGTATAGGACCACCTACAGGAGTGCTCAGGCCAAAGAAAGGCAAGCTACTCTTCAGAGGTAGCATTCCAGGGGCAGGGGTAGGCCCTTTCATAGGCCTTTTTACCAAGCCCAGGCCTCCTTTTCTGCCTTTGCTTAGAGGGGGTTCTTTAGAGGGAGAGGCAGACTGGGTATGAGCAGGCCTGCTTCCACCCCTCAGCCTAAAGCCCCTGCCAAGCAGACATCCTGATGGGTCTGCCCGGGCCGATTCTCCACTACCTGTAGGGGGAAGACTGGCTTACTTTGTCCAGGACTGGAAGTCTTTAACATCAGACAAGTGGGTCCTGGAAATAGTAAGCCAGGGGCTGGTTCTCAGCTTCAAAAAATTTCCCAAGATGAGAACCAGATCCTTTCCACTTGCAAATCCTTCAGAGGCCCTTGCCCTAGAGGCAGAGGTCTCTTCCCTCTTGGCTCTCAGAGCCATAGCAAGGGTTCCAGCCCAACACAGGGGAAAAGGATTGTACTCCAGGTACTTCCTAACCCCCCAAAAGACAGGAGAATGGCGGCCCATCCTGGATCTGAGATATTTAAACAAGCACCTTTTTAAAGCCAAAATTCAAAATGGTGACTCTGGGAATAATTCTGCCCTCTCTAAGGCCAGGGGACTGGCTAGCCTCCCTGGACCTCAAGGATGTCTATTTTCACATACCCATCAGGTGCTCCCACAGAAAGTACCTCAGGTTCGAGTTGCCCTCAGGCCACTATCAATCCAGAGCAATGCCCTTTGATCTAACATCAGCCCCAAGGGTGTTCACAAAGTGCCTGACAGTAGTGGTTGCTTTCCTAAAGAGAAAAAAGATCTCCATCTTTCCATACCTGGACGACTGGTTCATAGTGGGTCAGTCTCCAGACCAAGTCAAGTCACATCTTCAGATAACTCGGCAACTGCTCACTTCCTTAGGATTCCTTCTAAATCTTCCAAAGTCAGTTCTGGAACCAGTGCAGCTCCTCACCTTTATAGGGGCGGAGCTCGATACAATAAGAGCAAAGGCCTTCCTTCCCCTGGAGAGGGCAAGGACACTAGTAGAACTGGCCTCTTCTTTCACCCTTCAGGTGTCTCGACCAGCAAGGCACTTCTTGCAGCTCCTGGGCCACATGGCAGCCTCCACAGCAGTGGTCCAGAGGGCAAGGTTTCAGGTGAGGGACATTCAGTTCCACTTGAGAACCTTCTGGTCCCAGAGAAGGGATTCCCTGACCAGACTAGTCCCAGTGAGTCGAACCCTGATCCAGGCTTTGCAGTGGTGGCAGGATCAGGACAATCTAAGACAAGGAGTTCCCTTTGTCACTCAATCTCATTCTCTAATCCTTACCACGGATGCTTCCCTCTTGGGCTGGGGAGCCCACTTGGGGGAACTGACCACTCAAGGGCTGTGGTCACCTCAAGAATATCTGCTTCACATCAATCTCTTGGAACTCAGAGCAGTGTTTCTGGCACTAGGAGTTTTTTCCAAGTCTGTTCAGAACAAAGTAGTCCAGATCAGAACAGACAATACCACCACAATGTGGTACATCAACAAGCAAGGGGGCACTCGGTCTACGGCCTTGTGCACAGAAGCAGTGAAGTTGTGTTCTCTGGCCTATTCCCTGCAAACTTCTCTGACAGCAGTGCACCTCCCAGGGAAGGACACTGTCCTGGCAGATGTTCTCAGCAGGATATCTCAGGGCCATCACGAATGGTCACTGGATCCCCTGGTTTTGGAGGTGATCTTCTCCAGATGGGGCACCCCACAGATGGATCTTTTTGCAGCCCCAGACAGTCACCGACTTCCCCTGTTTTGCTGCAGGCCCCCAGTGTTGGGCTCAGTCCCCCTGGATGCCTTGGTTCTCAGTTGGGAAGGGAAGTTCCTGTATGCTTCCCTTCCCTCTCCTGTTCAAAGTGCTAGTCAAAATCAGGTCTCAACCCTGCAAGGTGATTCTGATTGCTCCAGACTGGGCCAGACAGCCCTGGTACCCTCTCCTGTTGTCCTTAGCAGTCCACCTTCCCTTGTCTCTTCCCAGGAATTACAACCTGTTAACCTGTGCTCAGGGGAGGGTTTGGTACCCGAATCTCAAATCTCTCAATCTCAAGGCCTGGCTCTTGAGGAGTTAGTTTGCTGATTTACACCTCTCTCAAGGTGTTATGGATATTCTAAAGGCTTCGAGGAAGCCTTCCACCAGAACTACTTATAATTCCAAGTGGAAAAGATTCTCCATATGGTGCTCTGGGAAGCATATTTCCACAGAGTCTGCTGACCTGCCCACAGTCCTTGACTGTATGGTCCATCTGAATAGCTTGGGACTCAGACTAGCTACACTAAGGGTGCATCTGGCAGCTGTCTCTGCTTTTCTTTCAGCAGGTAAGCTCTCTTCCCTTTCAGCTCACCCTGTATTCTCCAAGTTTTTCAAGGGATTGCTTCATACCAATCCGCCATTCAGGGACTCTGCCCCGGCTTGGGACCTTAATGTTTGCATTGCTCAGCTTATGCAACCCCCTTTTGAGCCTTTGTCCTCAGCAGAGCTTAAGTACTTGACTTGGAAAACTGTGTTCCTGGTGGCCATCACTTCTGGCAGGTGCATAAGTGAGTTACAAGCCCTGTCAGTGGAGCCTGATTTTATCTCTTTCCATAGAGATAAGGTGGTCCTCAGGACTAACAGGAAGTTTTTACCTAAGGTGGTTTCAGACTTCCACCTTAACCAATCTCTGTCTCTTCCTGTGTACTTCACTGACCATTCCTCCTCTGGTGAGAGGAGGTTGCACAGTTTCAATGTGAAAAGAGCCCTTAGCTACTACATAGAATGTACCAAGGGTCACAGATTTGACTCCCTCCAGCTGTTCCTCACTTATGGTGAGGTTGGTAAAGGAAAACCTGCCACTAAAAGATTCATTGCCAGGTGGATTGTCTCTTGCATTCAATTTTGCTATGAAAAACTAGGTAAGATTCCACCCTCAGGCCTGAGGGCTCACTCTACCAGAGGTACAGCTGCTTCCCTGGCTGCTGCCAGGGATATTCCTATCTTAGAAATATGTCAAGCAGCTACCTGGAAAACAGGTCACACTTTTACCAAGCATTACTCTCTGGATATCCAGGCAGTGAGTGATGCTTGGTTTGGCACAGCTGTGCTTCAGAGCCTATTTCCTAAGTAGGTTCTGTCCCTCCTCCATGGAGGTATTGCTTGGTAGTGTGCTATTGTCAGAATACAGCAAGACTTCATGTTGTTTGAAGTAAAAATTACTCACCTTAGTAACGTTGTTTCTTGTAATGGAGTCTTGCTGTATTCTGACCTCCCCCCCGCCTTCCCCTCTCAGAACCTTTGTTTTTGGGATGTGGGTGGGCAGTTGCAGTGTTGGCACTCGGGAGGTGCCCCACCTTTTTTATTATCATCCTCTTTTTGGGTGAGTGGGTGTTGTGTTCATTTCATTTTTTGGGTTTCCTGACCTGAGTCTTTATTTTGGAACCAAAATATCTGTTATTATATTTAGTAGCCATTTGGCTAGTGTAGGTTTACAGCTTCCACACAGGACCTCAGTGAGTTTAGCTCGTAAAGATCTGACGGTTTGAGTTCAAACAGCAACAGACAGAGTCTCAACCGAGCTCGAGCTTAGCGTTCCATGCCTGGCATGGAAAGTTAACTCTTTCATCTCCGGGGCAGTTTGAAGGTTGGAACTCACTGCTATTGTCAGAATACAGCAAGACTCCATTAGAAGAAACAATATTACTAAGGTGAGTAATTTTTTCTTTTCTGCCAGTTGGCTAGTAAAAATTTTACAGTTTCCACACAGAACACCTAGTGAGTTTTGCTCGTAAAGATCTGATGGTTGCAGTTCGAATAACAGGCAGAGGCTTCAATCGAGCTCCAGATGGACATTCTATGCCATGCATAGAAAAGTTAACCCTTTGTCTCCGGGGCAGTTTAAAGGCTGGGGCTAACTGCAATTGTCAGAATACAGCAAGACTCCACTAGAAGAAACATAATTACTAAGGTGAGTATTTTTTTCTTTTGGGGAATACACGGTGGCCTATATGAAGAAGGTGGATGAATATAAGGCTACTTACAGAAGCAACTCTGCCAGAGACAGAGCTTCTTCATCCACCAGGCCCTATGGAAGGGGGGCAGAGGTCGCTCTTTCATGCCAATACCTTTTTTCCAGCCAGTAGCCATGCCCCAATACCAGCAGTACCCCTAACAGGGCTATTCTAGGAGTAGGGGTAGAAGGGGCTCTAGACGAGGGTCTCGGGCACAACCTCAGTCCCACCCTAAACAGAACTCCTGAGGTGCAGGCCACCTCCTCCCTACCTGTCGGAGGAAGACTGTCCCATTTCCTCCACCTTTGGTCAACCATCACCACAGACAAGTGGGTGTTGGAGGTAGTGGGTAAAGGTTTGTCTCTGGATTTCAGATTTTTTCCTCTAAAAAATTCCAGGGTTTTCATCTCTCCTCCACTAGCACAAACTTCATTGCTAGAGGCAGAGTTTCAAAAGCTGCTACAGCTCAGAGTAGTGGAACCAGTTCCTACAACCCTGAGAGGAAGGGGTTTTTACTCCAGATACTTCCTAACAACAAAGAAAAATGGCAAGTGGTGGCCAATTTTTGATCTAGGAGCTTTAAACGAGCACCTGAAAAAGCCAAAGTTCAGAATGGTAACTTTGGCTCGGTTTCTGCCAACAGTCCAAAAGGGAGCTGACTGGCATCTCTTGACTTACAAGACTCCTATTTTCACATCCCCATAAAAGAATCTTTCTGGAAATACCTCAGATTCAGACTCCCATCAGGTCATTTTCAGTTTGCAACCCTGCCCTTTGGCCTTTCCTCGGCACCAAGGGTGTTTACAAAATGCCTAGCAGCTGTGGTGGCATTTCTTCGAAGACAGAGAGTGACTGTTTTCGCATATCTGGACGACTGGCTGTTGGTGGGCAAATCACCAGAACAAGTCAGAACCTCTCTAAAGCTCACACAGGATCTCTTGGAGTCCTTGGGTTTCATAATAAACCAGAAAAAAATTTGTCTTAACCCCTACAGAGACTTTACAGTTCATAGGGGCAGAGATCAGTACTGTACAGGCCAGGGCCTTTTTGCCACTGGACAGGGTGCAAAGCCTTCAGGCCATAGCAAATTCCCTCAAGTTGCACAGGCAAAAAACAGGCACAGTGCAGGATTCCAGGTTTCACATGAGACATCCAGTTTCATCTCAGGAATCATTGGAGTCAGAAAAAAGATCCCTTTTCAAAACTCATTCCAGTGACAAGGGCACTGTTACACGCCCTTTTGTGGTGGAAAAAGGAATCCAACCTAAGGCAAGGAGTCCCTTTTCAGAAGGAGGATCCTTCACTAGTCCTCACGACAGATGCATCCCTTCTGGGCTGGGGCACCCATCTGGGGGAACACACAGCTCAGGGTACCTGGACAGAAGCAGAATCCCTTCAGCATATAAACTTGCTGGAACTCAACAGTGTGACTGTCACTAAAAGTTTTGTCTACCCTGGTGATGGGCAAGGTGGTACGGGTCAGAACAGACAGTACCACCACTATGTACTACATAAACAAGCAGGGAGGCACCAGATCAGGTACCCTAGGCACAGAAGCCATGAACATTTGGACTCTGGTGTATTCCCTAAAAGTGTCCTTGCAAGCAATCCATCTGCCAGGAAAGGATAATACCTTGGCAGACTCACAGAGTCGAATCAATCAGTCCCATCACGAATGGACACTGAACAAGCAGGTGATGCAGGTAATTTTCAGGAGGTGGGGCATTCCAGAGATAGACTTGTTTGCATCCCACCAGTTGCCTCAGTATTGCTGCAGACCACCGGCCCAGGGCACAATCCCTCTGGATGCCCTGATACTGGACTGGTCAGGCAAGTTTCCTTATACCCCCCCTTTTTTTTTACTCTGGTTTTCAGAGTACTACTGAAGCTCAAATCCCTCTCAGCTTCTCTGATCTTGATAGCTCCAGATTGGCCCTGGCAGCCATGGTACTCTCTTCTGCTCTCCATGTCAGTGGGCAAACCAATAGGTTTGCCTTTCAGACACAATCTCCTGCCCTCCAGTCAGGGAACATTGCTGTACCCAAATCTCAAGTCCGTCCTCCTCAAGGCATGGCTCTTGAGGAATTAGAGTATGCAGACTTAAACCTTTCTGAAGCTGTATTAACTATCTTGAAAGGTTATAGGAAGCCCTCCACTAAGAAAACGTATTCTGCTAAGTGGAAGAGATTTTCTTTTTGGTGCTTTGGTGGGAATTTCGCCCGAAATGATGCAGGAGTCTCAGTGGTGTTGGATTATCTGACTCATTTACATTCACAAGAACTACAGCCCAGATCTCTAAGGGTTCATCTTGCAGCAGTGTCTGCATATCTTTCTGCTAGGACAAAGGTGTCGGTAGCATCAGATCCCATTTTCAAAAGATTTTTTAAAGGCCTGATGCATTTGCATCCTCCTCACAGGGCACCAGTGCCTGCTTGGGATATTTATATATGTATAGCCAGATTAATGAGGGCTCCTTTTGAGCCCATGGCTACAGCCTATTTAAAGTATGTTACCTGGAAAACCGTTTTTCTGGTAGCAATTACCTCAGCAAGAAGAATCAGCGAGCTTCAGGCTCTCTGTGTTGACCAGGACTAAATCTCCTTTCACAGAGAAAAGGTAGTCCTCAGAACAGACACACTTCCTTCCCAAGGTCGTTTCAGACTTTCATCTAAACCAGTCACTCTGCCTGTCTTTTTCACAGACAATACAAGCTCTGGTGAAAGAAGCTTCCACAGTCTGGATGTGGAAAGGGCTCTCAGCTATTACATGACAGCTACTAAGGGCCATAGGCAAGACAAAAAACAACTTTTCCTTACATATGGGGATATCTGAATGGGCAAACCAGCCTCAAAAAGATCCATTTCTCGATGGATTGTCCAGTGTATTCAATTCTGCTTCACTAGAGCAGGTAGGGAGTCCCCAGCTGGGCTGAGGGCACACTCGACAAGAGGAACAGCTGCCAGTCTTACAGCTGCTAGGAGGTGCCATTATTGGATATTTGTAAAGCAGCTACCTGGAAATCAGTACACACCTTTGCAAAGCATTACAACTTGGATGTTTTGTCCAGAAGTGATGCCAGGTTTGGCACAGCAGTCCTGCAAAGTCCGATTCCAAAATAAGTTCTGTGCCCACCTCCAGGAGTACTGCTTTGTAGTCTGCACAAAGTTATGAATATCCTGAGCATTACTGGGGTTAGAAGAAAAAAATTACTTACCATAGTAATCTTCTTTCTGCCCAGTGATGCTTAGATATTCATAACTCCCTCCCATCCTCCCCTTCCAGAGCTTTAGCCTCTGCACTCCGCATGCTAGTGCCACATAGCCATACACTTCTGGGTACACTTCTCTATACCGAATAGATGTAAACAGAGATTTTCTGTTTCTCTCTTAATAGTTTTCTCATGCTGTTTGGTGAACACTATTGTTTATTTCATGTAGTTTCTCCTTTAGAGTTTTTTTGAGTACTTTTTTTTTTTTTTTTTTTTTGGTTACCCTAATAAAGACAAAAAAATTGTATTAAAAACTAGTTGTTTGATTTTTTTTCATAATGCCCGACTGCCAGGCTTCTTACAAATCTAAAGGGGTTAGAACACTACAGTTAGTAGAGGCAGTATTTGAAAGATGCTCACGTGCAAAGAATTCCATCATTTGCATGTGTTCCATCTCTCCGGGCAGTCCAACCCACCCGGCTGTCTGCACAAAGTTATGAATATCTGAGCATCACTGGGAAGAAAGAAGATTACTATGGTAAGTAATTTTTTCTGCTGTGTACCATTAGAGACAAACACAATGGTAGCAGCCATTTTGCCGGCAGCGGAACTGAAACATGCAGAACTTGGGCAGATGACAGGCCAAGCTTTGCACCTTGGGTTCTGGCCCCCAGGCAAATTTCACAAAACTGCCTCTGGGGGGGGGGAAGCCCCCCTCCACTTTGTGTCCTGACTTCCTACCCCCCCACTCCCTCCTATTCTCATGGAGGAACCAGTTGGGGGAAAATTCAGCCTCCTCCTGGACGGGTGGAAGGCTGTCACCGCAGATGCATGGGTTCTTCCACTCGTAGAAAGAGGTCACTCGATAGAGTTCCTGGAGAGACCTCCCTCCAACCCTCCGTGAAGGTTGTACTACCTGTCAGGCCAACAATATCTGGTCTTCCAAGACATCCAAGCGCTACTGCAAAAGCAGCCATTGAGCGAGTTCCACCAGAACAAACAGGAGGGGGATATTACTCTCACTTCTTCCTTGTTCCCAAAAAGACTGGGGATCTAAGTCCTATCCTAGATTTCTGCATGCTCAGTCTCTTTGTAGAGTACAAGAGGTTTTGCATGCTGACCCTCCAGGGACTGTTAGCCCTGCTCCTGCCCAACACTTGGCTGTGCTCTCTGGATATGCAGGATGCATGCCTGCATATCCCCATTCTGCCAGCCCACCGCCGCTTTGGGAGGCTCTCTCTTCTGGAGGAGCATTTCCAGTTCAGAGCCTTCCCATTTGCTACTCCTTGGCACCTCTAGTATTCACCAGGTGCCTAGTGGTGGTTCTGGCGTTCCTACACTGCATGGGCATTTATGTGATCTTATCTGTCAGTCTTCACCATTCATCACCTTTGTATAGGCGAGGTCACATTGTGAACTTTTCATTTATTTTGATGGGCGGAGTCGACGCACCATCGGTGCTGCCCTCGAGGCTGACTCACTGCGTGACGCTCACGGGTTGGCAGTTAGGTGTCGTCAACCCTGCCCTCCCTCTAGTTCTTCGTCTCCCACCATGGAGGTCATACCTCATGGAAGCTCTTCTGCGCAAGAGGCCTGTTGTCTGTTCAAAGCCTTCGGCTCCGTTTTCGCTCGATGTCGACTGAGTAGTATTTCATTTCCTATAATTTCCTGCTGTTTCCGTTGTCCACCACCATTTGATGTCGCCTGGTAAGACTGTTCCTTTTGTTTTATTTTATTTAGCAATGTCGAGTCTTGTTTTGGTTGTTTTTTCTGTAGGTCATATCTCGGTCGGGGGGAGGGCAAGAAAACTTTAAGACGGGATGGTCCTCTATGCGTTGGTTCCTGTGCGGCCGTAAGTAATCAGTCACCGACCAGCATGACCATTGCCTCGAGTGTCTTGGCCCGTTACATGACATGAATTCGTGCGATGTCTGCTTCTCCATGGACCATCGTGTCATCCAGCAACGCCCGTGGAAAGTTGGACGAGCTCCGCCGACTTTCCGGGGACGGGTGCGCACTTGTCGGGCCAAGCCCCGATCTCGCTGCCTTTCCTCCAGGTCCCCTCCTGGTTCTATATGGACCACGGAGGAGGGGGCTTCTGCTCCTAGTAGCCTCGCTATTGCAGAAGCCCCTTCCGCGGTGCAAGAGGCCCAGTCCATCCCCCTTCGGGGATGGGCGAGAGGCACCACATTGGCAGTTGCCCCTTCGGTGGTGAAGGCTCCCCCAGTGTCGTTTTCCTCAGGTCGGAAAGCCTGGGTCTGTCCAGTGCTGTCCTTGACGCCATCTGTTGGTGCCGTCTTGGGCCTCCGTGGGCCCTGATGGTGCCGTTGTCAGCGCCCGGCACAGTCTCTGCTGTTGGTGCCATTCGTGGTGCCGGTGGTGCTGACGGTACCGTAGGAGGCTCTACGGCACTGTCCTTCACTGTTTCTCGCCTCAGTGCCTTTTCGCAGTGCCGTGTCTATCTCTAGTGCCGCTTGTGGCGTCGAGCGAGGACACAGTGCCATGGGGGTTTCCAATCTTGGCGCCTTTTGAGGTGCCAAGAGCGCGGTCAGGGCTGTTGGCGCCATCTCTGGCCTCGGCACCGCTTCTGGCACCGTGGGTCGGGACGGTGCGGTGACAGGCCCCGGCCCCGATGCTGCTGCCATCCTCAGCACCGTGTCTTCTTCACGTGCTGTTCACGGTGCGGTTGAGTGCCTCGGTGCTGATTCTGGTGCAGTCACTCAAACTGGTGCCCCATTCAGTCGGAATGGCAGCGGGCGTCCATGTACTGTCTGGCACAGGACTTTGGTCTCCACCTCCTCGAAGGCGGAATTGGACTCTGAGTCAGATAGGCAGTCTTACTCTTTGGAATTGGCTGCTCACGTTGACACCTTGGTAGTGTCCTCGTCAGACCGGGACCAGTCCCTCTCTGAGGAGTGGAAAGTTGCTTCAGGGTCAGGGGTACTGACCAGCAGGCAGTGGTGCAGGCCACCATTGTTCTGCAGCCTGGCTTTGGAGGATTTTCTGATCCCTCAGTGGTGGTACCCCTCAGGTGGTGTACCTGGATCGTCCAACTTTGGGGCCGATCGGAGCATCCACAGGAGGGGAGGGTGCTGCTCCCTGCATAGTCCCTTCGGGGACTGACCAGGGTTGCTAGCTGCCTAGGCTTGCTTTTTCGAGGAGAAGGGCTCTTTCAGACCTCCGAGGGGTTGAGGGGTAGGGGTTCGATGCGGCAACCCTTTTCTGGGACCCATCCGGGTTCCGGAAGGAGTCGTAGTGTGGACCCCCACCCTTCCTTTTCCGTGTCCTCATGAGAGCCCCATTCTTTGGAGGTAGGGGACTGTCCTTTTGGACTTTCATGGCCCCTGTCACCTCACGGGGGTGAATTCTTCAGGGCGCAACCTAGGCAGTTCCAGTATGGTTGACCAGCTGTCGGTTGTTGAGTTTTCCGGAGCTCCCTCTTCCCTTGGGGCTCCAGATGCACTCTCTAGCCCAGGCGGAGGACAGACGATTCCTGTTGTCGGCTCTGCCACCTCCTCCTGCTCTCCTAGGTATTCTTGGTCCGAGTGGCCCTTTCTCCTGGGAGCAGTTCAGAGCTGTGGCTGTTTAATTTCCCTCTTATGTTAGGGCCATGGACAGGCAGGTTTTTCAGCCTCCCCCTGAGCAGCCAACCTCTGAACCTTTGAGGTCCTCCGATTCTTCTTCCTCCTCTTCAGGAGGAGAGGAACAGTCTGTCCACATCTCCCCAGCTGCTGATCTTGCTGAGAATCAGCGTTTCCTCGTGAGGATGTTGGAGAACCTGCATATCGCCCCACCCACTCAGCACAATCTGGAGCATCCGGCATGTGCCTTTTTGGGCAGTTTCAGTGCGGACACTCTTGTAGTCCGCCGCCCGGCCTGCTCCTTCGAGAGGCATCCGTGCACTTCTGGCAGAGACCCTTTTCCAGAGTCCCAGCCCCATGGGATCTCCGCCAGAGGTATTGTGCCCCACCGGAGTCTCCAGGTAGTCTGCTTCATCTTAGCTCAGGACTGACTCAACTGGGTACTCCCGATGGGCTTCACGCCCTTCACCATGACTGGCCCCCAGATGCAGACTCCATGGATTTTGACTTCTGAGGTAGGAGGACTTTCTACTCGGCACGGTTGCTTCTCTTTATATCTGCACATCAGGCCCATTACGCTACCTATGACAGGTTCTTGTGGTCCAGGCTAGGTAAACTCCTAGCCTCGATGCCTCAAAGAGGAAACCAGACAAGCCATTGCACACTCTGCACATGGCCTGGAACTAGCAAGGCACCAAGCGAGGGCATCTTACGACGCCAACGAGGTAGCTTCCAGGGTCGTAGGGACAGTGATGTACACTAGGCGGACGGCATGGCTGCGTCTCTCCTGGTTGTCGCCCATGGCCCGGCGTAGGGTGATTACCTCCGCTTACCAGAGAACCCACCTTTTCTTCTGTAGGATGAGACTACGTTTGTCGGGGCAACCTCCTGCCCCTCCGGGGGGGTTCAGTCTCACTCTTCTACTCTTTGGCCTCTCCAGACCCGTGAAGGTTCTCGCTCTTGGTGTGCCACCCACTGAGAGTGAAGGGACTTGGTCCTTTAGGGTTAAGGCCCCCTTCGGGGAGCTCGGCACTCATCCAGAGGTGATGAATGGTGAAGATTGACACAGATAAGAGATGAAAATTACGTACTTACGTTAATTATGATCTTTCTGTGTGTCTTCACCATTCATCACAATCCCACCCACCATCCCCCTGGGGCCTCAGTCTCTGGGTCCCCCTCCCTCTTTGTGCTTTCTTCTCCACCCCTTTCCTTTCTGCTGTCAGGAGTGGGGTGACCTTGTGCACATAGGGGGATGTTTTTCTCTAGGGGGAAGAGTGGTCAGGATAGAGGGCACTCCTTCCTCAGTGCCTCGGCTCCACCCCAGTGGGGTGGGGGTTGGTGGTTGCCCTCTCTTTTGTTCTCTTTCCCTCTCTCCCCATCAGCTTTTCCTTTGATTTTCTTGTCCTTTGGACACACACCTCAATTTAGTTTAAAAAACTAGTTTTCTTATACCAAAACTTGATTTTTGGGGGGAAGGGGTATTCCCTGGATCCTGTCTTTTCTTCCAGGATAGCAGATTCTGCTTATGTTGGAGTTATTGCCAATGATTCTGTGCCTTGAATTCTGGCAGTTTAGCCTTCTGGCTACTCCTTCGCAGTTCCTATACAATTTGAAGACGGGTCAAGGTTCCAGGGTATGTCTCCCCCAACATCCTTACTTCTAAATTCTTCTACCCTCCCTTCCTCCTCCGCTTTACTTCCAGAGATTGGGGCCCCTTCCGAATCCCCTTAGTTTTCCAGCTTTATTCTGTCCTCTCAGTAGTTTATTTCTCCTGTTAGTTTGTATATGTTTTCCTTTATGTGTCCCTTGGACTCCCTTGTCTCCCCCCCTTCAACCTTCTTACTCTACGGTGACTCAACTGGTGGGATGGCAGGGTAGATGACACTTAACGGCCAACCCGGGAGTGCCACAGTGTGACCAAAGTGATTTGGGTTCAGCAGGGCAGATCTTATGAGGATTGTCTCTGGGTACTGAACATGTCCTCACTGGAGGTCAGAAAGGAGAGGAGCAACATGATGGAGACCTTCAGGTTAGGAGTTAAAGAGTAAACTGCGAAGAACTATTCAGCAGGAATTGCAGATCAAAAGCAAGTGGACATGAGTGAAAGCTGGCGGGGCTGGTGGGGATTCAGGAGGGATATGAAAAGGTTTTACTTTATGGAGAGTGGTTGAGCCATGGAACAACTTACTGACAGAGGTGGTGAGCACAAAAAGAAAATTTAATGGATTCAAGCACGATTTGGACAGATTAGAGGGCTTAATAGACACAGAGTAGTAGTAAGGCAGTGGTGGGGAGGGGGAAGGTGCACGCCTCATCTTGACAGCAGGTCACGGGGTAGGATGGGGGAATGGTGTAGACTAAATAGACCAGTAATCTTTTTATGAGGACAGTGTCTATATTTCTGTGTACACTGGTGTAAACACTGGCTCCCACGTAACCTGCATGAATTTAAAAAAAATAGTGAGAATGTTGGGAGACTTCTGCAGCACAATGAGTGATAACATGAGTAGCAGGGGTAACTCCTGAAACGGGGTTGAGAAGTTAGTGAGGAAGTCCTTTTTTACAGAGTTGTGGTGGACTGGAACAAACTTCTGAAACTGTGGGAGTATTGAAAGGGTTTTGGGAGAGGCATATGGGAATAGTGTGTAAGGGGGGATACAGAGGACTGACGTGCAAAGTTCCCAAGTTAGACTGAATTGGGCAAACTGGAGGGGCACTAGGGGATTCAAACAACATGTAGTCTTGCTGTATTCTGACTATATGCAGTTAGCCCCAGCACTTGAACTACTCTGGAGAGGAAAGGGTTAACTCTATGCCAAGGCATAGAACGTCGAGCTCGGTTTTCAAACCTCTGTCCCAGGTACTCTTGAGTGTAACCGTCAGATTCTTCACTCCACCTAACTGAGAAGTCGCTCCGGAGAGCCTCTCCTTCACTTAGGTTCTGTCACAGTAAAAATCTGTCGTTTTTTCCTAACCATTTCTTTATTTTCTGTGTTCACATCTCTGTCCCAGTACAGTAAGTGTATTAGTAGGTAGTAGTGTTTTTTGTGAAGAAATTGTTTTCTGTTCGGTTTCTTTCCATTTGGTCTGGTCAGGAACTGAAGTAATTGTCTTTTATCTGTCTTTCAAAAAAAAAAAAGGTTTGTGTGTGGTTTCCGGTATCTATCGGTTCCTGCAAAAAAAGGAAGTGTTTTTTTTTTTTTTTTTTCCAACTGACCCGTGACACAGTCTGAACTGATAGGTTTGGTTAGTTGACTGTCTTGAACGCTGGTAAGGGTGACTTGTGTTATTGAGGCATGTCTGAGAAACCCAAAAAGAAAACCGGGCCCACTGGGTTTCAGCACTGCACTGAATGTGGGGAGGCCTTTGCCAAGGCGGACCCCCACCTCATCTGCGTTTATTGTCTGGGGTTTGACCACCTCAAGGAAGACTGCCAAATCTGCAAGAACTTTCCTAAAGCCACTGCTGAAAAATGTTTAAGTAGGCTAAAGGAAAGGGAGGCGAAAAATCCGTGACCTGGATGGCGAGCCCGTTTGGGTTCCGTTAACCTGAGGGGCGCCCACTGACATGGGCGATACCGGCAAGAGGAGAAATGTATTCCGCGGAATCGTTCCTTGCCAAAAGAGAAAACGAAGTTCGCCGGTTCGATCCTGGTCCCTATGTTCCACTGCCAAACGATAGCCAAATTGATCGCTATTGTGCAGTTAGCCAAGACGGTTCTGACTGAACCGGCACCGTCTCGGGGACGGTCGGTTCGGTCGGACTTACCTACTTCTGACTATGAACCTGAAGCATTTTATGAGGGCAAATGGGAAGGAGACTAAGATGATGAAGATTATGAAGGCCTAGATGAACCTATTGAACCTGACATCTCCCCAGACAGGCGTTCCAACGTGTCTTCTCCCAGGCTTTCTGAGTCCCCCTCCCACTTCTTGTTTTACAGGAAGGTGGCTGAGACTCTTTAGCTCCATGTGGAAGAAGCTGAACAGGATCAGGATGAGCCTGACTATGTTGAGATAATGGATGTTCCAGAGTCCAGAAGGGTGTCTATCCCTCTGCACAAGTCCCTGGGGAAACAGACCCCAAAAATATAACAACTTCCATACCTCCTGTGGACAAGAAGATGGACAGGAGGTATGCTCTGTCAGGTCCTGGAACGGAATTCCTTACCACTCATTGCAGTCATGTTGGGGTAGTGCAAGCTGCAGCCTGTGACAAGGCTCTTATTCCCCTGGCATATCACCCCCAGATAAGGATTCCAGGAAAGTGGATGCCATGGCTAAGAAACTGTACTTGGCATCCTCTTTGGGACTAATGCAATCCAATTACATGGCATATACAGCCAGATACCAGAAGTATATGTGGGATACAATTCTGGAGCTGGCTAAAAATGCCCCTTCCCACCTGGCCAAGGAGCTGGAGCAGGTGGCTGTGGATGGCATCGAAGCTTCTAAGGTCCAGTTACATGCTGCTGTGGACTCTAATGATGTTCATTGTAGAGTTATGGCTACATCTGTTTCCTTGAGGAGATTTGCCTGGCTCAGGTGTACCAGTTTGTCTCAGGATACCCAGACCAAGGTCATGGATTTTCCTGTCACCGGTAACTCTCTGTTTGGGGAGCAAACAGAGACTTACATGAAAAAGATGGACGAGTACAGGACCACATATAGGAGTGCTGCAGCCAAAGACAAACAGACCACTCCTCAAAGACAGCAATCTAGGGCTGGCAGGGGCAGGCCTTTTCAAAGGCCTTTTTACCAGGCCCAGGCTTCCTCTTCTTTTCAGCAGAGGGGATTCTTTAGGGGAAGAGGCAGAAGGAGGATAACAAGGGCTGCATCCTCCTCTCAGTCTAAGCCCCTTGCCAAACAGACACCCTGATGGGTCAGTCGGGGTCGCCTCCCCAATCCCTGTAGGGGGCAGACTGGCTCATTTTTTCCAGGCCTGGAAGTCAATCACTTCAGACAGGTGGGTCCTGGAAGTAGTGAGCCAGGGTCTTGCTCTCAGCTTCAACAGGTTCCCAAGGCTGAGAGCAAAGGCCTTTTGTCCTTCCTCTCCAGAGGAAACACAGGCCTTGGAGACCGATGTCTAATTTCTAGTGCTCCTGCAAGCAGTGGAAAAGGTTCCTCTCATTCACAAGGGAAAATGATTGTATTCCAGGTACTTCCTTACCCTAAAAAAGACAGGGGAGTGGCGACCCATCCTAGATCTATGATACTTAAACAAACAGATATTAAAACCAAAGTTCAAGATGGTGACTCTGGGATTAATTCTTCCCTCTCTGAGGCCAGGAGACTGACTAGCCTCTCTGGATCTCAAGGATGCCTATTTCCACATACCCATCAGGCAGTCCCACAGAAAGTACCTCAGATTCGAACTGCCCTCAGGCCATTATCAGTTCAGAGCAATGTCTTTTGGTCTAACATCTGCTCCAAGGGTATTCACCAAGTGTCTAGCAGTAGTAGTGGCCTTCCTCAGGAAACAAGGCATCTTACTGTTCCCTTATCTGGATGACTGGCCAATAGTAGGCCAGTCCTCAGACCAAGTCAGGTTAGCTCTAAGGGTCACTCAAAACCTTCTAGACTCCCTAGGATTCATCCTAAATCTGGGAAAGTCTATTCTGGAGCCAACCCAGCTTCTCACATTTATAGGAGTGGAGCTGGGCACTGTTCAGGCCAAGGCCTTTCTTCCTTTCTCAAGGGTCCAGTCCCTCATCACTCTGGCTTCCTTTTTTCGTACACTTGTGTCTCGGCCAGCCAGATACTTCTAGCAGCTCCTATGCCACATGGCAGCCTGCACTGCAGTGGTGCAAGGTTTCAGATGAGAGCGATTCAGTTTCATCTAAGAGCCTTTTGGTCTCGGAGAAAAGATCCCCTCTCCAAGTTGATTCCAGTATCTCTAACCTTGGTTCAGGCCCTCCAGTGGTGGCTGGAAGAGGACAATTTGAGGCAAAGGGCTCCCTTCCTTAGTCAGGTTCCCACAGCGATTCTCACCACAGACGCTTCCCTGCTGGAGATGGGGAGTCCATCTGGATCAGCATACTGCTTAGGGAACTTGGTTTTCTCCGGAGTCTCTTCTACACATAAACCTTCTCAAGCTCAGTGCTGTCTTTCTGGCACTCCAGACATTCTCGAACATAATTCAGGGGAAAGTGGTGCAGATCAGGACAGACAACACCACAACCATGTGGTACATCAGCAAACAAGGGGGCACTCGGCCCTCAGCCTTGTGCACTGAGACCATGAAAATATGGTCTCTAGCTTATTCTCTGCAGGCTTCCCTGATTGCTGTGCATCTCCTAGGGAAGGACCATGTACTTGCAGATGCTCTCAGCAGGATTTCCCAAGGTCACCACTTAATGCACCTCCTCTCATTTTCAAATCATTTTCAAGAGATGGGTACTCCAGAGAAAGCTCTGTTTGCAGCCCCAGACAACCACCAGCTCCTCTGTTCTGTTGCACCCCCGGTCTGTTCCTCTAGATGCCTTTCTGTTAGATTGTACCAACAGGTTTCTCTATGCTTTTCCTCTGATATTCAGAGTTCTGGTCAAGATCAGATTCCAGCCTTGCTCAGTGATTCTAGTAGTTCCAGACTGGGCTAGACAACCTTGGTATCCTCTGCTATTGTCACTATCAGTGACAATACCTCTGTGCCTTCCCAGATGGTTCAACCTACTTGTCTCTTCTCAAGGGAGGATTCTGTACCCCAGCCTTCATTCTCTCTGGCTCAAGGCCTGGCTCTTGAAGAGCTAGAATATGCAGGCCTGCATCTCTCTCAATCAGCTCTGGATATCCTTAAGGCTAGTAGAAAGCCTTCCACTAGAAAAACCTATAGTTCTAAATGGAAGAGGTTTGGGTTCTGGTGCTCCCAGAGGCACATTTAGCCAGATTCGGCTGACATTGCCACTGCTTTGGATTATCTAGTGCATCTTAATAGTTTGGGCCTTCGGCCTGCCACCCTCAAGGTGCATTTGGCAGCTGTTTCTGCTTTTATTTCGGCTGGGAAGGGCTCTTCTTTAGCCTCCCATCCAGTTTTCAAAAAAATGTTAATAGGGTTGATTCATATCAATCCTCCCTTCAGGGACCGTACTCCTCTATGGGATCTGAATATCTGTATTGCACAGCTGATACAGCCTCCCTTCAAACCACTTTGCTCAGCTGAGCTCAAATATCTGACTTGGAAAACTATGTTCCTGGTTGCTGTTACTTCTGCCAGGAGATTCAGTGAGTTACAGGCTTTGTCAGTGGAACCTGACTTCATTTCATAGGGATAAGGTGGTCCTTTGTACAAATAGGAAATTCCTCCCTATAGTGGTATCAGACATCCATCTGAACCAATCTGACACTGCCTGTATTTTTTACTGACCACTCCTCCTCTGGAGAGAGGAGATTGCACAGTCTCGATGTAAAGAGGGTTCTGAGTTACTACATAGAATCCGCTAAACCCCATAGAAACGACTGCTCCCAGTTGTTCCTCGCTTATGGAGAGGCGGGTAAAGGTAAACCTGCTACTAAGAGAACCATTGCTCGATGGATTGTCTCTTGTATACAGTTCTGCTATTGAAAATTGGGGAAGGAGCCTCAATCAGGACTGAGGGCTCATTCCACCAGAGGTACAGCTGCTTCGGTTGCAGCTGCCAGGGATATACGCTTAGTGGAAATCTGTAAAGCAGTCACCTGGAAGACTGTTCGCACATTTACCAAGCATTACTCCCTTGACATCCAGTCAAGAAGTGATGCTAGGTTTGGCACAGCAGTACTGCAGAGTCTGTTCCCAAAATAGGTTCTGTAGATCCCTCCTCCTTGGGGGCACTGCTTGGTAGTCTGCATATAGTCAGAATACAGCAAGACTTCATGTTTGAAGAAAAAATTACTCACCTTAGTAATGTTTTTTCTTCTAATGGAGTCTTGCTGTGTTCTGTCCTCCCTCCCTGCCTCCCCTCCTGGAACCTAGTTGTTTTGGGATGTGGGAGGGCAGGTGTAGTGCTGCACCTCAGGAGTGTACTGGGTTGCCTCTTTCTCGAAAGAGGTTTGTTGTTACATTTTATTATTATATATTTTATTACCTACTTGGATTCTTTTTGGGGGTCTCGACTTGAGTCTTTGACCCTATATTTATGTTTATTGCCTTTTGGCAGAAAATTTTAAAACAATTTCTGGGTTGTTAGTCAGTTAGTTTAGTGCTCATAAGAATCTGACAGTTAAACTCAGGAGTACCTGGGATAGAGGTTTGAAATCAGCACTCGAGCTCGTTCTATGCCTTGGCATAGAGTTGACCTTTTCCTCTCTGGAGCAGTTCAAGTGCTGGGGCTAACTGCATATAGTCAGAATAAGGTGAGTAATTAATTTTTTCTCATCTTCCGTCATTTACTGGACTTGTATGGAAATATAGAAAAGGGGTTTCCAGGGGAATGTATCTGACTGTATAATGGGGATAACTGCTCTGTTATAAATTGGGTGTTGAGATACCATTGTGAGACTTTTGCTGCAATTTAGTGTATGGAATTTTTAACAGGAGGAGGAGAGACCAAAGTCGCCTGAAGCTGAGCCTTCTCATAACATAGACTTGAAAGCAGGTGACCATTTGGGAAATGAGTATTCATTACAGGACTGCACGGCTCAAGATGAACAGGTGAGTGTTGTATGTAAAGTGTTTGAAAGTGGGGGGAAAGTCTGCCCCCCCCCCACTACTGCTTCCAGGTGTTTGGTTACGGTTTCTAAACAAACTGCATGCAGTGATAAAGGGCGACTAGCGTTATGGTGCATTCATGTGCAGCCAATCTGGACACCCTGGGACTGACAGCTGGGGCTGTTGCAGGAGTGATGGCTACTTAGAACAACATGCATCACAGAAGCAGTGCACACATAGTGGAAAAATCTATTTCAAATGGGTGGCGCAGAGAAGTCATTCTTCTTTTTCTTATTTTATATATATATATATATATGTGTGTGTGTGTGTGTGTGTGTGTGTGTGTGTGTGTGTATACATATATATATTGTGTATGCATTGTGTGTATATATATATATATATATATATATATATGTGTATATGTGTGTGTGTGTGTATATGTATATGTATATATATATATATATATATATATATATATATATATATATAAAATACGTATATGTATGTGTGTATATATAGAGTTTTTCTTTGTAGGTAGAAAGTGTCACTTTCCCACCGAGGCCCCAGCACACGGCCGTGCGTGCATGTGGAAGCAAGCCGCACACCATGGCACCAACTCAGCTACTTCCTTCCTTGCCACCCTCCGCCACACTATCCCAACGTGGACTCCACCTGGTGGGAGGGAATTAGGAGGCGACAACCCAACACCCCAAGTAGAGGAGAGCAGGCTGCTGGCTGTGCTAAATCCTGCTCCCTCCCCATGCCAGCATCCCAACCTGAGGTCGCTCCCGAACCTGGCCGCTGAAATAGGTAAAGCATCCAGCGCCTCAACCCTCAGTGCCACCGGGCTGGCCCAGAAGTCGCATTCTTGAATTGAAAAGTTCGCTTACACATGGTAAACCTCATAAGATACATAGGCAGGGTTCCCCAACAAAGCTTTGGCTTGCTCCAAGGCTTAGTTGAGCTTTCTGGGGTGCACTCTCGTGCCATCTCTCTATCTCACTTGGTGAAACACTTGGCACAAATGCTTTCCAATTGATTTTTTTTTTTTCTGATGTGAGCACAGCTTCTGTGTTGCAGGTGGTATGGTGCATACCTCGTGGTTCATTTTAAGCTGTTCTCTAAATCCTATTCTGGTAGGCCTGTAGAAAAACGAGGTTCATTGTTAAGTTTTTTTTTTTTTTTTCTAGCAAGTAACTTACTGAAAAATCCAACAGTCTCCCTAAGGTTGGCGTGCTTACTGCATGGCAGGAGCCTTCATGACTAATAAACCTCCACTACCACATTGAGACCTTCAATCAGTCACACAATCAATTTTATTTGTATTTATTTTATTTATTTAGTTTTTGTTGATCGGGTAAGTGCACTAGACAAATCCTGCCTATTTTCAGGCACGACCCAGTGGGAGGGTGATACAGATGAATGCCAACTGATCTTGAACCAGATTAAACTGAAAGATATGTGAGCCCAAATGCCCATTTTCACAAACGTCCAGTCAGTCTGACCTTATTGATCTTCAGGAAGGAGAACAGAGAATCTGTCTTTGATCACTTTGGGCCTTGCGGTACCTAGAGCTAGTGACCTCCTTTACTCTGAGTAATGTGGCCCCCAGAGGCAGTAAACTCTTCACTCTGGGTCATTGGCCCCTAGAGCCAATGACCTCCTTCACTCTGGGTAATGTGGTCCCTACAGACACTAGTTCCCGTCACTGTGGATAATGTGGTGCCTAGAGGCAGTGACCTCCTTCACTCTGGGTAATGTGGTCCCTACAGACACTAGTCCCCTTCACTCTTGGTAGTATAGTCCCTAGAGACAGTGGCCTCCTTCACCCTGGGCTTTGTAGCCCCCTAGAGACACTAGTCCCCTTCTGTATGTGTAATGTGGCTGCTAGAGGCACCAGTCCTCTTCACTGTGGGTAATGTGGCTGCTAGAGGCACCAGTCCTCTTCACTGTGGGTAATGTGGCTGCTAGAGGCACCAGTCCTCTTCACTGTGGGTAATTTGGCCCCTAAAGGCAGTGATCTCCTTCACTGTTGGTAATGTGGGCACTAGTAAGTAAGTAAGTAAAACTTAATCTGTTGACCGCCCATCCCCTGGGGCTTGGGCGCTGTACAAAGGTCAGGACTATACATATTTAGAGCCATTTAAAATCTAGATTCTCTAAATAACCATTACACTGATAATAAATAGACTAAATAAAGTTCAGTAAATTAAGTCATATAGTCAGTTAGCTAATGACAGGTCTGAGTAGCAGCCAGTATGAGGAGCCTTACTACACTCCAAAGGCCTCCCTGAATAGGTGTGACTGCAGACCCCTTGTAAAGACCTCCAGCGAGGGGGCCTCCCTCAAATATTTTGGAAGTGAGTTCCACTGGGCTGGTCCAGCCACCTCAAATAAATGATCAGATGATTTGAGCCGTGCCCTGGGAACTGCTTGGAGGCCCACTCGAAGGAGCGGAGAGGGCACTGGGTGTGATAAGGAGTCAGGAGGTTATTCCTATTGCCAGGGCCCAGCTCATATAGGGTTCTATAGGTCATTAAATCAACCATGAAGGTGATTTTGCCACCTCCCCAGCAGCTAGTGCAGGTCACGCAGGACTGGGGTCACATGGCAGGACATCGGGAGGCCCGTCAGCAGTCTGGCCACTGCATTCTGCACTAGCTGCAGGCAACATAGGACCCCTCAATTTACTCAAAGGTAAAGAGTGTTACAGTAGTAGAGTCTGGAAGTCACAAAAGCATGAACTAGTAAAGGCATTTCATCAGACAGGATCAAGGCTTTAATCCGGACGATTTTCCTGAGATAAGCACTCTGGACAGCAGATGACACCTGAGCCTCAGGTATTGGCCTGTCATCCAGAATGACCCACAGATTCTCTAGCTTAGCAGAGGCAGCTAGTGGAGAGGATCCAGGCCACTAGAGACAGTAGCCTCCTTCAGTCTGGATAATGTGGCCCTTAGATACAGTAGTCGCCTTCACTCTGGGCTCTGTGGCCTCTGGAGATACTACTCCCCTTCCCTCTAGGCACTGTGACCTTAAAACCAGTGGCTTCCTTTAGTCCTACATAAACACATGTAATTTGTCAGCAGATGAGGACCGCCTGGCCCATCTAGTGTGCCCATTTTGTCTACCTTTAATTTATGCTGCACACCGTAGTTGATCTGCAGCTTTCCTACTCTTCCCTTTTTCTAGTGTTTCCTTATGTGTGCCCTATGGATTTTTGAATTCCTCCACCGGTTTTGCCCCTACCACTCCTGCGGCGTGGCTGTTCCAAGCATCCACCACCCTCTCTGTAAAGAAATACTTCCTCACATTACCCTTGATTCTTCCTCCCTCCAACTTCATCTCATGTCCCCTAGTTCTTGTCTATCTTTTTTCCTGAAAGATGCTACCCTCCTGTACCTTATTGATCCCTTTAAGGTATGTATACATTTCTATCATGTTCCCCCTCTGTCTTCGCATCTTTAGAGAATATATATTGAGGTTGTTCAGCCTCTCCTCATATGATTTCTGGTGCAGCCCTTGTACCATTTTTGTAGCCCTTCTTTGGACTGCCTCCACTCTATGTCCATCTTGAGATGTGGCCTCCAAAATCGAACACTGTACTCCAGAAGAGTTCTAACTAATGATATGTATAGTGGCATCACCACCTCCTTTTTTCTGCTTGTGATGCCTCTCCCTATGCACCCCACCATTCCACTGGCCCTTCTAACTGCCATTCTCGCACTGTCCAGCCACCTTTAGATGCTCAGATATAATTATTCCTAGATCCCTCTCCTGTTTGGTGGCGGACAGTACTCCTCCCTCCCCCCCCGTACTCCTCTCTCGGGTTCCCGTGACCTAAGTGCATAATTTTGCACTTCTTTGCATTGAGTCTCAGCTGCCATACATTTGACTAATCCTACAGCTTGCTGAGGGCCCTTCTTATTTTTTCCACCCACCCCTGGTATTGGGGTCCTTAGAGACACCATTCCCCTTCACTCTGGGCACTGTGGCCTGTATAGATTCTGATCCCCCTTCACTCTGTGTTCTGTGACATTACAGCAGCCTCCTTTACTCTGGGCACTTCGGCCTTTTGAGGCACTGACTGCCTTCATGCTGTGTTGTATGACCCTGAGACAGTGCCCCCATATGCTCTGTTCTGTGTACCATACAGAGACTAACCCCACCTTTCACTCTAAACTATACGAGTCTTGGAGATACTGACTCCCTTCAGTCTGGACCCTGTGGCCCCTCTGAGCTCTGTGGCAGTCAATTAAAGGAGCTGGAGCTCCAAGCCATGAGAACCAACACTGTTCCTACAGGATATCGAAGACAATAGTGTAAGGGCTTCATTCCAGGTAACGACCCTCAGTTAGAAATGAGGAAGGTCAACTCCAGCATGAGCAGCAAGAGACTAAATTAAATCAGGCATACATAACAATCTCGAGGAGGAGCCAGTGTAAAACGACAAATCAGAGAAGTGTAAGAAGAAAAATTGGAGAAGTAGGCATTGAAAGCATTATTAATGGTAACCAGGTTTATGCAATGCACACCATTTAGGATTATATCTTTCAGAGGTTCACTACTGTTTAATCTCATAAACTGTGGGGTCACCAGCCCAAAGTATTACGATAATTGCTACAGTAAGCACTCTTTCTTACTCAAATAGCCTTGTTGTGGGAGTTCTCCAGCTTCCTATATTATTCCAGGTAAGGGAGAAGGCATTGAAACTAGACAAGCATTTGTCCCTAGTTTTGATTAGGGATAACAGTTCTATGTTAATCTGCTTGGATGAGGTCCCCTTATTCTTTCCGATAGCAGTGAAGAGCTAAATCATGGAGAATTCGGTTAAAAAGAATGATGATCATCGTATTAGTAGCCTTCACTAGCTAAAACCAATCTATAAGGGAGAGCTTAGCTGTGGTTATCAGGATTTACTTTTGAAAAGCCCCTTCGCTGACTTGCCCTAAGAGGATGCTTGGAGGAGTGAGTCCTTGGGGAGGATCGCTGACAGAATCAGGGAAAACCCTGACACAGTTGATCCCATCATTTCTGTTGGTGAGGATCCAGTCCGGGTATGACCACCACCTTTGCTAGAAGATCTGGTAGACTGAGAGGTCTTGTTAGATTCTGTTTTCTAATAAGGGATTAAAAGGTTTTTGTTTTACACACAAGCCTATCAAGATTTGGATCTCCCAAAAATATTAATTTATCATTCATACCATATAAACCAACATGGTCAGTTATGTGACAGGCTAGAAATACCACTACTGTGAGGACTATAGACACAGATAAAATGAAGTTTTTTTTTTTGTGTTACCTAGCAAAAGTACAGATTGAGGTAATTCATGTGGAGATTTTGCTGAAGAGTTAAGGTTTAGGGTAGATGGGTTAAGATTGCTGTTAAAGTGTATTTAGAGTCCCCACCCCAGCACCTTTTTTAGAGGGTGAATGATCAAGCCTCATGAAGTTAAAGCCAGGAAGTGAACAGAGTCAGGAATATGAGGCCTCAACTCACTGATACCCTGAATGTCTTTGAGTGTATCACGAGATGTGGCCCATGTTGGGGCTCGGAGGTATCATACCAAGGATATCAAGATTGCCTTGCTATTTCCAAGGTACAGCAAAGAGGCAGGGCTTTGCCACTCTACGGAGCTGTGTGGGTGACATTGGGTAACCTCTTGGTATGTTCCGACAGCAGGGGAGGGTAGTGATCTGTAGAGTCATTATGGGGGAGGACCATGTGAATGAAGAGACTAACCCGTCACCTTGTTATATAGTGCTGCTCTATCATCTGCATTTTTCTCTTTGGCATTGATGAGCTTGTCCTTTTGGTCTTTGGATCTTTAAAGTAGGAGGTCACCTGATTTAAGTACTGGACTAGAGAGTAAGTCCCCTGGTGGAATGGGCTGAAGGGCAGCCACCTCCACCTCCCTTCCAAGGGCCAGACGGGTAAGTAAACCAGTAATCTTCCTGGGCTAAAAGTCTTCACCATTCATTCATACTAATGGGAGTATGCCAGAGGCACTAGGACCCAGCAGGAGCCAAAAATCTTCAGGAGGGCCGGTGCCAAGGTAGGACCGCACATGCGTGGCACCGTGAGGCTGGCTTGCACCTGTATGGGCTATTTCGGCGTCTACCATTGAACCGCCTCAGTTCATTTTCTCCCGCCAAGTGCGCTTCAGTGACGATGTCGCTTGTCCGCAGGGACTCAAACATCTCGTCTATATGACAACAGCTTTTAGTTGTTCAGGTCTTTAATTTTATATGCTTTTCTTGTTTTTAAAAAAAAAAAGGAAGATTTCTCTCAGCCCCGCCCATCGACAGTCGGCCTTGGATGGTCTCGGTTATGGCAGGGATTGTTCTTCAGAAAGCTGCTCCAGCAGCGGGGCGGTGTCCGGTCCGCCGCCCTCTCCGGAGAGGGAGTCCGACCACCGGCAGTACGGTATCTAGGAGGGGGAACAGTCCTCCCATACACGCAAAGAAGCGGGCCTGTTCTCGATCCAGGTTGGGAACCTGGTGCCACTTGAACTCAAGCTCTTCCTGTTGGAAGAGGAAGAAATGGCACCCCTTGAGGTCACCCTCTGGTATGTCTGTCAGGGAGTCACTGGTAGTCGAGAACCCTCAGAGTTTCTCAGTGGCTTCTGCTCTCGACGGCCTGGACTCTCATCACCAGGGCCCTCCAAACAACATGAAGTCTTGCTGTACTCTGACTATATGCAGTTAGCCTTCCCAGTTGAACTGCCCCAGGGATGGAAGAGTTAACTCTGTGCAAATGCATAGAACGTTGAGCTTATACTCTGTTTTCAAACCCTGTCCTTGGTTCATGCTATGTAACAGCCAGATTCTTTACTCCACCTGCTGGTGGAGTCACTTCGAAGATTTCTTCCCGCTCACTTCGGTTAAAGTGTTAGTTTTTCCACAGTTTCGTCAAACTGAGTTGGATTTTTCAGTTCTTCCCTCGATACAGGTTAGGCTAGACTAGACTAGGTTGTGTATATATATATCCCATAGGACTCCTGCAGATTTTGGTTGGCGACTGCTGTCGCCCTCCGTCTGCAGATATTTCCTACACTGAACAAATTACAACTGAAATTTCCCATCTTGCCAATAATGGTACAGTTCTTATCTTGGGCGACTTTAATTTTCCATCTGTTAACTGGATCTAACCAGCATGATATACAGCTACTCTCAACAATAATCGATCTTGGTCTCACCCAACTAGTCAAGGAGCCAACCCGTGGTGAAAATCCACTCGACTTAGTAATAACTAAACCTATGTATCACTGAACCCCTATGTAATAGTGACCACATGTCTATTTTATTTTCATTACCCCTAAAAGTTCATATCTTAAAAAAAAAAAAAAAAAAAAATTGTACAGCTTCTTGCTGTGGCAGAGGGAGGTAGCAGTTGAAGTTTGAAATTGTGGTGAGGTCCTGGAAAGCTAACTTTGTCATAAGTTTCTGTAAGTTTTTATTGTTTGTAAGTTGTGTTTTAAAATTGGCCTAACTCCTTAAGAACTTTCTGGAAAGCTCTCCCACCCATGCCTTGCATTTGCCTTTCTTAAATACAGAAGAGTCACTGGGGGTTGAGCTTAAAGGCTGGGACGGAGGAACTTAGGGAGTTGCAAACTTCCCCTGTGAGCAAACTCTTAAGGCTAATGGGGGGGGAAGTTCAGCCACTCAAGTGTTGAAAGTTTAAAAGTCTAGTGGGGAACTTGGTGGCTCACCCAAGGAAACCCTACTTGGAGGGGGATGGGACCACATGTCATTAGGGCCGGCATCTTTGGGAGGGTGGTGGGGTGCACAGGGTGTGGTGCAGCCATGATACTGGACTGGGCTTGGAAGTTCAGTGGTTGCCCAGTGTGCTACCAGCTGGCACAGCTTAGGGAGGAGATTGAGGGGCTTAGGAGACAGGTGGGGGAAAGGGGGAGGTGTGGTTGGGGAATAGGGCAGGGTCTTTCCCACAGGATTGCACCAAACACTAGGAGTGGGGGCATAGGGAAAGGAGTGCAGGAGAGTACTCTGGGGTCGCATAGGGACCCTGGCAGATGGGGCCCACAAGGAGGATACTACGAAGGAAGCTGGCAGGTAACTGGGGACCCTCACAGACTGGGGCCAAAGGGAGGACATTCTCAGGGTTGTAGGTAGATGGCTGAGGCTGGACAGAAGGAAGAAATGGGGGGGAGGTGGATCGGACCTTAAGCTCAGTAACCGCTTCAGTTTTTTTCTTCTGCTTGAGGATGAGGGGGTGATGTAGCCATGACAGGGACGGTTAGAGATGGAAAGGGAGTAAGGCAGGAGGTGGGGGCTGGATAGCGGGAGGAACAGAAGGGAACTTGGAATGCGGGAAAACGGGGGGGGGGAGCAGGGGATCAGAGCGGGAGGATGAGGGGTAGAGGGAGGAAAGCACAAGGAAAAGGACCAGTTGGTAGGAAAGGGCAAGGAGAAGGACCAAAAGTACAAGGAGGATACAGTAAAGGGAGCTGAGGGTTTAGGCCAGGGGAGCACGACAGGCAAGGAGGGGCTGAACAGAGACTGGAAGGAAGAGAGGTCAAGCCAAGCTAGTTTAGCAGATGGGGGGGGGACCAGTCGTGAGCAGTAACGGTGGGGTAGCGAGGTACAGAAGGATACTCAGGAGGACAAGGGGCATAGGATCGTAGGGAAGGGGGTGGCCAGGTTAAATAAGGAGGGCATGGCAGGTGGCACCCAGATAGAGGGAGGAGCAAGGAGCCGGCTGGGGAGGGGCCGGTAGAAAGGATGAGGACATGGAAGGGGAATGGAGGAAAAGGGGCGTGAGAGTGCTCCTATTGGGTGATTCCATGATCAGGGGGATCAAATGGGATGGGGGGGGGAGAAGCCTGCCCGGTTAGAACAAAGTGCTTCCCTGGACTAACTGTGCAGAGGGTCAAGCATGAGGTATATCAGCTGGCAAAGGATTGTGGAGGTTCCCCGGGCATACTGGCCCACCTGGGTACCAATGACATTGAGAGAAATGGTGAGCTAGAGATACAGGCAAGGTTCAGGGAGCTTGCCAGGGTTTGTCATGATATAGGATACGCAATTTCCTTCTCAGAAATCCTGTTGATGCCAAGGGCTAGTGGGGAACACAAGAGGAAGATTAGGGTGATAAACCAGTGGCTCAGGGAGTGGTTTGGGGCCAGAGGGTATGGGTTGATTGAGGGGGGGGATTAGGGGAAGACCTAGGAGGATAAGGGACTGTATGCTAGAGATAGGCTTCATCTCAATTCGGAGGGGAAGAAAATCCTTAAGTTGAAAATAGAGTGTTCATTGGAGAAAGGTGGGGTTTAAATTTGTGAAGGGGGAGGGATGGGAGAAAAGGCTGTCGAGGGGGGTCCGATAAAGGAGGGACTCTGTCTCTATCCTCTTGGGGAGCTGGAGGAATGCAGGAAAAGGCCGACTGGTAAGGTGCGGATCGGGGAAGACAGAATCCCCACAAGAACACGAGTGGGGAACTGGAAGTATAGGGAAAGGGTGGAAGGTAGTCCTGCTAAATGCCAGGAGCTTGGGCAATAAAATGCCTGAGCTCCAGACGATGCTAACTGAGGGAGAGGTGGATGTGGCAGCGGTCACTGAGACCTGGGCCACTGCAGGGCACGACTGGGACCTGAACCTGGAGGGTTACACCATGTTCAGGAAGGACGGGGGGGAGGAGGGGTAGCAATAATAGTAAAAAAAAAAAATGCATTGCCATAGGAGGAGGTGGAGGGAATTGTGGAGGCAATTTGGGTCACCTTGATAACAAGGGGGGGGGCAAGAGAGTAAAAATAGGAGTGGTGTATAGACCCCCTGTGCTGGCGGAGGAGCTGGAGGAGAGTCTGGTGGCAGAGGTTGGGAGACTCTGCAGATTGGGAAGGGGAAGGGTGGTGGTGTTGGGGGACTTAAACATGCCAGGAACAGACTGGGAGACTGTGACATCCTCGGTGGCCAGGGAACAGACGTTGTTGGATGTCTTTCAGGACGCGTTCCTAACTCTGCAAGTGTTGGAACCGACCAGGGAGGCGCGGATACTGGATGTGGTCCTGGCAGACAGTGACCAGATTGGGGGCCTGGAGGTAAGGGACCTGTTGGCGCGGAGTGACCATGCCACGGTCTGGTTCTGCCTGAACTTAGGAGGGGTAGAAGGCTGCACAAAGACTGAGGTAACTGACTTCAGGGGGGCGGATTTCAAGGAAATGGGAAGGATCCTTAAGGAGCACTTGGTTGGGATTGGGCCAGACATGGACGCTGACAGTAGGTGGGAAATCATCAGGAGGGGGGTGCAGGATGCTACTAGCACCTGTGCAAGAGTAAGACAAAAATGCAGTAGGGCCCGACAACCCTGCTGGTGGACCAGGGAGGTTCAGGAGGTGGTGAGGGGAAAGAAGGCAGCCTATAGGCAATTCAAGTGCTCAAGGAGTGAAAGGGACCGAGGGGAGTACGAGCTGATGGCCAGAAGGGCCACTAGGGTGGTGAGGGCAGCTAAGGCAATGAAGGAGCAGAACCTGGCCAGAGAAATTAGGAGAGGGAACAAGGGGTTCTTTAGATACATTGGGGGAACAAAGGGTGAAGAGGCAGATTAGCAGGATTAAAACAGGGGAGGTATGGGCACAGGACCCGGGGGAGCAGGCTGAGGTACTAAATGAGTACTTCGCCTCAGTTTTCACCAAGGAAAATGGGGGCTGCATCATACATGGCAGAAGATGGTGAAACTGAGGAGGGGACCATTACCGATTGGCAGGTGTGGGGAGGTGGGGCATCACTGGCAGGTGGGGGGAAGGCAAAGCAGGGGGACGAGGTAGCGGAGGTGGAAATCGGGACAGAGTGAGGGAGGGACGCCCTCAGGTCCCTTAAGATGGAGAAAGTACCAGGGCCAGATAAATTACATCTGAGTGCTGAAGGAACTGGCGGATGTCCTGGCGAAACCCCTGGTGGAGCTCTTCAGCATCTCTCTGAGGACAGGGTGGGTGCCCCAGGACTGGAAGGTGGCACATATGGTGCCTGTCCACAAGGGGGGGGTCGAGGGAGGTGGCAGGGAACTACAGGCCTGTTAGCCTGACATCGGTGGTGGGCAAGGTGATGGAGGGCATTGTCAAGGAGAGACTTGGGGGGACCTGGAAAAGTTAGGGTGCCTGGACGATAGCATGGATTCGTCCCGGGGAAATTGTGTCAGACAAACCTTGTGGAGTTCTATGACTGGGTGACAAGTGCCTTGGACCTGGGTAGACCAGTGGGCGTCCTCTTTCTTGACTTCAGCAAGGCGTTTGACTCTGTTCCTCATGGGGGCCTGTTAGATAATGTGGGAGAAATGGGGGTTGGGAACCAGATAATCAGATGGATAGGAAATTGGCTCCAGAACCGGACTCAGAGGGTCGTGGTTTGAGGGATAGTCTCATCCCCAGGGAGGGTCATTAGTGGAGTCCCTCAGGGATTGGTCCATGGGCCCCTCCTATTGAACGTCTGTGTCTCTGACATAAGGAAGGGTATCAGGAGTGAGATGAGTCTCTTTGCAGATGACTCAAAACAGGGGGCAGTGGTGGATGGGGAGGAGGGTAGGGTGGCCTTACAGGGGGACCTGGAGGCTCTGGAAAGGTGGTCTAGAAAGTGGAAGCTGAGGTTCAGTGCAGGAAAATGCAAGGTACTGCACCTGGGAACCAGAAACCCGGGCCAAGTGTACACCCGGGGGGGGGGATGCTACAAGTCTCAGTGGCTGAGAGGGACCTGGGGTGGTGGTGGATGTCAAGATGAACAGCTCTGAGACTTGTAGGAGGGCAGCGGCAAAGGCCAACAGGATGCTTGGATGCATCGCTAGGGGGCTCACCTCCAGAAGGAGGGAAGTGATACTCCCACTGTTGGTGAGGCCGCACCTTGAGTACTGTGTGCAGTTTTGGAGGCCACATTTAAAGAGGGACATTGAACTCCTGGAGAGGGTCCAGAGGAGGGCAACCAAAATGATTTGGGGCTTGGGGATAGGACCTATGGGAAGAGGCTCAAGAGCTAAATGTGTACACATTGGAAGAGAGAAGGACCAGGGGAACATTATAGCGGTCTTCAGGTACATGAAGGGGGTAAATGGGAGGAGCAGTCAGGGTGCTCGAAAGAAGATGGGGGGCAACTAGAGGGCATGGGTGGAAGCTGGAGGGGATTCAGGGAGAAAGGAGGAGGTGCTACTTGACTGAGAGGGTGGTGGATCCATGGAATGTGCTGCCCAGGGGGCTGGTGGAGGCAGACACGGTGGAGAGGTTCAAGAGGGGGTGGGATAGGTACAGGGGAAGGGTTCTGGAAGCAAAAACCAGTGCAGCGAGAATATCCGGGACTGAGAAGGGAGAAGCCAGAGAGGGAGAAGGGTGCAGCAAGGTCAGCTCCCAGGGTGGGGGCTGACCAGAAGAGCAGACACGAAAGACCGTTAGGCCTATTCTGCTGGCATTTTAGTATGTTAGTATGTTAGACAATATGATAAAGCAGATTTTCAACAGATTAATAATCATTTTGGGACTACTCCATGGGACCATATCCTTCTTCCCCTCAACATTGAAGATTCTTGGACAACCTTTAAGCAGATATTACACGATTTAGAACATCAGTATATCCCCGAGAAAAGGAAATACAACAATAAAGGAAAAATGCCAGCATGGTATAATCAATCTATCAAAAAGTTGAGGGCTACCAAGCAGAAACTATTTTCACAATTAAAGGCATGTCCAATAGCTCAAGAAGGTGAAATTCTTGATGAGTACATGGCAGTAGTTAAGGATTTTAAAAAGCAAATCATTCTAGCCAAACAGAATCTTGAATTCTGTATTGCTCATACCAAGGACTCTCACAAATCTCTCTTCTTCTACTTAAAACGGAAAAAAGGGGAATACAAGAACTGTGGGACCACTGATTAAAGATAACATCACTGTTACCTCCGACATGGAGACAGCCAATGAATTCAACAAATACTTTAGCTCTGTATTTGAACAGGACACCCTTAGCACATCTATTTTAAATTTACCTAACTTTTTCAGCTCCTTTTTTCACTTCAGGAAATCAAGGAACTGTTAAGTACTTTGAGAAAAATAACAAGTCCAGGACTAGACAGTATTAATCCCAGATTCATATTGGGAACAATTGATACCATTGCCCTCCCACTTACTGTTATTTTTAATAAATCCCTCCATGAATCCAAAATACCATCTGACTGGTTAACAGCTATAGTTGTGCCAATATTCAAACAAGGTACCCACTCTAAAACTGAACATTTTTAGACCAGTTAGCCTAACTTCAATACCCTGTAAACTAATGGAGGAAAAAAAAAATGTAACTATTAATAGAAGCTGAAATGAAATCATTGAACATCATAGATTCCACACAGCATGTGTTTAAAACAGGTTTTTCCTGTACAACCAACTTAATCTCTTTTTATAATATCATGAGTAAAAATCTTAACTCCAATATTCCAGTTGACGTCATTTTACTAGATTACAGCAAGGCGTTTGATAAAGTTTCACATAACTTATTAGCGACCAAATTTATTAAACTTGGATTCTCAGCACAACTAGTTCAATGGGTTTATAACTGGCTAAATGGTAGAATGTAGAGAGTAAGGGTAAATAACGAATTTTCAGACATAGTTAATATAACTAGCGGCGTCCCCCAGGGCTCCATTCTGGGACCAACACTCTTCAACATCTTTATTAGTGATATGATAATTTCATCAAAAAATACTATTGTTAAATTTGCAGACGATACTAAACTGGGGGGCTGTGTTGATAATATGATCAACAAAAAACAGTTAAAAACAGATTTGGCCACCATTGAACACTGGGCAGTAACAAATAATTTTTTCATCGTATCCAAATGTGCAGTATTGCACTTGGGTAGAAATAATCCCGAACAGACATACTTGTTAAATGGCATTAGAATCAAAGATTCCAGCGTAGAAAAAGATTTGGGAATATTAATAACAAACTATCGTTTTCGGAACACTGTAACAAAATACAAATCGAACTAATGCTCTTCTCCGTAGAATAAATTCTACCTTAATTTCTAAATCTTAAGAATGTATTATGACCTTGTATAGGTCTCATGCTAGACCATACACAGTCTATGGTTCATCCCTCTGGGATACTTAATCTCTGATATAAAGAGAATACAGCAGATTCAATGTAGGGCAACAAAACTAGTCCCTCATCTTGCTCCCTTAGACTATGAAGAAAGGCTGAGACTCACAGGATTATTTTCGCTTAAATCAGGAAGACTAAGAGGTGACCTTCTTCAACTCTTTAAAATAATTCAGAATCCAACCTCAGTGGTTCAGTGTGGAATATCTTTTACCCCTAGAAAAATTGTGGCTAGATGCCACAATAAACAGCTTGTAATCGAAAGATCATGAACTAATAAAAGACCATCCTTTTTTACTGTTCGATCCCCAGAGTATGGAATTCTCTACCACAAGATATTATAGACTGTACATAAATAAATACTTTTAAAAAGAAACTAGATAAATGGTTGCTGAAATAATAGGAAAGGGGAAATACAGAGTCATAACAATTACTTGTTCCGCTTGTGTGGAGGACAATCCCAGTGGGCTACGGCCCCCTTTTGTCCATTTAACCAAGTAACACTTCAGTTTCAGTAAGTTTTTTGTTTTTCCTTTTGGTTCGCATAACCGAGAGGAGACTGAGGAAATGTTCTTTATTTTGAGGTTAAGTTTTAGTTGTAAAATTTTAGTTTGGGATCTGGTGGTTTTCGGTTAAAAAAAAAAAAAAAAATGTTCTCATTTTTATTTTTTCAATCAACCATTGAACCGGTCGTTAACCGAAAACTATTTTTAGTTACTCAGGCCTGACCGCCACAAAAGGGTAACTTGGCTCATCAGTGCTCATCATGTCAGAGAAACCCAAGAAGAAGACCAGTCCCACTGGGTTTCAGCCCTGCACAGAGTGTGGGGAAGCGTCTGCCAAGGCTAAGCCCCACCTTATCTGTGTTTACTGTCTGGGGTTTGACCACCTGAAAACAGACTGCCAAATTTGTAAAAACTTTCCTAAAGCCACGCTGGATAAGCGTTCGTCTAGGCTTAAGGAAAGAATGGCTGAACAATCCACTGATCTGGATGGCCGTTCTGGTTCGGCTCCTGAGGGTGTTGGGGAACTGGAGGAGGAGGAGGTACTTTCTGACCAGGGTCTTACCTCCTTGACCAGAAGGAAGACAGATACCAAGGAGTCTGTACCTGCGAAAAAGGAAAGAAAATCCACCGATTCGGAGCCAATGGTTGCGGCTCCAACCGCGTAAGAGATTGCTAAAGTGATACGAATTACACAGTCTTTACGGACTGGTTCAAGTGAACAGAGACCAGGTCAAAAACCACATACTTCGGTTCAGTCACCTGCTGGTTCGCTTCCCACTGGTTCATACAATCCAGAGGCTTACTATGAGCTTCAGTGGGAGGGTGAAGAAGAGGAGGAGGAAGAATATTTGGGTGAACCCATCAAGCCTGATATTTCCCCTGATAGACCAGAGTCTGTTTCTCTTCCTAGACAGCCTGGGGAATCCTCTTTTCATTATTTATTCTTTAAAAAGGTTGCTGATACTTTACAGCTGCCTACTCTGGAGGCAGCTGAGGAAGAGGAGGAGCCAGACTTCATCGAAATGATGGATGTTCCTGACACTGAGACTTTCAGTACCTCTGCACAAGTCTCTTAAGAAACAAACAACATTGTGTAGATGCCAACCTCCATCCCTTCTGTGGATAAAAGGATGGATAAGAGGTATAGGCTGTCTGGCAATGGTATAGAGTTCTTGTATAATCACTGTAGCCATGTACGGGTTGTTCAGGCTGCTGCCTGTGATAAGGCTGGTATTCTCCTGGCTTCACACCTTCCTGAAAAGGCCTCTCGAAAGATTCATGCCATGGCCAAGAAGCAGTACTTGGCTGCTTCACTGGTTATTAGGCAAGCTTCCTACATGGCATATGTGTCCAGATATCAGAAACACAGGTGGGAGTCTGTTTTGGAGTTGGCTAAGAATGCTTCACCTCAGTTGGACAGGGATCTGGAACAAGTAGTCAAGGATGGCATTGAAGCTTCTGAAGTTCAGTTTCATTCAGCTGTAGATTCAAATGATGTATTCTCTAGGGTTATGGCTACTGCAGTCTCATTAAGAAGATATTTTTGGCTTAGATGTATCTGTCTTTCCCAGGATATTCAATCAAAAGCTATGGATTTCTCTGTTGCCCAGAATTCTCTGTTTGGGGAGCAAACTGGCATACATGAGAAAAATGGATGAGTACAAGGTGACATAAGAGTGCAGCTGCTAAGAAAAAGGCTGCAGCTCCACAGAAGCAGCAAGCTAAGCCAGGCCGAGGCAGGCCTTATCAGAGGCCTTTCTACCAGGCATTCCCTGCGTACCAGCAGCCAAGAGGGTATTTCAGGGGTAGCGGCAGGAGAGGTGTAAGCGGGGCTGCATTCAACTCTCAGTCTAGGACTCCTGCCAAGCAGACATCCTGATGTGTCAGTCAGGGCTGCCTCCCCATTGCCAGTAGGGGGCAGGCTGGCTCACTATTTCCAGGCTTGGCAAGCCATTACCACAGACAAGTGGGGTCCTGGAAGTAGTGAGCCAGGGACTTGCCAAAAGTTTCAAACAGTTTCTAAGAACAAGAGCAAGGACATTCAAACCTGCCAGCAGTTCAGAGACAACTCTTCTGGAAGCAGAGGTTACCACACTTCTGGAATATACAGCTGTGGAATGTGTTACTTCTCTTCACAAAGGAAAAGGGTTGTACTCAAAATATTTCCCTTCCCTAAAGAAAATTGGGGAGTGGCATCCCATTCTAGATCTGAGGTATCTCAACAAGCATCTCACAAAGCCATAATTCAAGACGATTACCCTAACCATGATCCTTCCTACCCTCAGGCAACGAGATTGGTTTGGTTCCATGGATCTCAAAGATGCTTATTTCCATATTTCAATCAGACATTTTCACAGAGAGTACCTAAGGTTCAGATTGCTCTCGGGCCACTATCAGTTCAGAGCAATGCCCTTTGGTCTTACCTTCGCCCCCAGAGCATTCACAAAATGCCTGGCAGTGGTTGTAACTCACTTGAGAAGGTAAGGAGTGGCTGTGTTTCCCTACCTGGACAACTGACTAGTCATGGGCCACTCTCCCAACAGGTAAGGTGGGCCTTGGGTCTGGTGCAGGATACCCTTGTATCCTTAGGGTTCCTGGTAAACCTAAAGAAGTCTGTGCTGGAACCGGTCCAGATCTTGGATTTCATAGGAGCAGAACTGGACACAATTCAAGCAAAGGCTCTCATGCCAGTTGGAAGGGCAGACACCCTCATACAGCTGGCACACTCTTTTCACCTACATGTGTCTCGTCCAGCAAGACACTTTTCTCCAGCTCCTGGGACACATAGCAGCATCCACAGCAGTGGTTCCAGGAGTCAGGTTTCAGATGAGGGATATTCAGTTTCACCTCCGGTCCTTTTGGTCCCAGAGAAGGGATCCCCTGTCCAAGCTGATCCCAGTGACAGACACCTCGTTACTGGCATTACAGTGGTTGAAGGACAAGGACAACCTCAGGGAGGGTGTGCCATTCCTCCATAAATGTCCTACAGTGGTTCTGACCACGGATGCTTCCCACCTGGGGTGGGGAGCTCATTTAGGGGACCACACTGCTCATGGGACATGGTCTCAACAGGAGTCTGTTCTCCACATCAACCTGTTGGAGCTCAGGGCAGTGTTCCTGGCACTTCAGCCATTTGTAAAAATGGTGTAAGGGAAGGTGGTTCAGGTAAGGGCAGACAATACCACCACCATGTACTATATCAATAAGCAGGGAGGGACAAGGTCCTCTGCCCTGTGTACAGAGGCAACGAAGATCAGGGAGTCTGGCTTATTCTCTCAAACCCTTCCTCTCAGAGGTAAACTTGCCAGGCAAGGACAGTGTCCTGGCGGATTCCCTCAGCAGAATAAATCTGAGTCACCACGAGTGGTCTCTGAACAGGGAAATACTGCATGCAGTGTTCAGGAGATGGGGGAAACCAGAGATGGATCTGTTTGCAGCCCCAGACAATCCCCAGCTACCACAGTTCTGTTGCAGACCTCCAGCTCTAGGGTCAGTGCCTCTGGATGTACTGATACTGGACTGGACAGGCAAATTCCTGTATGCCTTTCCCCCATTCCCTCTGATCTTCAGAACAGTGATCAAACTCAGGAGTCAGCCATCATCAATGATTCTGATTGCACCGGATTGGGCCAGACAGCCCTGGTATCCCATGCTG